>CASBWL010000614.1:0-327048 GCA_949130495.1 Sambucus nigra | reverse complement strand
CGCACTTCTCCTTTCAATGATGCAAATTTTCTTCCAAAATCTTGACTCTTTAGCATGCCATAAGATAAAAACTTCTACGGTTCTACCTCATATTCAAAACCAAAGAGAAATTACACTTCCTAATGAAGCATTTTCAAAACCGATTGACCTAATTCATCATTACCTAGAGAATCCATCAACAAAGTGGTTGTAAAAACATCAGCAGAGAATCCATTATTAACCATTTCACGAATAAGCTTCACTGCCCTCGTTTTCTCATTATTTCGAAGAAATCCTTGGATAATAACATTATAAGCGCAACCATCTGGCGTGCAACCATTTTCTTCCATTATTCCAAGAAAATCATTTGCTTTACTTAGCAACCCTTCCTTGCATAATCCATTGATCAAAATAGTGTACGTACGAACATTAGGTTGCAAACCTCTGCCGAGAAGACTATCAAAGAGCTCCCTAGCAGTCTTAGCTTTTCCCTCTCTACACCTACCGTTAATGAGGGTTGTATAAGCTACAATGTTAAGATGTAAGCCGTAATCTTCCATCTCTTGAAATAATTCCATTGCCTTGGAAAGGCATTGATTTATGCATAAACCATTCAACATAATAGAATATGTCATAACATCCAGTTCTTGACCACATGTCTGCATTTCATTTAAAAGCTCTGGTGCAATAAGAGGCTTTCCCACGTGGCAGAAGCCACCTATAAGAGTGTTGTAAGTGACGGTGTCAGGAATTAATCCTCTATGATACATTTCATGAAAAAACCTTTGGGCACCATGCATCTTTCTCTCCTTACAATATCCATTAATCAGTATGCTATAACTATGAGCATCTGGTATAACACCCCTAGCATCCCTCAAATCAAACACCTTCTTTGCCTCGTGCAATCTCCTTTTCAAACAATATCCATTCATCAATGCATTGTACGTGACTATATTAGGATTGACACCTCTTGGAATCATCCTTTCGATTAAATTCACCGCATCTTCAACCATGCCTTCTGTACAAAGGGCATCTACCAATATAGTGAAAGTCCGTACATTAAGATTTATTTCCCTGTTCACCATCTCATTCAATAATTTTATAGCGTCTTTCCACCGGCCTGAATTGTAAACACCATGGATCAAGCAAGTGTATGTGATGACATCTGGTGTAACACCTTTACGGACCACTCCCGAAAAGAGGTCTAAAGCCTCAACAACTAGTTTGTCCTTACAAAGACTGTCAATAATAGTGCTATATACCACAACATCAACCCTCATATTTGTTTCTTCCATCCTATTAATCAATCCAATAGCCACGCTAGTGATCCCTATTTTACATAAGCTATTGATAACGGTTCCATAAGTTATGACATCGAGTTGGAGGCCTTTCTCCTCCATTACATTAAACAAGCGTACAACCTCACCCATTCTATCCTCGCCAATCAAGCCCCTAATCAAAGTGGTAAGTATGATACAATTTGGTTTATAAACAAGTTTGAAGATTCTCCCCAAAACAGAAAAGCCAAAATCCACCTTATGCAAATGGCAGTAACAGTTGATCAAAATAGTAAGATTATACGCGTCGGCCTTAACTATTTGTAATGAGTCCATTTGTTTGATCAAAGAAATATCAGTGGTATAATGTTTCATCCTGACGATGGCCCTTAGCAACTGATTAAAATACACAAGTGATGGCAAAGTTCTCATTTGGGTCATTTGATTATACAAGGCTAGGGCATCTTCAAGGCTAATGAACCCAGATTTGCACTGATTTCTGATAAAATTGTTAAAGTGGGTCCGGTTATTTAGAAGTTCTAGATTTTAAGTCATTGAAGCCAGATTTGCATTGTGGAGGCTATTGAATCCAGATTTGCATTGATTTGTGACAAAATTGTAAAAGTGGGTTTTAGAAAGAGAAAGAGTAGAATAATGAGAAGGAGAATGGAAACAAAACCTTGATTGAGAATGACTGGAGTTTGTACTAGTGTTTAGAAGAGCCACATATCTTGAGCGTGAGGTTTGTGAAGTAATAACAGCTGATGTCTTCATCGTCATCACCACAGTGTATGAGAAAGATAGACTCCGGCCTGGGACCTGTGCTAGGTTTATGGCGTTGGGCGTTGCGGCTAAGGTCATCTGTGGTGGTGTAGTGTAAAATGAGAACGTGGAGATCTAAATGTATATTTTTTTCCTTAAATTGTTGGTCCAATTTTTAGTCCGGGACAATGCAAAATGAGGATGTGGAGGAGATTGGACGCCCAGATTTTCCCCAAATCTGAGAGGACAACATTTTACCGCCCAGATTTTACCCCGTTACAAAAGTTACTGTTTGGATATTAATTTTTTTTTTCAAAAATGAGGTTGGCAGATAATATATAGGTCCCAGAAATATGGGCGGTATTCTTTTTGACGCCCAGTCTGGGCGGATATATGTTTAACGCCCAGAATGTCTGGGGCCCACTTACACATTGTGTATCGGCCATTTAGATTTGCATTCCTCTAAAATTTTCTCTCTCCTCTAATTGCACATTTTCTTACCCATTGTAAGACATAAGTGTGTAAAACTACACATTTACACCTTCCATTACAGATGGCCTAAAAGGTGAACACAAAATGGTTTCATTGTACCCAAAAATGGTTCAAACATTATAAATTCACTTCGATGAGTAAAAATGACAATTTAAAATAAATTTGATTTATAAAAACAATTTTAAATAACGTTTTGTAAAACTAACCTATTTTAGAAATGAACTTTATTTAAATAACTCAAGTTTTAAATAATGTTTTTTTAAATCGTAAAAGTAACTCTATTTTTTAAAAATAATCGTTTCTTTCGTATTACATTTTTTAAATAAAAATATTTTTTTCAAAAATAATTTGACTTCCTTCTAAATTTTAATTTGATGGACTTGTAAATTTTATTATAAAGAAACCTCATTTTTCAATTTAAAAAATATATTGGGCCCCATGTTGCGAGTTCGCCTCGGGCCCCTATATTCTCGGAACTGGCCTTGCTAGTTAGGCGAGATAGCATAACTAGGCGGATAAAATATGCGTGATAAGTTCTCACTGTAGATGAGGGGTGAGGATAATCTCATGTGAGTGCTATACTAGGTGAACATGGATAATTCCTACTAGTTTATTATTATTGAATTTAAATACTTGCAACTGTTTTTCAAATGTTTTGGGCGCTGACCCTTATAAAAAATATTTTCAAAACGTTTTAGGTTCCCAGCCACAGGTTCGTCGAGGATAGCCATTCCATTCCAGTCAAACGATACTGCAGCAGCGGTGGATGCCTGGAGGACTTGATTAGACGCTTTCCTTATTTCTATATAGATAGGTTTTCAGTCCAGTATTTCTCTTTTGGCATGTTTCCCGCAGTTGGACAGTTTTGTCATTTGACATTATTGACGGTATTTCAATTGAGCTTTTATATGAATGTATTCTGGATACCGAGAGTTTATTCGGGTTGTTTATTTATGCTATCAGTACTCATCACGTTCAGTCACTGTGGATGTTTATATGTATACTGTTAAATGGTTTTATGTATGCATGTTAATAAGATTTAAAATTGACACCGAACTTAAGAGGTTATTAGTTAATTAATTAGTTTTTGACGGTGATGTTAGGAATGAAATTAAATATGATTCCCGTTTAATTTAATAAAGTCCTGATCAACCAGTATTAAACTAGGCGTGATGTCGCATATGGTATCAGAGCATCAGGTTCTAGTGTCCTTAGGATCTGTGTGGACTTGCCACATTTTTAGCGTTGCATTTTCCTTGATGTAAAGGCATGTGCTTAGGACCGTTGATTCATATTGTGCTTTTACATTCTTCTGCTATAGTATATAGTTGAAGTGAATTCCATACAAATTCGGTTTGGCTTCAGTCTTCAGATGTCAAATAGTAGGAGAGGAGGACCAACTCAAGCCACTAGGAGGGCCGCATGAGGGGAGGCTCAGCCGGAGCCGCAGGTCATTCTGAGGATGGTGATAGCTATAAAGGTTGCCACCATTGTTGCACAAGTAGTTAATGTTGCGATGACTTCCTTAGCACAATATTTTCCCCGAGCACGACCACAACATCTAGTGGCACCAGTTCAGGCTCACCCAGTGCCATCTGTTTGGAAGAGAGTCATAGAGGCCTTCCAGAAGGGCCGCTAGAGTTCGACGGGGTGCATATGTGGTTGCAGCTAGCCACTGGAAGAAATACATCTAGAGGCATTTGCGTATGGTGGAGTTTAGCGACACTCAAAGGCAGCTGTTATCTACATTCAAGCTAGTCAAGGCAGCTCTGTGGTGGTGGGAGTTGGTTACCACAATAAAGGAGATGGATTCAATGACAATATAGAAGCTATGGGTGCGATTTGACCTCAAGTTCTTTCCATCAGCAGTTTATACGAAGATGAGGAGGAGATTTCTAGGTCTTTCACAGGAGGGTCGAACTATGGACGAATATGCGGACGAGTTCACGTGCCTAGCAAACGTTGTTCCAGACGAGGTGAACACCGAGGATAAGAGGGTCCTTAAGTTTACTAATAGACTCACTTGGAGGATTCACCAGAATTTATTGGGAAACTCGGCGTTGAGGACTTATGTCGATGTCGTCAATGTCTTATTTTTACACTACCAAGATCACCTCTTCCACCTGAAGGGGGTAAAGAGAGTTGGGGACTCTATCCAATAGAGTAAGACCGGAATAGTAGTGCCAATAATCTACCATAGTAGCAGGGTAGGCAACATGAGCGAGATTCCCAGCAAGGGGACTCGGCTAATAGAGTTAGGCCGAGAAATGGTAGTTATATGTAGGGTCATCAGGGCCAGGAGAACCAGACTGGAGGCCAACAGGGTCGCGAATATCATGGCCCAGAAACAAGGGCAGCCTTCTTAGGGCCAGAGGCTGATCATAGAGAGGTGTTTCGTATGTGGGGAGCAGGGAAACATGCGGCATGCATATCCAAGTAGGGCTAGGGGTTAGGAGCAGGGTGCTTATTAAGGATAACAGTTTCAGTGGCTTCCAGCCCCATCCACAGTTCCAGTATTACCGCATCCGCAGGAGTAGTGGAAATTTGGGCGTGTATCATGTCTGTGGACCAATTCTACAACCAACAAATTTTAGCGGTTGAGGGTCTGTTTTCTATCCATGGGCACATGGGACGAGTTTTGTGTGACACGGGTGCGTCAAATTCTTTTATTAGCACTAGATTCACGAGTGAGATGGATTTAGTGGATATAGTGTCAGTTATCATTATGAGGGTATAATTATCGTTGGGTAGCAGGGCTCTCTTTCGTTGCATCTGCAGGGAGTGGGTGTGGACGTTGGGAGGTTATATTTTAGTGAATTTACTCATTTTGGAGAGGTACGAGTATTATTTTATCTTGGGTATGGACTGATTGACGACATGTAGAGCGATGGTGGACTATTACATTAAGGCTATTGTGTTCGTTGTTCCAGGGTGGGATGTGTTTCTTTTTGCGATGTATCATCCTAAGTGAGGGTCGATCTTGCATTTATATTATATTGGGGAGGAGACTTCAGAGAGTATAGTTGTCTCTTTAGATTCGATCCCTTTGTTTAGGGACTTTGTTGATATGATTCCTGGATACCATATTTATAGTCGAGTCGAGAGATCAGGTTGTTATTGACTTAGCATTGGGGACTTAACAATAGTGCGACCGTTGTATTATAGGACTTATTTAAAAATGTGAGAGTTGAGAATCAGATTTAGTAACTTTTGGAGGAAGTATTTTTGAGTGTTTTGGGCCTACGGATCTCGATAATCGTCAAAGCTAAGTAGTAGTGTATCAAGAGGGTTTTTTGTTTGGATTTCTCTTGAAAGACATCCCATGCATGAAGCTTAGTAAATGTCGGGAGTTGGGAGATGTTTGGGGATCTAGGGCATAGGTTTATTATGTTAGTCTTTACGCATATGTAGATAAGGCTTAGAGTTGAGAGCTAGTATATAATTTAAGGACATCGGAGCCAGGTAGTGCTATATAGAAAGCACTATAGGATGTTTGTACCCTAGTTGATAAGTGGGATAATCTCAAGAAGAATTTAGTCACGGTTAGTAGAGTAATCCAGCCTACCTTGATTATACAGTCATGCAGGGAATATGGTCCCGATTTTGATGTATGTAAGTTGCATTTGTCGTATTTATGCGTATATGCATGTGGTAAGGGTGAATGGGCGCCCTGGTCAGTTCGATGTTCAGTATCAAATATCAATCGGGGAAGGCTAACGTGGAGGTAAATGCATTGAACACTATGCATGTAGGGAAGTTTGCAACGTTTTTGGAATGGTAAAGTTGGTTGAGCTTTATTGGGAGAATGGATAGTTCGAGCATTTATAGCAGTGATGACTGTCACACATGAGATCATTATAAGGGTTGTGAAGGCACATGCAAAGTATCCGTATTATCAGGAGAGGGTTTAGTATTTATTGGCAGGTGGAGCGGAGTCCTACTCAGTCAATTCTGAGGGTGGCTTGTGCATCAATGGGAGGTTAATTGTTCCAAATGATGGGGGCATGTAGCACTGATATGGAGGAGGCGCACGAGTCCGGTCTTTGGTATATCCTGGGGGAGATAGAATGTACCACATGTTGAGGAACTAGTATTAGTAGGCTGGTGTGAAGCGAGTCACGATAGAGCTTGTCTCAGGTGGACCACTTATCAGATGGTCGATTTTGTATAAACTCATCTTTTTGGAACATTTGTAGCGGATTTATGATGCGTTTTGTGTGTTGCCATCAAGGAGGTATCTCGAAGATGATGTGGTTTATCATCATATATAATGTTAGAGGGGATTGGCTTGTTGCCGGACATTTTTTACGAGCAGAGACTTGTCACTATTTTCACCATAGTGAGCGAAGCTTTGATCAAATGTGGTATCGTTAGTGCGTGTACAGCGGGGACACCGTAATGTTATCGAGTTGACATGGGAGTGTGAGGATAACATGCAGAAAAATTATTGAGAGCACTTTGTACCAGGTATGTCTTAATTTCGGGGACGAAATTCCGTTGTTAGGAGGGAAGTATGTACCACCCCTTATTTTTGAAGTATTTTAAATTACACTTGTGCATGTAATTTTAACATAACCAAAAAATAAAGCAACTAAGATAAATACTAATTAGCGAATAAAAAGGATTAATATTTATATACATTTTTATTTACTTGTGTGATGAGTAAACAATAACGTATTAAATTATGTTATGTCGTATGTGAGTAAAAGCGACGGGGTTATTAGTATTTCATTCAGGATGCGCGAGTAGAATCATGTCGGGAATGATATGGAAATTTATGTTAGGTGACTCAGATGGTAATTTTGAGTGCATATGTGGTCCAGAGTGGGTCAAAAAATAATCCAGTATAGGTACCCAGGGGTTACAATTGGGTTTCGATTTTTTTTAGACTAAGTGAGAGCCGTAGAAGGGAATACGGGTCATTTTACTTAAGGATGATGACCTTATTTAGGGATTATAAATTTTATATTTATATTTAAACAAGGTGGATAAAGGAAGGTTGCAATCTATCCACCCAAAGAGGTTGAGAACGTGAGAAAGGAGAAGAGAAAGTGAGAAAAAAAGAAGATAAAAGAAAAAAATAGGAAGAAGAAATGTGTTAAGAACGAACGCCACCATCTTCGGGGTGTAGATCATCACCAAGATAAGGATTTCAGAAGAAGTAACTCGGGTTTTATCATCTTAAAGGAAAATATTTATTTTCTCTAATAATTATTGCAATTTATTTTATTCATGTTAAAAATTTGTGTGGAATAACATTTAAAGGATGGAATTTTGGATTGGGATACCAAGGAAAATTTGGGTTTTATCATGTACAAATGATAGAGGAAGAATATAATAATGTTTTTAAAGAAAATCAGATGTGAAATCATAAAGAAAGATGAGTTATTGAACGTATCAAGAGAAAGAAACCAAGTCTGTGGATTCAGGTTCATTATTGATGTAATCATATATTAAATTTGATGTTCATATGATTAGATGACGTTTTTCGGGATGGTTTTACGTAGAAAAAAGTAGTATAATGATTGGGTGTGATTTATGGTTCATTTATGGGGGTTTAATGAAGGTTAGGACCTCTATGAATGAAGGTTGAAGAAGAAATTTCGTCAAAAGTTTGTTCTGGCAGCTCAGCGAACCGGTTCGGTTCTTCTAGCTTGCCAACTTTGCCTTGTGTTTATTTTTCTCACCTTTGCATCGGTCATGGAATCTTCGGTCGAGGGATGGATTTAGGGTTTTGGGAATTCATTAGGAGGGTTAGGAGGTGTCGTAGGCTTATCGGGGATGGATTTTGTGTAAGGAAAATACGTTAATAAGTGAGTGAACGTTCACGGGTGGGAATCTGAAAATCGAGGTGGGATTTCGGGATTGTTAGGGTGGTGCTTGGTTAGAATAGCATGTTGGCCATAAATATATAATCAAAGAGTTAAACTATAAGTAAGAGAATACTTAGATAATATCGGGAACTCGAGTTAGACTTTAGGATTTGGTAGGCTAGTGCTGCAAGAGATATTACGCATGTTAGTCGTCTTTATATATATACATACCATGTGTGACCAATATATATATATGGCTATGTGTGATTGACTTTATGTGAACATACCTACTCTAATATGTTATCATTGGAGGTTGCGCATAGTGGGCGGTCCACCCTGGCATTGACTAGTGTGCGTTGGATTGTTTCCCCGGGTCACAGTACTGTTGCATGGCCACTATCCACATGTGAGGATAGGTGTTGGTTTTTAGTCCATTTGGGTGTGATGTGGTATAGTTACAACCCACGGATGTATGTTTATGATCGCCTCCATTATGCGTTTGCGATTTAGGATCGGTGGTGAGATTCCGACCCGACATCCAGGAGTGGTACGTGAGGTACCTGGTGCCCAATAACATACTAGGGATGCATTGGGGAGGTCTAGTTCGGGGATGTTATGTATACGTATAAAGAGTGATATATGTATATGTTTTTTATACGATTGTGTGAATATCAAGGTATAGCTAGTGTGTGGTTATGTTGCTTATGTAGTGAGGTAAAAACAATTGAAAAACCCTAAGAAATAGCTTATGTGTTAACTAAGTAATATACAACATGAGGTGACGTATTGGAGGTACAAATGAGCTATATTTTTAGCGGATCAAAGTAGTTTAAGGATTGTTAGACTAGTTAGGTGGGATAACATAACAAGGAGGATATAATAAACGCAATAGGTGTGCACTGTATATGAGGGGTGATGATAATCTTTCGTGAGTTCGACACCAGTGAACATGGATAATTCCTACTTCTTTATTATTATTGCATTTAAATACTTGCAACTGTTTTTCAAATGTTTTGGGCCCTGACCCATATCAAAAATATTTTCTAAATCTTTTAGGTGCTCAGCCAAAGGTTCACCATTCCATTCCAGTCAACCGACGTTGCAACAATTGTGGAAGCCTAGAGGACTTGATTATATGCTTTTCTCATTTATATCTAGATAAGTTTCGAGTCCAGTATTTCTCTTTGGGCATGTTGCCCGCAGTGTGACCATTTTATCATTTGACATTATTTATAGTATTTCACTTGAGCTTTTGGATGATTGTATTATGGTTACCGAGAGTTTATTCGTGTGACACCCCGACTAATTAAATACCGTGTAGCTACTCTTTTATTAAAATTAATACAAAATGCCAAGTTGGTTCAGTTAATAGCATCACTGTCGAAAACATTTTAATGATTACTAACCACCTAGTATTTAAAAAGCGAGTTGCCAATTTTAAATTAAATCTGATTAACATGAAGTAAGTGAAGAATAAAAGAATAACATAACCATACACAGTAAAGTCCCAATAGTGAAATCAACAAGAAATAATGAGTCTAGAGGAAATACTCCTCACAACAATCCCAATATGAAAATAAATAAAACAAGTCTGCATCCTGAATTAATTACAAACCAAAGTCTGAATAACTGAAATATAAAATGTCTCTAATAGAAATGGGCGACATGCCCTACAAATGATGAACACTGAATAGAGTCAAGACAAAAGAAGCGTCTACTAGCAAGGCCCTGTAACTTCCACAACAGCTATAGCTCGTCACCTGAATAGAATTCCTATGCATGGTGTCCTTGTGGCTGGGCACCTAAAAAGGTTTTTACAAAAATAGATTTGAAAGAAAACGGGTCAGAGCCCGAAAAGGCAGAGTATTTTAAAAACAGCAAGTGCTTTAATAACATTAAAACAATGAATGCAAAATACACGTTAGGACGTGCTTCATATGAAATACTCACCTCTCGACTAATTGTGCACTCCTAACGTACCGTACCCATTCAAGTGATTCTCATATCTAACTAAACCGACATAAGTTCTAACCTTTCTACTCGATTCCCATTATACATTCTAACGTTATCAATTAAATGGAGGGATTTACTTAAACTCGGATTCTCACTTATTAGCAATACAATTTACTGGAGGTTATCCCCTTATTTATCTTCTTAAGGAGTTACTATAAATTATTCTCATAATTAAACATGACAAGTCTGTTCATTTAACCGTATATCATTCACATCATAAATATACAATACAAGCACCCCGAGACTAAGCTACGGTGCACACATACTCTGCTATCCATCCCGGTACATCACTTACATAAGGATCACGCATTCCGAATCTCTCAGGAATCGTTCTCAGATAACAACAATCACAATCAATGGAGGCGAACACAGTCACATCACATGGGTCACGCACATACCTATGCTCCCACGATCAGCAGTCTTATTAACTTCCCAATAAGTTCTTCTCTGACCTATGTCCTCGAGGTACGAACCTAAATCCGGGCACACAAAGATTAGATGGCCCTAAGCGAACGTAAACCTCCCGTGATAGCAAGTATGGTAGGTATGTCATACACATAAAATCATATACATATACTAAGCATGCACACATCTTAGTAATTTCCATAATTTATTTGTGGTATACTTCTCATTCTTATACCGACTTATAATGTTACACAATTCACATATCCCCGGTTAATACTAACATTTAAGTCGTCAATTACTCTCACATCGTAATTAGTCACTCACGTCCTAATCCACAATTTTCATTTGGTTAAAATCACACTTCTATGTTTTACTCCTCAATATATCCCAAATATCCCAACTATATCAATTAGTCATCAAGGGAATGTTATCTCTACAATTAAACCAGGTTACGGGACATTAGAAATCAAATAGGGCCAAAAAGGCCAATATGTCAACTCGTTAGAAGTCTCGTTCAAACGAGGTCGTTCGAACAAGAGTTCGTTCGAACGAAGTGGGCATCTAACGAGATCTCGTTCGAACTAAAGGCATCGAACGAACATCCAACTCGTTAGAAGTCAAACTGTCAACTCATTAGAAGCTCGTTCAAACGAGCTCGTTCGAACGACCTGGGCAGGCCTTCTAACAAGGTGACAGTTTCGAGCCCAGAATTCTCCTATCTCGTTTTTCCCAATTTTCTTCACCTCTAATCTCATCTAAACATCATTCCAACAGTAGTTCAAGGTTTCTAATCATTCTTAAACATACTTAGGTCGTATTTTAACACATTCATGGGATAAATCTTCCTATACAACACCTAATTATCAAATCTCCCAAAGTTTTTCCCCAAATCTTATGAGTAAGAACCCTAGAATATAAAATCATAAATTTCCATAAATAAATTCGTTTTTGTAACATAAAGAGTAGTAATTCTTTTAGTTCAATCACCCAATAACAATTCTACATGCAAACCTATATCAAAATGTGAATTTATAACTCCAATCTCATGGGTTTTTATAAATCTTCCAATACAATGCGATTATATAATTTTCTAATCATGGAAGAAACATTCGCTTGAAATTAACGTAATTAAAACACTTGCCTTGGATTTTTCTTTGAATTTAGTGTTGAATTGATGAAGGTTGCTCTCTCCTTTTTCTCCCAAGGTTGAAGGTTGAAGATGGAGGTTGTGTTTCTCTTTTGGGAACTTCTCCTAACCTCTCCTATAACTCCCGTAGCCCTATAATTAGTTAAGTGCTAGTAATGGGTTAGTGGGTTTCTAAATACCATATTTTTAATTCCCAAAATTCGTTGGTCAAAATTCCCCAAATTCCAAAATTACCAAAATACCCTTTTAAGTTGCCGGTGTGGCCCAAAAATGCCCCGGGACCCAAACTAAACCCTCGGTTAGTATTTTCTGACTATTTCGACCCTTCCGAACTCATTGGCGCACTCAAAATGACCATATGGTTGATAAAAATAAAATTCACTTTTTAATTTAAATAATTACATTCCTGACGCGACTGTCACGCGCGTCCCAACAAAATTTCCCAAATTGCCGTATTTCAGTCTCGTGACAATTTTAATATTTTCAATATTCATATACTACCATATATGCACATTATGATCAAATACCAACTCACATCTCGTTAGTATTTTATCCGGATTAATTCTCAATTAATTCACATTTAATTTAATTAATCCAGTAAATAAATCTCAATAAAAGTACGGAGTATTACAATTCGGGTAATTTATTTATGCTATTAGTCCTCTTTACGTTCAGTCACTGTGAGTGTTTATATTTAGACTGTTGAATGGTTTGATATATGCATGTTAATAAGATTTAAAATTGACACCGAAGTTAAAAGGCTATTAGTTAATTAATTGGTTTCGACAATGATGATAAGAATAAAATCAGATATGATTTAATAAAGGCATGATCAACCGGTATTAGACTAGGCAGGGTGTCACAAACAGTTATTATAAAAATCTTTTATTAAAAAAAGAGTTATTTTAAAAAAAACTTTTATTAACAAAATATCTTTTAAAAAGTTAAATGCTTTTTAAATAACCGTATTTGTAAGAATAATTTTTTTAGAAGATCTTTTTCTTAATTAAAAACTATTTTGTAACGTTTTTTTAAATAAAAAACGTTTTTTTAAATAAAAAACGTTTTTTTACCAAATTTACCGTTTTTAAACAGTTTTTAACGTCTTAATAACTATTGTTAAAAATAACAGGTTAAACAATAATTTTTTAACTATTTTAGAAATATAATTTTGTAACTATTTTAAAAATAATAGTTATGAAAAAATAAAGTTTTAGCAACTCTTTTAAAAATAGCTTTTTTTAACTATTTAAAAAAATTAAATACGCGTTAATACAATTCTAAAAAACCGTATTTAAAACCTTTTCAAAGTAAAACAAGTTTTTTAATTAAAACAACTTTTTTTAATTAAAATAGTTTTTTAATGAAAAAAATTGATTAACAAAATTATTTAACACGTTTTATAACTGGATTAAAAAAACTATAATTAAAAAAATATTATTGAACACATTTCAGTTAAAAAACTTAAAATTTATTTTTTTTAAATTAAAGTAGTTTTTTTTAGTAAAACTGTTAATTAAAAATGTTTTTCAATTAACTTTTTTTACTATATTTTCATTCATACTAGTTTTTTCAGTTTCTCTGAAAATAGTTAATTAGAAATACAATTATTTTAAAAAATAGTTATTGGGAAAATATTTAAAAAAGGGTTATTCTAAATAAAATTTATTAAAAAAACTATTATTTGGAAAAACGATTATTTGTAGAAAAATTATTTATAAAATGTTATTTAAAAAAATTAGTTAACTAAAAAACAAATTTATTTTTGTAATTTTTATTTATAAAAAAGAGTTTTTAACTTAATTTATAAATAAATATACATTTTAATGTATTCGAAATATAGGATGTATATATATACATATATATATGTATACATGTAGTGTTTAGATATATATAGTGGATAATTATATTAAATGGGGGCAAAATGGTGTTTTGACTCATAAAAAGCAAAAGTCAACGGCCAATCCATGATTTTGGACAGAAATGACACATAAAAAGGAATATTGTAAACTAGCACACATCAACCACAAATACGAACAACTATTGTACCCCAAATTCAAAATTACCCTTAAAAATATTTACTCACATGTTTAGTAAGAGTATCATTTTTTACCGCAACAAGTCAAAATAAGGGTGGCGTTAAGGACACCCTAATATTTAATCCATAATACCATAAGGCTTGTTTAACTCCATAATTTCACAAAAACCATATTTTTACTTCACTACGCCACCATGTGGGCTACTCACTACTTAAAGTTAAAAAAATTCATTTACTCACTTTCCCTCTTTCTCTCTAAACATCATAACCCGTAAACCTCTCAACTTCTAACATTTAAACATCGAGTTTCAAAGGCCAACATCAAATCATCATTAACACCCATTCAATCAGGTTGGCACTTAACATCATTAACATAATCCACACAGAAAAAAACATTGTTTTGAGATTATGACGTGTTTAATTGTTTGTTAACTTACTGATCAAACCTTTAAAACCTCCAATGACATAATATGAATCCTTACTGGTCAAAATACCACAAGAAAAAAATGAACCCCTTGCAATTTTAATTTGAAGAAAATGGACAAAAATAGAACAAACAAATCACGGTTTTGCATTATAGAACTGCCACAACAAAACAAAACAAGGTTCGCGTTAAGGGCACCCCAATATTTATTCCATAATACCAAAAGAATTTTTAAACTCCATAATACCACACAAACCACATTTTTACTTCATTATACCACCATATGGGCTACCCACTACTTAAGGTTAAAAAATTTAATTTACTCACTTTCTCTCTAAACATCATAACTTACAAACCTCGCAACTTTTATCATCTAAACATCACATTTCAAAGGCAAGCATCAAATCACCATCAACACCCATTCAATCAGGTTGGTACTCAACATCATTAACATCATCCACACCAAAAAAAACTATGGTTTTGAAATATATGATGTGTTTAATTATTTATTAACTCATCAAACCTTTAAAACCTTAAACCTTTAATAACATAACATGAGCCCTTACTGATCAAATTAACATACGAACAAAACGAACCCTTCGCTATTTTGATTTGAAGAAAATGGATAGCAGTAGAACAAACGAATCGAGATTTTGCATTGCAGAGTCCCCGATTGAGTTTGAATCGGTATGTTAATAACGAACTATTAAGGTCCAGTTTCTAGGATTTGATTCGAGATGAAGCCTACGATGTTTTTGGTTTTCTTTGTCATATTTTGCACGAAATCAAAAATGGTTTACATCTTGGTATCAATTGGGGTTATGACCCCAAATTTTTATCCTATACTCGTTAGGTATGTGACGAATGAAACAAGGCATTGGTAAATTTTTCATTCGACAGACTTGTAACGAGTTTGTAAGGTTGACTCGCCATATTTATGATGAGTTCTGACAAACTTTTTGGCTATGTTTCCCCAACACATCTAAGTTATTCGTATATGTTTAGTTATTCATGTGCATTTAGTTAGTCATGTATGTTTAGTTATTCATGTATGTTTAGTTATATATTACTCATGTTAGTTAATCATGCATGTTAGTTATCTATATATATTTAGTTATTTACCTATGACTCTATGTTAATGTAATACCCTGTACCTTTATGAGTATTTAATTTTCACGTGTGAAGTTAATTATTAATTAAATTAGTTTCGATAAATATTAATTACCGAGTTAAGGATTAATATTTATGATTATTATTATTTACTTGTGTGGAATAAGTAAATAGCAATACGAATTACTATATGGTCGTTTAATGAATGAACATCGATGGTTTATTAGATTAGGTTGTTAGATAGTTAGAATGATCGATTTAAATAGATATGGGTGACCCGTACTGTATGCATGTGTCGCGCTTGATTAATGATACGGTGGTGTTTTAGTTTGGTGACTCAGATGAGCTTTTCGACTGCACCGGTTATCCGAAATGGGTCGAAATAGTCCAGAATAAGTACCCGAGGGTTATAGTTAGGTTTCGGGGGATTTATGGACATAACAGGGTCCGTATGGGGGTATAGTCATCTTTTTACTCTTAGGGTTTAACCTAAAAATGGGATTAGGGCGTGATTAAGAAGTATTTGAGATTAAAGGAGGTGGATAACAACCTCATTCTTACGTCTACATGTTGGGGATTAATGAAGAGAACAAAGATAAGAGAAAAGGCAAGAAAATAGAGAACAATGTAAGCACAAATTTCCAATCGAGTGAATTTGTATGTATTGGCTTAATTCCAAACAAAACACTTTGAGTCATAGGTTAGGACTTGAGTTAGTGACCTTTCAAGCCTATGACATGTTTATTGATGACGTAACTTCCAAGTCAAAGAGATCACATCGTCATGGCGTGTTTTGAGCCTTGTTTCGTCATCAACGTTCCAAGGATCTCTTAGGTATGAATACACATATTATTGTTGAGGCTTGAAAAATTAATTTTGGGTGTTAGAATTTTTTTCAACTGTTTTTAAAATGCCTTCATATTTTTAAAAGAAAAATATTTTATTTTGCGCGAACAACTTCTAATGAGATTCTATCAAGGTTCATTTTTGGTTTCACCTATATCTATAATTGTTGTTCGAACGAGCCTATAAATCATTCGAACGACCGGAGAAGTTTTTAAAAAATGCAATTTTTCTTAGCTGTTTTCTTCTCCACTCCCCACTAATTTTTCCTGACCATTTATTGAGTGCGGGAAAGTAGCTTTCAAAAAAGACTTTTACTATCCTTTGAGAGAAAAAAAACACTTTTCAAATGTGTGACACGCCGACTAATTAAACATCGGGTAGCTACTCCTTTATTAAATCAATACAAAATGTCAAGTTGGTTCAGTTAATAGCATCACTATCGAAAACATTTTAATAATTACTAACCACCTAGTATTTAAAAAGTAAGTTGCCAAATTTTAAGTTAAGTCTGATTAGCATGCAGTAAAAGAATAATTAAAGAATAACAACCATTCGCCATAATGAAGTAATGAATAACCAACAAAGTAAATATAAATTCGGAGGAAAACTCCTCACAATAATCCCACGACTGAAAAATAATACGACAAGTCTGAATCCTGAATAATTACATGCCAAAGGTCTGAATAACTGAAATAAATGAAATGTCTCTAAAAGAAATGGGCGACATGCCCTACAACTGATAACTGAAGAATATCGAGTCAAGATAGATGAAGCATCTACAAGAAAAGTCCTGTAACTTCCACAAACAGCTACAGCTCGTCACCTGAATGAGAATCCTATGCATGGTGTCCTTGTGGCTGGGCACCTAAAATAGCTTTTACAAAAATAGATTTGAAAGCAAATGGGTCAGAGCCCGAAAGTGGAAAACATTTTGAAAACAGCAAGTGTTTTAATAACATTAAAACATTAAAACATTAAATTCAAAATACATGTTAGGACATGCACTCACATGAAATTCTCACATCTCGACTACATGTGCACCCCTAACGTACCGTACCCATCTACATGACATACATAACTAACCAAACCGTAATAAGTTCTACCCCTTACTACTCGATCCCCATATTACATTGTAGCGTTATCAAATAAATAGAGGGTTTTACTTAAACTCAGATTCTCAATTTGTAATACAATTCACTATCGGTTAACCCGTTATGTTTTCTGAAAACATTACCATAATTATATTCACAATATCAACATGAAAGTTCCCATTAATTAAGTGTATATTATTCACATCATAAATATACAATACAAGCACCCCCGAGACTAGCTGCGGTGCACACATACTCTGCTATCCATCCCGGTACATCACGTACATAAGGATCACATATTCTGAATCTCTCAGGAATAGTTCTCAGATAACAACATCACAAATAATGGAGGTGAACACAGTCACATCACATGGGTCACGCACATACCTGCGCTCCCACGATCAGCAGACTTATTAACATCCCAATAAGTCCTTCTCTGACCTATGTTCATCGAGGTAACCAATCTAAATCCGGGAAACACAAGGATTAGAGGGCCCTAAGCGAACGCAAACCTCCCGTGATAGCAAGTATGGTAGGTATGTCATACACATAAAATCTATACATGTACTAAGTATTCACACGTCTTAGTAATCACCATAATATATTGGTGGTACACTTCTCATTCTCGTACCGACATATAATACTACACAATTTATATGTTCCCGGTTAATATAATAAATTGGGCCGTCAATAGTTCTCACATCGTAATACACTCACGTCCTACTTCATATTTTCCCTTAGGTTCAAACTACACTACTAGGTTTGACTCCTCATTACATCCCAAACATCCCAAATATATCAATTAATCATCAAGGGAAGGTTATCTCTACATATACACAAGGTTACGGGACACTCGGGATCAAAACAGGCTAAAAAGCCTAAACTGTCAACTCGTTCGAAGTCTCGTTCGAACGAGGCTGTTCGAACGAGATCTCGTTCGAACGAGATTATCGAACGAACTTCACCCTCATTGGAAGTCAAAGGTCAACTCATTAGAAGCTCGTTCGAACGACCTGGGCAGGTCTTCTAACGAGTGGCTAGTTTCGAGCCCAGAAATCCTTATTTCATTTTTCCCAATTTTCTTCACTCCTAATCCCACATAAACATCGACCCAACATCATTTTAAGGTTCATAATTCGTACTAAACACTCATAGGTCATAATCAAACGTTTATATAGGGCTAACTCATCTTAAACATCATCAAATCTTCAAATCTCTTCATTTATCCCCAAATTATATGAACATGAACCCTAACATTTATAAATCATCATTGAACCTACTATAATCCGTTTTTGTTTCATCCAAGATATTATTAACATCAGAATAATCGCCTACATATAATTCTACATGCAATTCCTCATCAATATGTAAGATTCTATTTCCAATTTAATGGGTTTTTCATTAACTCCCAAGAACAATCAGATTTTTATCAATTCCTACACATGGAAGAAACATTCTCTGAAATTAATTGGAATTAAACCACTTGACTTATTTGAATCTCTGATTTTGATGACGGATTGATGGAGTATTCTCTCTCTCTCTCTCTCTCTCTGCAGAATTCCTCAATCTCTCTCAACAAGCCTTTTCATCTTCAAAGTTAATGGTGGCTAGGGTTTGTGCTTTAGGAACTCTTTGGAACAACTTTCAATAACCTCCGTAGTCTATTTGATTATTAGTGGGCTTAGTGGGTTATTGCCAAATCAGATATTAATTCCCAATTTTCGTAGGTTTGAATTCCCAAAAATCCAAAATTACCAAACTACCCCTATACGTTGCCGGTATGGCCTAAAAATGCTCCGGGACCCAAACCAAACCCCCGGCTAGTGTTTTCTGACTATTTTGACCCTTCCGGACGCGTTGGCGCACTCAAAACGACCATATGGTGAATAGAAATAAAATTCACTTTTTAATTAACATAATTATATTCCTGACGCGACTGTCACACGCGTCTCCACAAGATTTCCAAATTGCCGTATTTCAATCTCACGACAAATTTCATAATTCAATAATCATATATAATCATATATGCACATATAATCAAATACCAACTCGCATCTCGTTAGTATTTTAATCCGGATTAATTTCCAATTAATACACATTTAATTTAATTAATACCATAAAATAAATATCACAAAAAAATACGGGGTATTACAAAATGTTCAAGAAGTTTTTGTTAAATAATACTTCATTAATCTTTCAAGATAAAAACTATGTTTACACCCAATTTGTTTTGATCCAAGTTTCAACATACATATATGTTTTTGGATCAGTTTTGGCACCGGGTTTATCATTCTCTACATTATTGAGGAATGTTTCTTACGAAGGATTCCGTGCTCATTAATTCTCATACAGTGGATTCCGTATGTGTGATCGTAGTTGTGCCCCATTGGTGGAATGCGAGACGTAGGTGCACTCCTACATTGTCACTATGTAGAGGTTGAAGGAACGAAAACCGTCAAGGCTTGCGAGGGCATCGAGTCATTGTGTAGGTATTCTGTCTTGTCCTTTTATGATTCTGTACTTAGTGTACTTGTGGCTGGGTCGTCCGAGGTTTTTTCCATTATGGGTTTTCCTCGTACATCACGGTGTTGTGGTTGTTTATTTTATCTTTCAATTCACCTAGATGCATGCTTAGGTTAAAAATATAAAATTTGTTTAACAACAAAAATTGTTTAATTGGTGATTAATTAATTTGGGTTATTTTAATTTACTTTAATTCAATTTGGAATTTGGTTTGTATAAATTTGAACACTAATTAAGTCTTGTTTAAGAGAAAATGAATTAAAATTGAAAATTTTGGGAACCGTTGTCCCATTACAGTTTTGTATCAGAGCAGGTGCACTAAATTATTGTGTTAGATCTTTTTAGGCTTGAATATGAAAAATTTATTGATATGCCCCAAGTGTGACCTCGGCTCAGAGACACCAACCTCGGCCGAGATTATGGCCGACACTGGACGAGTCTTGGGCACGTGATATCAGCCCTCGGCCATAGCAAGGTCGGCCCAGGCCAACACTACTACCAAAGGACATTGCACGCATCATAAGGGTCAGTAGCACTCTCGTACATCTGAGCAAGGCAACCTCGTCCAGACATAGGCCGATCTCGCAAGAAGTGCAAGCAATAACCTCATCATGCAATCAGTAAATGCTCCAATCATAAGCCAGCCCAACCTCGGCCCAGGCCGACCCCCATCCATTATCTCGGCTGAGATCAAGCCGAGGACCCTATGGTTCATCTCAGATCAAATGAGCAACTAGACTTGTCAACCTCGGCCTCTCCTAGGCCGAGGTCATGCACCAGTATGGAAGCCGAGCATCTGTTGACATTTGGATAAGAACACGTGGACACAAATCAGTTATAACAAGATTATTCCCCACACGTGGGGAGAATATTTCATCATCATACTCTACATGTGACAGTGACAGGTGGCTCTCCCATATTGGTGAGGCTAACACACACATGCATATTACATGCATGGGGGGTACATTACACCCCCTAGGTACTATATATAGAGGTCATCCTCTACCTTGAAAAGGACCCCCGAAATTAGCAACTGTAAGGACACAAATTTCCAATTGAGTCCATGTATAGTGTCGGCTCAATTCCGGACAAAAACATTTATTCATAGGATAGTGTGTAATTGTAATACTCTCAAGCCTATGAAGTGTTTGTTGAAGACGTTGCGGCAAAGAGTATAAAGCTTCATTAAATATGCCGGTTTGCGTGCCTCGTTTCTACGTCATCAACTATGGTTCCATGCTCCCAAGGTATGAATGCAATATTATATATATACGAGCTTGGAAAATTGTTTATTGGGTGTTAGGTTTAATAAAAAACTGTATTTTATTTTCAGAAAGATTTAATTAGAACTTTAAAATAAAGTATATAAAGTTTCTGGGCCAAAATCGAATTTTATAAACTTTCTGGAAGTCGTTCGATATGTCGTTCGAACGAGTTTTTCGTTTGAACCAGATGTCGTTCGAACGAGTTTGCCAACGAGGTTCCCGTACAGGCTTTTGAAATGTCGTTCGAAATATCGTTCGAGCGAGATTGTTCGTTCTAACGAGATTTCCAACGAGCTTCTAACGAGTCCATACTGGAGCGTCGTTAGAAGACTCGTTCGAACGAGATTTTCGTTCGAACGAAATGTCGTTCGAACGAAATGCCAGGCGGGAACAGTTTTTGGCAGCTTTTTTGGCAGTTTTTCACCCACTTTCCCACTAAGTTTTTAACCAACTTTTTCAGACTTTATCATTAGCGGGAATAACATTTTCCAAACTAACTTTTCCATTTCATTTTCATCTCTTAAAGAGAGTTTGCGAGCAATTTTTTTTAAGGAAAATGTTCATGTTTTGAGTGAAATTTTTAGAGAAAAATATCCATCACTCTAGTGTTTACACCCAAATAAGTTTATTCCAAGTTCTCATATACATATCAATTGCTTGGAGTTTGGCACCGGTTTTCTCTACCGATTTGAAGAAGAGAAGTTTCGGGTTTTGCTTCTACCTACCACAAAGAAAGAAGAAGTGTTTCTTATGTTGATTTACCCACACGGAGAAAGGCTCCATGTTTGGGTGACGGTGACCATATAAAGTCCTATCGGTGGATTCCGAGACCGCGGTGGTGTTCCAAGGTTATTCGCTAGGAAGAGGTGTCTACAAGAAGAAGCGTTGAGGCTTGAGAGGGATCGAGTCGTGCGTCGTAAGTATATCTGTCTTGTACTTGTAATTCCGTATCTAGTGAATTTGTGGCTAGGGCCGTCCGAGGTTTTTTTCCGTCTTGGGTTTTTCCTCGTACATCGCGGCGTAGTGTGATTGATTTATTTTATCTTGCATAAATAATTTAGAGCACATGCTTAGGATAATTCAAGATAAAATTTGGTTTAAATTATCACACTCAATTTAATTTGGACTTACATTGAATTTTGGATAAAGTTTATTTAATTCAAGTCTTGTACTAAAATTGGTTTGGCCTAACTACGAAATATTGTTAATTATGACTTAGGCAAATTCTAGGACTTGGATTAATGAGTTAATTGTTTTAAGTGGAAATTAATATTTGAATGTTTAAGTTAATTTCACTTGTGTTTGTTTTTAATTTGTTTAACAAAATTAAAATTTGTAATTCAGTATTTAAGTTGAACCATCACCGTCTTATGAATATATATATAAAAGGAAATTACAATATTTTAATTGAGTTTAAAATTATAAAACCCGGGGGATTCCACTATTGCATTTTCAAATTGGTATCAGAGCTTTGATTTAGAAAAGCTCAACGTTTTCAAATTGGTATCAGAGCTTTGATTTAGAAAAGCTCGCACTTACAAATTGTTATCAGAGCCAAAGCGATAAATTATTTCGTTAACGATCTTTTAAATAATTTTTGGCTAAAATGGATTTTTCCCCATTTTCAAAATTTCCTATTTTCGATGGTTCAAACTACGCGTATTGGAAAGCGCGTATGAGATTGTCACTAAAATCTATCGACGAGAGAGTTTGGAAGTCTGTTGTTAACGGGTGGTCCCCACCAACTTATTTAGTTTAAAATGAACGTGTTATCAAACCCGCCGATAGATGGACTGAAAATGAGTTTAAACTTGCTAATTTCAATTCCCGTGGTTTAAATGCCTTATTTAGCGCTGTCACACCGGATGAATTCCGTCGTATTATGACGTGTGAAACCGCTAAAGAAGCTTGGGATATTTTACAATTAACTCATGAAGGAACTAGTGTCATTAAAGCTTCAAAACTCCAAAACCTCACCACTCAATTTGAAACTATCAAAATGAATGAAAAAGTAACTTCTGATGAATTTTATGCTAGACTTTCTTATATCGTTAATTCATCATTTAACTTGGGAGATAAAATACCTGACGACCGTGTTGTAAAGAAAATTTTAAGGTCCCTACCCGATAGATTTATTCCAAAAGTGACCGTTTTAAATTCTTTACCCACTTTAGCCTCTACGAAATTAGAAGAGCTTGTAGGTGATTTACAAACCTATGAACTAGATATGTTTCCCTCTAAAACTGATAAGAAAATTGAAAAGGGCGTTGCTTTAAAAGCCCAAAAAGAGGTCAAACAAGTAGTAGAGAGCGAGAGTGATAGTGACTCGGAAGACATGGCTTTGTTTGCACGTAAATTTAGAAAATTTCTTAAAATTAACAGAGATAAATTTAAAAATGATTTTAATAAATTTGAATCTTCTAAGTATGACAAGAACGAGAAGATTTCTAAAGCGGAGAAGATTCCTAAAGCCGAAAAGATCCCTAAACCTAGTAATGAAAATTTAGATAGGGACGAGTCTAATAAGTGTTTTGGTTGTGAAGGTTATGGCCATAGGGCTTTTGAGTGCCCCACTAAACTAAGGAAAGAGGGTAAGCGACCCATTTCATATAATGCGACCCTTAGTGATAGTGATAAGGAAGAGAAGCCCGATTCCCCCACTAAGAAAAATTTTATGGCTTTTATGGCTAGTCATGTGAGTGATAGTGAGAACTCATCGATTGATGAAACTTTAACACATGACACTTCCAAGGTCATAGTTTATGATTCCCTTGTTTTTTATGATAGTGAGAGTGGAGAAGAAAGAGAGAGTGAAAATGAAGAAGAGGTTAATGTGACTGAACTTCAAAATGCTTTTCAAGAACTTTATAAAGAATCTATTAAATTGAAAAGAACTAATTTGAATTTAGAAGCTAGTTTAAGAGAGAGTGTCAAGGTCGTTAATGATAATGCTTTAATAGAAGACCTTAGGACACGTGAGAGGACTCTTCGAGAGAAGCTTGAATATGTAGAAGGCGAGAGAGATAACCTTAGGGGTTTAATGGAATCCTTGAAAAAGGAGCTTCTTGTTTTTGAAGAGCGAAATGTTTTATTAGAGTCTAACATTTTAGAATTGCAAGATAAATTAAAAGACTCTAGTAATGTCAAATTTGATTTGGAGTGTCGTTCAGAAAAATTAGATAAAATCTTAGGAACGGTCCAAATTAAAAATGACACTTGTGGTTTAGGCTTCAATCCTTGTAATGAATTTATCCCTAAAGCCAAAACCAATTTTTTTGGAGAATCTACTAGGAATGCATTTAAAGATCACTCCTTAGGTAAATCTTTTCGACATGTTTTTACTTCTACACATTGTGGTCGAAAAGGTCATCTTAGGAATTTTTGTTTTGATCTTAAACGAATCCCTAGAAAATCCCATAGTAAAGTAACCACGGTAGTTAAAGTTCCTACACCCCAAGATGGTCATTCTTCATTAATTTGGGTTAGGAAATCCGACTTGGTTGCCTTGCAAAATAGGGTTTTTGATTCTCATTTACTTTCATATTCTTCCTCCCTTGCTAAATCTAAAGGATGAATGTGTTAGTGTTTGCATACTTTAGCGTTTGTACTTCATGCCATATTCACATGCTAAATTTATGCTTGTTTAATCATTTTCTAGTCTATGCTCCATGCTTATCACATGGTAGAATTATGATTTTTTTTATCTTTTGTATTATATTTCCTTCATTTTGTTTGCATTAAATGAAAAATACAAAAATATTTTTGTTTATCATTTGAATTTTATCTCTCGATAATTTAAGTTTAATGAAAAATTCAAATGATTTTGTTTGTCCTTTGAGTATATATATATTTTTATTTTTTGGCTAAAAATTTCAAAAACTCAAAAAGATTTTTTATTTTGTGTGTACTTTTGTTTGACACACGTTAAGTGGCATATACTTGTGTTTGAATCCCTCCTTTAACGCTCCCATGTGGCTAGAACTTTTGGTTTAGATTATCAATCCTTATTATGTTCTTTACCATATTTTATGGAGTAGTTGGATTTTGTATTGATTAAATGGATTCTATTTTTATATGCCTCTATTCACACATGCACGAGATCTTTTGAAATTTTAACTTCATATGTATATTTGAGCTATGTGAGGTGTTCTCCTACCAATCTTGTCATCTACATATTTGTGACTTAGGAGGACTAGTGCATGTCAAAATCCGTTGCATGTGAGATTTGTGTGAAAAGCGAAAACATGATAAATATAAATGTGCACGGGGAAGGGCTCCGAAAGGACTAAGTGATCCTTTGCGATTGTAAGCCACCGTTTGAAAGGACCTAAAAGAAATACGTGGTCCAAAGGCCTAAAAACAGAAAATATGGCATTAAAAAGGAAATAAATTGCCAAGGCCTATGTTTGATTGATATATTCATTCAAATATTGCATATTGAGGGAGATTGGATGGTATATCAACGTTTTGCACAATGTCCGATTATCCTAGTTGCATATTTCATGTCATGACTCTATTGGTTTGTAGAATCATCAATATGCTAGGCTTGTATGAATTGTGTATGTTTGTTCAATGAGTTCAATTTATATTGTCACATGAGGTTATATTCAAATGTGATGAAGTTTGCAATCAATTGAGAACTCCGTGAATTTTTTTTTTAAATGCTTGGGTCTAAATTTGATCGTTACTAGTTCACACCCCAACACTTCCGTTTTCATATGACACATTTTTGCCATACGAGTGTGCAAACTTATTGTACTTTGTGTCATGTGTGTGTTTATATCTATATATATATGCAAGTACTCTATTGGTATATTTCTAGTGTATATATATATATATATATATATATATATATATATATATATATATATATATATATATATATATATATATATATATATATATATGATATTTGTTTGTCTTTGCCTTGCTTTCTAGTCCATCCATGCTTAAACTTCATTATTGGTATCTATCTTGGATTAGTTATGCTTTTGTTGCTCATGTGCTTTAATGTCTTAACACTTTAAGCTTCAACGTGTTTATTAGTTCTTTATCCTTTGCCTATTCCTGAACAAAAAGGGGGAGAAATGGTATCTAATCCTATTATTATCGTATCTTAGTTTGGGAGAGATTTATCTTAGGGGGAGACGTCTTTCTAAGTATGTCATTTGTCTGATAAAGGGGAGAATTAATTTAGGGGGAGTAATTAATTATTGCATATAATATTTTGATATTCCCTATGCGTTTGATAGTTTGCTTAAGTGTGCAGGAATTCTTCTAAAGCATCATCTTTCAACTTTCAATGGCAAAGCGTTTAATCCTTGGGTTGAGTCAAGTTTGGGTGGGTTATGTTTTGAGTCTAGTAGAGCTTGACGACCCTTTAGGATTTTTGTTTGGTTTTTGTCCTGAAATAGCCAAAGGGGTAGATTTGTAACGACACAAATTTCCAATTGAGTCCATGTATAGTGTTGGCTCAATTCCGGACAAAAACATTTATTCATAGGATAGTGTGTAATTGTAATACTCTCAAGCCTATGAAGTGTTTGTTGAAGACATAGCGGCAAAGAGTATAAAGCTTCATCAAATATGTCGGTTTGCGTGCCTCGTTTCTACGTCATCAACTATGGTTCCATGCTCCCAAGGTATGAATGCAATATTATATATATAGGAGCTTGGGACATTGTTTATTGGGTGTTAGGTTTAATAAAAAACTGTGTTTTATTTTCAGAAAGATTTAATTCGAACTTTAAAATAAAGTATATAAAGTTTCTGGGCAAAAATCTAATTTTAAATCTTTCTGGAAGTCGTTCGATATGTCGTTCGAACGAGTTTTTCATTCGAACCAGATGTCGTTCGAACGAGTTTGCCAACGAGGTTCCAATACAGGCTTTTGAAATGTCATTCGAAATATCGTTCGAACGAGATTATTCGTTCTAACGAGATTTCCAACGAGCTTCTAACGAGTCCATACTGGAGCATCGTTAGAAGACTCGTTCGAACGAGATTTTCGTTCGAACGAGATTTTCGTTCGAACGAGATGCCAGGCGGGAACAATTTTTGGCAGTTTTTTTGGCAGTTTTTCACCCACTTTCCCACTAAGTTTTTAACCAACTTTTTCAGACTTTATCATTAGCGGGAATAACATTTTCCAAACTAACTTTTCCATTTCATTTTCATCTCTTAGAGAGAGTTTGAGAGCAAATTGTTTTAAGGAAAATGTTCATGTTTTGAGTGAAATTTTTAGAGAAAAATATCCATCACTCTAGTGTTTACACCCAAATAAGTTTATTCCAAGTTCTCATATACATATCAATTGCTTGGAGTTTGATACCGGTTTTCTCTACCGATTTGAAGAAGAGAAGTTTCAGGTTTTGCTTCTACCTCCCAAAAGAAAGAAGAAGTGTTTCTTATGTTGATTTACCCACACGGAGAAAGGCTCCATGTTTGGGTGACGGTGACCATATAAAGTCCTATCGGTGGATTCCGAGACCGCGGTGGTGTTCCAAGGTTATTCTCTAGGAAGAGGTGTCTACAAGAAGAAGCGTCGAGGCTTGAGAGGGATCGAGTCGTGCGTTGTAAGTCTATCTGTCTTGTACTTGTAATTCCGTATCTAGTGAATTTGTGGCTAGGACCGTCCGAGGTTTTTTCCCGTCTTGGGTTTTTCCTCGTACATCGCGGCGCAGTGTGATTGATTTATTTTATCTTGCATAAATAATTTTGAACGCATGCTTAGGATAATTCAAGATAAAATTTGGTTTAAATTTTCACACTCAATTTAATTTGGACTTAAATTGAATTTTGGGTAAAGTTTATTTAATTCAAGTCTTGTACTAAAATTGGTTTGGCCTAACTACGAAATATTGTTAATTATGACTTAGGCAAATTCTAGGACTTGGATTAATGAGTTAATTGGTTTAAGTGAATATAATATGAAGTGTGTGTTTTAATTAATTTTCACTAGGGATTAATTTCAGTTTGTTTAATTAAAATTTGGAATTTAGTATTAAGTTGATCCATCACCGCTTTACGCTTCCGCATCTCATGAATATATATAAAAGGAAATTACAATATTTTAATTGAGTTTAAAATTATAAAACCCGGAGGATTCCACTATTGCATTTTCAAATTGGTATCAGAGCTTTGATTTAGAAAAGCTCAACATTTTCAGCAACCCTAGTTGAAACTCTGTTCAAATACACGGTAGAGAGAGAAAGCTTCAGAGATTGTATCTATGGCCATTAGTGCCCTCACATATTGATACACATCATACACTTGCACAGTGGATGTAGGCCTAATTGGCTGAACCACTTATATTTCGGTGTAAATCCTCTTCTCCTCATCTCCTTCTACTATGTGTGTATATACCCTATGCTGCAATTATTAACATTGAATTGAGCTCACAAACACCTTGACGTGTGGTGCTGTTTCCAGCATCATCATTTTGGCGCCGTCTGTGGGAACTTGGAAGCTATCTCTTCCTCTTCTTCAGCTTAACCTCACCGGAGACTCTAGAGGTGAATCAGTCACCACCACTTGCGTGGAGCTGTTTCACCATTGAAAGAGGTCCCCTAAGATATTAAGCTCACTTACTACTCGGGCTCTTCAACGTTAACACATGGCACCATAGTTACCACCGCCTCTTCCGTAACCTGGTGGAGGCAGGCCTAGTTCCAGCCAGGCACCGCCCCAGTCCAAAATGGCGGAGGTGGCTGCAGCCTTAAAATCTTTGGCTGCAACGCAACAAGCAATGAAGGAGCAATTCGAACAGCTCAGCCAAACTATGATGAGGCCACCTGGAGTCTCACCGGATATGATCACTCCGGCAGTTGTTCAGCGTCATCCAAATGCCAGAATGAAGGACCAGCCTGCACCCCAGCGGAGAAGGGACGTTGCTGACCCTAGGCACTTGTGCCTGGGGAGGCAAGGAAACCCTTAACGAGAGGACAGGTATTACAATCTAGAGGCGAAAGAGGCCTCGGAAGACTGCTGGGAGCCGTATGAGGTGTCGAATAATACCGTACGGCCTCTTCGGCAAAGTCAAGGGTGTGTCGGCTGAAGAGATGAAGAGGCTCAAAAGAGAGGGTCATCTTTTGACCGGTTGAGCAGGGGGTCAGCCTTCGAGAGGTTGGGTCCAGTGAATGACCTAAGACACAGGTTATCCAGATCCAGGAGTGCTGTAGGCTCTCAAAGAGGGATCAGGCAAGGTCGGCCTGACCAAGGCCGACCCTGTGACAGAAGAGGTAGAGACGAGGAAGAGGTCAACAGCTGACGTGCTGCGGCAGGGGAACCCTCAGTCCATCCCATGGAGGTGGCTGGGGATAACCTCGGTCAGGTCGAGGGCAGAAGACCATGGAATGGCTCAATCCAGTGCCTCGAGGAGAAGATAGGAGACCTCATTAAAAGTAGGGATCCATTGCAGAAGGGTTACTTAGAGGGCTCACCGTTTATAGCAAGGATAGTGAGCTTCCCAACCCTAACTAAGTTCAAACCTCCTCTGGTGTCTCCCAAGTATGATGGCAGCACCAACCCGGTGCACCACATAGATATGTATCAGTCGGCAGCAGACATCTACTCGATACCCGATGAGATGAAGTGTAGGGACTTCTCTGGGACCTTAATAGGGGCAGCACACAGTTGGTTTACCTCTCTTCCGAAGAACTCGATTGAAAACTTCAAAGGATTGGCTGAACGATTCATCCACAACTTCTGCTTTGGGGTGAGACCCCAAAAGAAGACCACTCACCTGCTGTATGTCAAGTAGGGCAAGGGTGAGAGACTAAGAGACTACATAGCCAGGTTCAAAAAAGAGAAGTTGGAGGTCGAGGATTATGAATAGAACATAGCAATGACCGCCCTCATAGGGGGTCTGCAGAAGGGGAAACTGTTGTGGAAACTCGCGGAAGACCCCCCGAGGACTATGGCATAACTCCTAGCAACCGCAGGGAAAGTAATGAATGTGGAAGAGGCAATGTCCGCCAAGTATGAGGATGAAAATCGTGGAGGTAGTGGAAAGTCCCAAAAGAAGAAAGATGGGAAGAAGAGGTCGAGCGAAGACAAATTCGCCCACTATACTCCTCTGACTGTGAGCTGTGAGCACATCCTCAACGAGATTAAGAACGACAGGACTCTGAGATGGCTAGAGAAACTCAAAGCCGCACCGCATAAGAGGAATAAAAACCTATGGTGCGAGTTCCATCAAGATCATGGCCACATCACGGATAGATGCTTCGCCTTGAAAGATGAGATTGAGAAGATGTTAAAATCTGGGAAGTTGAGGAAGTATGTGGATGGTAAGGCTCTTAAAGGTGGAAGAGATGACCCTAAGAAAAGGAGAAATAACAGATGCCGTGACAACGTCCCAGCCCGAAGAGACGATGATTCAGAAGGTGATGATGAAGACGATCCAGATCTTCCACCGAAAGATGACAACACCCCGGTGAAGAGGGTTGGTATGATCTCGTTCGATGTTGACACAATATGCGGAGGGTTTGCAGGTGGTGTCTCTGAAGTAGCTGATAGGAAGGCTCACGTGGCAGAGGCCAAGTCAGTGGCCAAACTTGAAGTAGTGAACCTAACGTCTTCCGATATAGTACAGAAGAGGAAGAAAGTGGACATGGACACCCTTGTAGTTGGGTTCTCCAGACTTGACTTCAAGGGTATCTTGGCCCCCCAGGATGACCCTTTGGTCATAACGACAAGGGTGCATGGGTGTGAGGTGCAGAGGATCCTGGTATACGGGGGGAGCTCGCCGGATGTGATATTTTGTCCTTGCTTCAAGAGCCTAGGTCTTAGTAGAGCAAGGTTGATACCCTATCATCACCCTTTGATAGGCTTCAGTGGCGAAAAGGTCCACCCCTTAGGCATGTATGAGATGGACATACGGATGGGTGATGAGTGACCTAAGAGGCTGACGCGGAAGATAATTTTTTTCGTCATGGATAAGAGTGTATTCTCGGCCTATAACCTCATCATAGGAAGAGTGGCCCTAAAAGAGTTTGAAGCTGTACCGTCGACGGTCCATCAGATGCTAAAATTCTTGACCCCCTTACGGGGTAGGGGAATTGCAAGGTGACCAGATCATATCTCGGCAATGTTACTTCAACTCGGCCGAAGAGAGGGAGGCTCATAAGAGGGCAACTACCACTTATAACATTGATACTCTTGATCTAAGGGATGGGGCAAAATTGAAGAAGGGAGAGGCCGCGGAAGAGGTAGAATCCATCGTCCTCAATGAGGATGAGCCGAAAAAACCATCCAGGTCGGCAAAGCCCTTAATTCGGAAATCAAGGAAGAGCTGATTAACTTCCTCAGAAGGAGGCAGAGTGTCTTCGCATGGAGTCACGCAGACATGCCTGGCATCGACCCTGAGGTGATGAGTCATAAGCTCAACGTGACCAAATATGCCAAGCCTATCAAACAGAGACGAAGAGTCTACTCCAGGGAGAAATACGATGTCATCCGAGAAGAGGTCAAAAACTTAGAAGAGGCTGAGTTTATAAGAGAAGTCACATATCCAGAGTGGCTATCAAATACAGTCATCATGCTCAAGGCCAATGGGAAGTGGAGAATGTGTGTTGATTTCACTGACCTGAAAAGATCTTGCCCAAAATACAGCTACCCCTTACCGCGGATAGATCAGATGGTGGATTTTCATCATCATATTTAATCACATATAGATGCATGTTTAGGACTTTAAGTGGTGAAAACTGTGTTTAATTAAATAACTTCCTTATTTGAACGCAAGCGCACTCCTCTAAAATTGGTATCAGAGCCAGTTACACAATTTTACCGTGTAATTTTCCGCAAAATTTTTCTAAGATATTAATTTTCTGAAAAATTGATTTTTGAAAACGAGTGTGTTCATAATGGAGAAGTTAAGATTGTTTGGAGAGAGAGAAAGTCTTTGTGAGAAAGAAAAAGAGAGAAAGGAAAACCTTGAGAAAAGAAGATGCTTTGAATGTGATGGGACAGGGCACAAGAAATTTGAGTGTCCCACCACACTTAGGAGAGAAGGCAAGAAAGTTGCCATGCCCGCTACCCTAAGCGATAGTGAGGATGAGAAGGGTGATGAAAGTGTGATCCAAAAAGCCTTTAGAAAGTTATTTATCGAGACCATGGAAACAAAAAGGTCAAATCTAATTCTAGGTCTTCGGATTTGGGAGTTGAAGGAAGAGAGTGTTGAGATAAAAAAGGAATAATGTGACTTGACCAACACGGTGTCTAGTCTGACGACACGTACATCCCATCTTTAGGATGATCTCATACAAATACGGGAGGTTCAAGTCTCATTAGAGAACGCATCTGAGAAGATTGATAAGATGGTTCCCTATCCCGGTTTGAATAATGGTAAGAATATTGGAAAAGGTCATGACGGTGCATTCACTACTTATAATGCGCTCGATCCTATCACCACTTTGGTGAGTGATTCTCATGGGTGTCCATCTAGGATAGTTCATCCCAAGATTTTTGATAAATTAGTTCCTAGACCGGTTTATGTTTGCTCCCACTGCAAGAAACGAGGACATCTTAGGGAATTTTGTTCTAAGTTGGGTTTTGTGTCACATCATTCCACTTCACACATTCATGCACATGCACCCACTCATGATACCTTGCTTGCACATAATGATAGAGAGTTTGCACACATTCGCGAGCAAGTGAAGTATTTATCAAAACCACACATGATCTTAAGGAGTTGGTTCAAAAGATGTCACCATCTTTGGAAAACTCCACCGCTCTTCCCGGTTAAGGTCTTGACATGTCTACTAGCATAGGGTGGTTTTCATGATGTCTCTTTTGCCTATTGCTAGCATGTACCATTAATTTGTATTTTTTTAAAAAAAAATTGGAAAATCCAAAAAGATTTTTGTTTTTGTATATAAATATTTCAGAAAATCCCAAAAAGATTTTTGTGTTTTTTATATTCATCTTTTATGGATGAACATTTAAGATAGCCAAGTCATAATTTCATTCCATTTATTCCTGTGACTGTGTGTTAGAGATTTGAGACGCTACATCATTTCATCCATGTGCTTTACATTGTTTGGAGTCTTTGAGAGGTAATTAGTGATATTTTCCTACATGTTTGACTCTTATCTCCTTTATTGCACACATGCACGGCTTTATTTGATTATTGTACTTGTCTATCACATGTTGGCTTGAGTGTTTCCATCTTAATTTTGTCTATACAACTTGCAATATGCGATAAAACTTGACAAGATTGGAATGCATATAAAAACCATTTTTGTGAGACTGAGTGTTTGATTAAGAACAGGGAGGGGCTGCAAAAGGTAATTATCTTCTTTGCGCAAAAGCCACCGTTCAAAAGGACCTAAAAATGGAGGAATTTTATTATCCAGGGTCCAAAGAGGTTAAAAGAGCCCGAAAAAATTTTAAGGCAATAAAAAGCAATTCATGCCAAATATGGGCCACTTAGGTTTCACCTTCAATTCTCCAAAGTTTGAGAATTTAGAATGCCTCTATTCAAAATTAATATCTAAGGGAGTTTGGTTGGAGAATATAAACGGGTTTGAACTTCCTTGAAAGTCCTGAAAAAGCATGAAATAGTTTTGGACGTTATTGGTGTGGAAATCACTTTGAGCTTTGATTTGTTGATTTGATTGAGTCAATGTCTTATATTTCCACCTTTTTTCACCAAAGGAAGGCTTTGAGTTCATTCGTTAGGAGTATCTGATATTCATCTTGCACATATGTCATGTTTGTATGCATTGATTTTCCTATCGCATTTGTTCACATCCCTTCAATTTCGCTAACATTGACTTGGTTGTTTTTTTGTGATCTTCCATGGTGTGATTCTTTGTTGTATACTATGTGTGAAAAATTTTGAAAAATATAAAAATAGCAGTTTATTCCCGTGTGTCATTCTCCATGTGCATTCATTTTTGCTACTCATATTTGTCCATTTGTGGACATCATAAAAAGGGGGAGAAGAATTATGGGGGAGAATTGTTTGGTTGATTTATGAATGATTATGATTAAGCTTAATTGATCATCAATTTTTTCATATCATTATATTTCAAACTGTTGCTTGTCACGGGTATTTGCTTTATCTCTTGTGTGTAGGTACATCATTGTTCATTTTTGGATTGTACACCCTGATGAGAAAAGCTTTGAAAGTTTCTGAAGAGCTGAAGATTTGGTAGACATGTCATTTCGTATTCTCAGTTTGAGGGTTTAATGGGGATATTATCTTATATGTCATTTGATTGCATAATTTGGATTTTTTATGTACGTATCGGCATAGACATAGGGGGAGATTTGTAAGGACATAATTCTATAAATGTCCGGGGTAGAATCTAGAAATTTTTGTTTTCTCCTAGATCACAGTTCATATGTCTGATACCGCTACACTCGACACGTCAACACGATCATCCTCGACGACCTGTATCCAAATTCATTGCATCCACTTTCGTCACGTGCATCATGCTACATGCAACGTGCTGATCAGCTCATTCCCACAACTCCACTACGCTCTATCAGTAAAATGTTATATTGGAGTTTTAAATATTTTCATAAATATTTGGGAAATATTTTTTGAAAACTATTTTTGAAGTCTGGGCTAATTTTTTATCAAAAGCAGAATTTTTCTAAGTGTAGAAGCGAATGGCCTCGATCGACGAGCTTGTTCGAGCGACTTTATGGGGGATAATTGTTTGGTTGATTTATGAATGATTATGCTTAAGCTTAATTGATCATCAATTTTTTCATATCATTATATTTCAAACTGTTGCTTATCATGGGTATTTGCTTTATCTCATGTGTGTAGTTACATCATTGTTCATTTTTGGATTGCACACCCTGACGAGAAAATCTTTGAAAGTTTATGAAGATCTGAAGATTTGGGAGACATGTCATTTAGTATTATCAGTTTGAGGGTTTAATGGGGATATTATCTTATATGTCATTTGATTGCATAATTCGGATTTTTTATGTATGTACCGGCATAGACATAGGGGGAGATTTGTAAGGACATAATTCTATAAATGTCCGGGGTAGAATCTAGAAATTTTTGTTTTCTCCTAGATCACAGTTCATATGTCTGATACCGCTACACTCGACACGTCAACACGATCATCCTCGACGACCTATATCCGAATTCATTGCATCCACTTTCGTCACGTGCATCATGCTACATGCAACGTGCTGATCAGCTCATTCCCACAACTCCACTACGCTCTATCAGTAAAATGTTATATTGGAGTTTTAAATATTTTCATAAATAGTTGGGAAATATTTTTTGAAAACTATTTTTGAAGTCTGGGCTAATTTTTTATCAAAAGCAGAATTTTTCTAAGTGTAGAAGCGAATGGCCTCGATCGACGAGCTCGTTCGAGCGACTTTATGGGGGAGAATTGTTTGGTTGATTTATGAATGATTATGCTTAAGCTTAATTGATCATCAATTTTTTCATAACATTATATTTCAAACTGTTGCTTGTCATGGGTATTTGCTTTATCTCATGTGTGTAGGTACATCATTGTTCATTTTTGGATTGCACAGCCTGATGAGAAAATCTTTGAAAGTTTATGAAGATCTGAAGATTTGGGAGACATGTCATTTAGTATTATCAGTTTGAGGGTTTAATGGGGATATTATCTTATATGTCATTTGATTGCATAATTCGGATTTTTTATGTATGTACCGGCATAGACATAAGGGGAGATTTGTAAGGACATAATTCTATAAATGTCCGGGGTAGAATCTAGAAATTTTTGTTTTCTCCTAGATCACAGTTCATATGTCTGATACCGCTACATTCGGCACGTCAACACGATCATCCTCGACGGCTTGTATCCGAATTCATTGCATCAACTTTCGTCACGTGCATCATGCTACATGCAACGTGTTGATCAGCTCATTCCCACTACTCCACTAAGCTCTATCAGTGAAATGTTATATTGGAGTTTTAAATATTTGCATAAATATTTGGGAAATATTTTTTGAAAACTATTTTTTAAGTCTGGGTTAATTTTTTATCAAAAGCAGAATTTTTCTAAGTGTAGAAGCGAATGGCCTCGATCGACGAGCTCGTTCGAGCGACTTTGAAAGTCGTTCGCACAAGATAGGCATGTCGCGCGATCTCGTTCAAACGACATCTGTCCTTCGTTCGAGCGACATGGCTATCTCGTTCGAACAAGCCACCGCCTCATTTTGTGTATAAATATCTGATCTCCTTCTACACGTTTTTCAAGTCTTTCTGCAATCTCAATATTTTGCAAAATCTGCCGAGAATAAGACTTCACCTTTTAAGGTTTTCTAAACCTTTTTGATTCACAAAACCGATCCCATATATTTCGGTGAATCTTTAAACCTTCAAGAAGATCGTTTACTCATCTGGAGTACTTTGTGAGGAAGTCGCTCTCTTCATCATTGTTGCCCTACTAAAAAGGGATTGTTCCAGCCGCCGACAACAGAACCGACACCCGAGGATATTTCTGTGTCACTGTATTTTCATTGTAATCCATTGTAAGCCGTTCTCTTACAAAAATTATTGTGAAAATAAAAGGTTTTGCCCCGTTGGGGATTTTTCCTCATATATGTGTTCTTGCATGTTTCATCTTCATATTTAATCACATATAGATGCATGTTTAGGACTTAAGTGGTGAAAACTATGTTTAATTAAATAACTTCCTTATTTGAACGCAAGCGCACTCCTCTCAGAATGGTTTCGAACGAAACACCAAATTTGTTAGAAGGGCTACTGGAATCTCGTTAGAAGTCTCGTTCGAACGAGGCCGGACTTCTAACGAAATTTTCGAAGTTTCCCCGTTCGTCTCTCAACTTCGTTTTTCCCAATTTTCACCACTCAAAACTCAACCTAAATTCATTCCAACCCAAATACAATGTTTCCCACTATCCTAAGTCATCTTAGAACACATAATAACCTAATTTTGGAGGTGAAATCCTTATAATCATCATGTAATTTCAATAAATCCCCAAATTTTACCACAAACCTTATTCACATGAACCCATAATTTATTTGTTCATAAAAACTCCATTTTAATTTGTGATTTACATCTAGTTCATCAACTTTCACATTTCTATTAAGGTGAAAATCCTCTACATGCAAACCCCCATCAGGTTTTTCTAAATATTTCTACACGATTTCATCATAGGAAAACCCAAATTGGTATTTGTCGTTCTAAAACCTCAATTTATGTTAACAAGAGTAACAATTGCTAAGAGAAGAGCAAGATAATCACTTGCCTTAATACGAACTTCTGATTCGCGGGTTGAAAATGGTATAGGAACGATCCTCCTGACATGATCTACGCGCTGCTGTACTTTTTATTGTGAAAAGTTGAGTTGTTGGCTTAGGGCTCTAATGGAGTCTTCTTCTCCTTCCTTGGTTGTCTCTCTCTTTTCCTCTCTTCTCATGTAGGTTCCAACTGACAGACCACTAACTTTAAAACGCTATTAATTAACCTAATTTTCGTCCATTTAATTACCCAAAAATCCCTAAAGACCAAAACACCCCTCTGGGGTGCTGTTTTGGTTTAAAATGCCCCGGACTCCAAATAAAATACCCGAATAGTGTTTTCTGACTATTTCGATCCTTTCGGACACTTTGGGACACTCAAAATAGTCGTTCGAGTTATAAAAAAATAAATTATCTTTTAACCCCCTAAATATATACAATTAACGCGACTCATACGCGTCCCAAATATTTATAACATAATTTTCGTGTATCTCATTCATGGCCATACCATTATTTCAATAATTACTAACTCTCATCTCGTTAGTGATTATTATCATAAAATTGGATTAATTTAAATTTAAATTTTCTCCCTTTAATTTAATTAATCCCCATTTTCTATAAAAATAGTTATGCGTAAAAATACGGGGTATTATAGTATGGTCATACCATGGTTCCAAAAAGACACAAAAAGGGAAGTCCTCGCCCTCTTTAATGAATCTTCCATTCAAGGAGTCACCTGGGATAGTATAGATGCAGTCTAGTCTTCTCTTTGGTCGAGACTAGCCGATCATGCTGAGCTCTTGTTCTGATGCTTGATACCCCAAACCACAAGGAGGGAAAGATTTTTTCAGTTCAATCGCCTCAATTATCCCTGGTTGCCTTTCTGCTAGCCCCAGTTCGGGCATAAAGTGAATGTTTTTGAACATTGAAATCACATTGACGTTGCCATAAGGGTCGTATTCTGGACAAACCCATTCTCTAAATCCGTCCCCTGCCGGGAGTAGAAGTGGCTCAACTCGAAATCCTGATAGGAGCATATCATTTAACCTGTGTTGTATCTCAAGGATTGGATTGCTGGTACTTTCACCCTCGACATTGTCGTCGTTGCCCAAAATGGTGATGACTTATCCATCGGTGAAGAACTTCAAATTCCGATGGAGCGAGGAAGACACACCCTTGATACTGTGGAGCCAAGGTCGTCCAAGCAACAGGTTGAAATAAGATAGGATGCCAATAACTTGGAATTCAACGATAGGGTTTATAGGGACAACCCCTATTACAAGTTTTATGGATCCCATCACCTCCCGACGAGTATTATCATAGGCACGTACAGCAGCGGAGGTTGGAATGAGGTCACTTTCCTTCATTCCTAAGAATTTGAAGGTTTTTAATGGGCAGACATTCAAGGCGGATCCATTATCAATAAGAGAGAGTGGTACGATCTTCCCCATAACTTTGACAGAGATATTGAGTGCATGATTGTGGTTTAGCCCAATTTTGGGGATTTCTTATTCGAAAAAGGATAGCATTTGGGTAGAGGTCAAGGATCCGACCAAATTTATCACTTCTTTCGGTTTGTTAGAAGGAGGAACTATGGGTCTAGTGAACAACTTTATCAAAGCATTTATGTGCAGCTGGGAAGACATGAAAATCCCCATAAAGTGATTTTATCTTGAGTTTTCTTCAGTTGATCGAAGATCTTACTTTCTTCTAGGGTCATTTATGCATTTCTGGTAAGCTTGGGATCTGATAATGCCTTCCTGATCTCGTCATGTGATTTACTAAAGAAAGGAAGAACATGAACCCTGTTTCTTCATCAATCTCGAGTTGTTCTGCCACCATGTTTATTTTTCGTAGGAGTTCTTCAAACGATATCATCCTGGTGCGCCCAAAATATGGCTTGCGATTCAAGTGCAAATCTATCGCAACAAGTAGTAACCGGTAAGTACGGAATCGTGATCCACAGGGATTGAAACACTCCTAAGAGAACAGAATTGGGGTAAAGAGACTCTCTAAATGTCACAAAGGTTAAAGTGTAAAAGATGATTTAAAAGTTTGGAAATGTGATTGAGAGTGATCTCTATACTAACATACTATTGATGATCAGATGATTAATTAATGATTACAGAACTATGAAAAGAACTAAGGTAAGCTTGAGTTCAAGAAATTAAGGGGATCGAGGATCATTCTCCCACCTCGGATTCACAAGGAAGGGGATTATAGGGCTTGGTTGAAATTAATTCTAATCGAGCATAACTAATTAAGTCCGAACATCAACCATGTAGAGACTGAACTCGACAATGGAGGATTAGGGTTTAATTAATTATTGCTAGATGGGTTGGGTTTGTAGTAAAGCTTCAAACACTAACTCTTGCATGACAAGAGAAGTTAAGAAACTATGATACTCCAATACCAACACATGAAGTTCCATTAGAACAATTATAAACCAAACCCTAAAGATTAAGTTCAAGCATCCAAGGTGGGATTTTGATCCCCAATCACAAGTCTAGCTACTCATAATTAAAACTAAACTACACATGCTAGTTAACAACATACTTAAATTAGTTATCTAGTTGAAACACAAACCAATATAAGGGATGGAATTCAATGCAAATTAAAGCTAGTGGAACAAGTAGAGATGAAGTAATTGAACTTATCTTGCATTAATCACAACAATTCAATAAGTAATCAAAGCCTTACAAGTTGGTGAAAACCATAAATGAACTTGACCTAGGAGAGAGAAGAGAGTGCTTTTGTATCTCACTAAATATCCAACAAAAGTTATCTCCAACCAAAAAGGAAAAACAAGGGATAAATCCCCAAAAATTCAACCAAAATGGCAAACTAGTAATAAGAGAAAAGCAGGAAATGCAGGGCCGAATCGATTCGGTGCCAAATCCGAATCGATTCGGAAGTGTAGAGAAATGCCCCTGCATGTAACCGAATCGATTCGGTGGTAATGGCGAATCGATTCGGGCCTGCTGCAAAAAGAAGAGTTGCCTATATAGGCATTAGTTGTCCCAAGCTTCACTGAAACTCCCGTAACTTCTTCGTTCGAGGTCGAATTCAAGCACCGTCGGAGGCCACGCGAAGAGGAGAAGAAGGTATACAACTTCCGTGAAGAAATCGGGAGCAAAACCCGAGTGCTGAAATTACCAAAATGCCCCCGACTGTGCAAGTGTCAACGGAACTTTTCGGATCAAAACCAAACTTCCCAAAATGCATTCCCTAGACCTATAAAAGCTCAATAAAGACACATACAAAATTTATATGATGAATTCAAGGGTTAGTCAATAAATGAGTATAAGAACCGGGAAATACATGCACGGGAATACTAGAATGTACAAATTAACGGGGTATAAAATACAATAAAAGTGACGAATCACACCCCCTAACTTATACATTGCTAGTCCCGAGAAATGAAGTATGAAGAAACAAGGGCCAACAACGCAACCAAAATAAAAGAAATATGTACAACGAAGGAAAAATGCCACTTTCGTAGGCGAACGATTGCATTTAGCGTATGCAATAAGCCATTTTTAAACCCCTAGGTGGCCCTAGGGGACGAGTGAGGTCTCGTGAGGGTTTCCAGGGATGACACCCACAAACATCAAATCAACTCATACTATGATACTGCAAAATCCAATGCGTAGCTCAACAAATATTAAAGAAGCACAATTTATCAACAAAGTGAACGAAGTTCACACAAAAGACGGCAATTATCGGCATTAAACAAATAACTTCAACTAAAAATCGAAACCATGGGAATGCGAAATAAGCGGACACATGTGGTAATTTAGATTTGGCAAAACTTTCAAAATCCATATAAAAGCTAAGGCATGCATACTCAAGTTCTCTCCGGTTGTTACACTCAACAAATGAAACACTTAGAAATGGGATGTAACACACACGGGACATGCGGGCTTTAAGAGTAATTGTAAAGGGAAACTAAGCCACACACATGTCATCAATGAAGAACGCAATATAAAAGTGAAAAATACAATCTCATGAAAGGATATCGCATATTAACCAAGAGAAGAGCATTTAAACAGATTATCGCTAATGTTCGACCTTTGAATCACTTCACCCTAGGATCAAATAGGACTTTTGGGGGTATAGAATTTAGGCTAGGTTAGGGTTTGGAAAAGAACGGGATGTGTGTAGGATCAAAGGAGATTCGGGAATATCGCGCGGGATAATGGATTAAATGGGCAACTTAGGAATCGAAATCAAATTCCACAAGCAATGTATGCATGAGAGTGAGACTTTGATATTCATACACATGGTGAAATGGGAAACAACTAGGAGCCATCTTATTCGATATTTATTCTTTTCTTTTCTCTTTTCTCTTTTCTCTTTTCTTTGATTTTCTTTGATTTTCTCTGATTTTCTCTCTTTTTCTTTGATTTTCTCTTTCATAGCTTGATTTTCTCTTTTTTTTCTTTGATTTTCTCTTTCATAGCTTGATTGCTCTTTTTTTCTTTGATTTTCTCTTTCATAGCTTGATTGCAATCCATATAAACAACATCATTCAATCCCGGGAACAATCCCTAATCAAGGTACGGGAGGAGTAAATAAGGTTTTAGAAGTCCAATGTGGAGTTGGACAAGGGATTTGGGGTTCAAACGAAAGGAATAATAAGGCTCAAGGGGGTTGACTAGGGGAAACATTTAAGGAAAAAGGTCAAGGTCATATGGGTTAACAACAAGGGCCTATAATCCTTTCCTAGAGTTTCATGTGATTCGCGGGACTCAACACCATTGAAAATCATGCTCAAGTGATAAATCAGTTAGTATGCAATCAAATGAAAAGAAAATGAGATCGTCAACGAGTTCATTGACAAGAAAGAGATAGAGTGGGTGTATACGCTCACAAATGATGATAAGTCTCAATTTTCACTTTTGTAAGGGTATAGCATGCGCCTTAGAATAACGAATTTGAAACACTTTTAAACCAAATCATAAATAATTATTTGTGTATATGCTCAAAGCTTCACAGTTTAATTTTATGATGCTATTCACAATGCAAACAATAACGGGCTAAAGGGTAATAAATCAATGACTCAAAGCATGCTTCATAGCTATACAACAGGATACGCCGATCATATAAGTAATCATAGTAGATATGAGAGAGAAAAAGAAAAAAAATAAAATAAAAAAAAAATTATTCTTTTTTTATTTATTTTTAAATAAATAAATACTAACATAATAACCGGCATCACAATTGTAAACCATACCCCCTAACTTGAATGAAACATTGTCCCCAATGTTAGTAGGGATAAAAAGGGAAAAGGGGTTAGAAAATAGTCACCCCGTAAGGAGTAACTCGAGAACCGCGCAACGGCATGCCTGTTACAAGTTAGTACCATAAACAATAATATATACAACAGAGATATATACAAGAACAAATATGAAACTGAAACTGAGTCATTTCATTAATATATAAGAGTTGTGTACATGGGGCAAAATAAAACCAAAATTAGAAAATACAACAATTGTACTCTCTCCTCCCCATACTAACACAACTACCAAAGTACACACCCAACAATCAAAATGAACAACCACCCAAAAATTCAGCAGAAACGGGATCACAACGGCCTACATATCATCCGAATGGCGGCGCGGGGACTCGGGCGCAGGAGGGTCGCGAGGGGCATAAAGGTCATAGAGGTACTGAGGCACAGAAGCCTCGCCCCCTCGGAGGTGTGAAAATAAATCCATCTGCGCCCGAGCAATCATGGATATATAGCGCTCGTAAGCGCCCCGATAAGCAGTAAAATCGGCCCGGAACGATGCAAAGTCCGACATGTAAGCGCCCCGAAACTCGGAGAAATCAGCCTGAAGCTCATCCATCCGCACCCCGAGATATGCAATGGGGTCAACAGAAGATGAGGGTGAAGGTGGGACAGGATGAGGCACAGGCTGAGGCACGTCCGAAATATCCGGCATAGGAGCATCCGGGGCATCAGGAGTAGTAGGAGCATCCGCAGGATCATCCAACATCCTCTTCTTTCTCCTCTCCCAATAATCCTTCCCAAGACTCTTCTCAATGGCCTTCTCGCCAAGCAACTTGGGAAGGCGAGGAATGTAGTCCATACTCGCCACCTCACAATGCGCATCTCTACATATACGGGAAACCAACCGCGCGTACGGGAGGGTAGTGGTCCCCTTTTCACAGTAAGCGGCCTTGAGCATCCGCTGAAGCACCAATGCGGGAAGGTTTATAATAGAATTAGCATCCAAGAGATGGTAGAGGAAGTGGGCCTGGGCGGAGCGAAGAACAGCCTTTGTTTGGGTAGGCGTGATGGAATTAACGGCTACTAGGTGGATGATGCGGTGGTTGTCGGGCATAAGAGATGTGGGGAAAGTTTCCCCAGCCCAAACATTCCCTGGCGCCAGACGCACAATCAGGGTCTCATTAGTCAGCCTCCCCTCGTCGGCGCACGGGTAATCAAAATCCTCGGGGTTATCGGCCCCAGTGAGGTGCAACGCCAAGAGAGGCTTAGAAAGAGGAATTCGCTTACCCCGCACGTAAGCCTCGAAAGTTCGGTCCCCAGTTGGGACGAGAGATGCATAAAACCGACGAACGTGCTCATCATTGACCTCCTCCACCCTGGAAAGGTGTGCTTCCCAATTGAATTTCTGAAAGTAACGACGGACAGAGGCAGGGAAGTCCTCAAGATGCACAGGCCGCTCAATAGAAATAGGGCGACCCGAAGGGAATTTAGCAATGAACCAGTCCTTTTCTTGTTTGGAGCGGAAGGATTCGAAACCTCCCCGACCCGAAATTAAGTTGGAGGAGGTCTTGGAGACTGAAGGAACCTACAAGAAAAATCAATTTGATACATACACAATTAGTGTAATGCATAAAATCAATTTAGCGTGAAATAGGATCGAAAAGGAATCGGTGGTTGTGCATCGGGAAAAATTGGTTGAATTAAAGTTACCGACGAACACCGCACTCAAACAAGGGAATTCAACACCAATGTGCGATAAAATGTGCGAAGATGAAGCATTAGTGCACAAAATCACCACAGGGGCATTTCATCGAACACTTAGTGTGCAGAGTATAGAGAGTAGGGTGAAAATGACATTCTCAATGTGGAAAACCCCCAACAAATACTACTTAAACATCAAAGCAACATAGTCAAGTAGTATTTGTTGGTTTCTCATCACAATCAGTGGGATCATAATGAGTGTTATGCAGAAAAACATGTGGATATGGTGAAAATGCATTTTACCCCACATACATACCAAATACACTAAATCATGTATCACATTGAATTAAAAGGGTGGAATTAATACCTTGGATGAGGTTGCCCTAGAAGATGAAGCCATGAGGTTGAACAAGAAAGGAGGACAGGAGTGGTATGGGAGAGGCTGGTTCGCAGGTAAGAGAGGAGAAATAATAAGAAGAGGGTTAAAACAGAATGAGGGATTTTTAAGTGGCAGGTGACCCGAATCGATTCGGTATATAGGCCGAATCGATTTGCGATTCTCGAATTTGAACACTGGAAGGGACCGAATCGATTCGGTATTAATCAGAATCGATTCGGGGAGAAGGGACCTGCTACTCATAATTTACCGAATCGATTCGCCATAATTGCGAATCGATTCGCAAACCCAGGGTTGGATACTGGAAGGGTGCGAATCGATTCGGTGGAAAACCGAATCGATTCGGCTTCTGGGATTTCAGTTTTTGCTTTGCTGAAACATGGATTTTTGGTGGATGGTTGGATTGGGCTGCTAAAGGAGGTATTTTTGGACCCTAATGATGAAATCACATATGTACAAAGGGCCCGGGACAAAAATGTTGCACCCCACACATGCCGGGGGATGCTCGGCACAAAAACTCACAATTCCGACGTCCTAGAGAGCCCCGTAAATGGGGTCGGACAATGGAATCGTGTCCGAACATGGGTCAAATGGTTCTAGGAAAGGCTTGAGACGCTGGCCATTGACCTTGAACAACTTCCCATCAGATGGGTTCTCAATCTCAATTGCACCGTGATGATGGACGGTCTTAACGACAAACGGACCCGTCCACCTAGACCTTAGCTTACCCGGGAATAAATGCAACCTAGAGTCGTATAAGAGTACCTTTTGGCTAGGGTGAAATGTTTTACAGGATATGCGCTTATCGTGCCTCTCTTTCACCCTTTGCTTATAGATTCTCGCACTCTCGTACGAATCACTCCGGAGTTCATCCAACTCATTGAGTTGGAGCATTCGCTTCTTTCTGGCCTTGTCTAGATCAAAATTGAATTTCTTGATCGCCCAATAGGCCTTGTGCTCGATTTCTACTGGTAAATGGCATGGCTTGACGTACACAAGTCTAAAGGGAGACATTCCCAAGGAGGTCTTGTAGGCCGTACGATATGCTCATAAAGCGTCAGGAAGCCGAAGAGACCAATCCTTGCGGTCGGGATTGACCGTCTTCTCTAGGATGTGCTTGATCTCTCGATTGGCCAATTCAGCTTAGCCATTGGTTTGCGGGTGGTAGGTAGTTGCAACTTTATGAGTTACCCCATACTTTCACATAAGAGTAGCGAACGGAGTATTACAAAAATGCGTTCCGTTGTCGCTAATGATCGTCTTCGAAGTTTCGAAACGCGAAAGCATGTGTTCCTTTAGGAACTTCAACACCACCCGATGGTCATTGGTTTTGGACGCAATGGCCTCGACCCACTTTGAAACATAATCTACGGCCACTAGGATGTAAAGGTTACCAAAAGACGGAGGGAATGGGCCCATGAAATCAATTCCCCAACAGTCAAAGACTTCAAGTTCTAGAATGGGGGACATTGGCATCATGTTTCGATGGGTTATAGCACCTAATCTTTGGCAACGATCACACGAAACGCATAATTCGTGTGCATACTTAAAAAGTGTGGGCCAATAAAGCCCGCATTGCAAGATTTTTGCGGTGGTTTTCTTGGAAGAAAAGTGGCCACCACATGCCTCCGTGTGGGAAAGACGAATTACGCTCACATACTCATCATCCGGGACACATCTCCGGATGATCTGGTCGGGGCAATATTTGAACAAATACGGATCATCGAAAAAGAATCTCCGCACCCAACTAAAGAATTTCCTCTTCTCTTGAGGGGTCCAATGAGATGGAATCGAACCCGTCATGAGGTAGTTCACGATATCAGCGAACCATAGCAGAGAGGAAGTGGAGAACAACTGTTCATCCAGAAAGAATTCAGCGATGGGGAGTTGGTCCTTGGGTGCCTCAAACGTTAAACGCGACAAGTGATCCGCGACAACATTTTCAACTCCTTTTTTATCTTTAATAGTCAAATTAAACTCCTGGAGTAAAAGCACCCACCTAATCAAGCGCGGCTTGGTGTCCTTCTTAGACAGAAGGTATTTGAGCGCCGCATGATCCGTAAAACAAACTTTGGGCGATCCCACGAGGTATGCCCGGAACTTATCTAACGCATAGACGACCGCTAATAACTCTTTCTCGGTGGTCGAATAGTTCAACTGAGCACCGTTAAGAGTTCAACTCGCATAGTAAATGACATGGGGTTTCTTGTCACTTCTCTGACCTAAAACTGCCCCAATCGCGAAGTCGCTAGCGTCACACATCAATTCAAAGGGTAGGGTCCAATCAGGAGCTTGGATTATGAGAGCGGTGGTAAGCATACTTTTCAAAGTCTCAAAAGCTGCTTGACACTCATCGCTCCATTCGAAAGGGGTTTCCTTGGAGAGGAGATTACACAAGGGTCTAGCAATCGAGCTAAAGTCCTTGATGAAACGGTGATAGAATCCTGCATGCCCAAGGAAAGACCTTACATCTTTCAGAGATTTAGGGGCGGGTAAGTTGGCAATGACCTCAACCTTTGCCTTGTCTACCTCAATCCCATCTGAGGAGACGATGTGGCCTAAGACAATACCCTTAGTGACCATAAAATGGCACTTCTCCCAGTTTAACACGAGCTTTTTCTCCACACATCTAGACAAAACCTTCTCTAGCATAGAAAGACAATGGTCATAGGAGTTGCCAAAGACGCTGAAGTCGTCCATGAACACCTCTAGACCACGTTCTACCATATCACTAAACATACTCAACATGCACCTTTGGAACGTAGAAGGCGCATTACATAGCCCGAAGGACATCCTTTTGTAAGCAAATGTCCCAAAAGGGCATGTGAAGGTAGTTTTGTCCTGATCCTTGAGATCGAGTTCGATTTGGTTGTAACCCGAGTACCCATCGAGAAAACAATAATAAGGATGGCCGGACACGCGTTCCAACATTTGGTCAATGAATGGAAGGGGAAAATGATCCTTTAATGTCATTGCATTAAGTTTTCTATATTCGATGCATACACGCCACCCAATGGTGGTGCGTTTAGTGTTCAATTCCCCTTTCATGTTTTCTACAACGGTGACTCCTGATTTCTTTGGAACGACATGGATTGGACTGACCCATTTGCTATCGGATATCGGATATATGATATCAGCATCTAAAAGCTTAATTACCTCCGCTCTCACAACTTCCTTCATCACCGAATTCAATCTCCGTTGCATCTCACGAGAGTGTTTTGCATCCTCTTCAAGATTAATTTTGTGAGTGCAAATCAAGGGACTAATTCCCTTCAAATCTGCAATTGTCCACCCGAACGGACCCTTGTATCTCCTTAACAAGTCTATTAGACTTTGTTCTTCACCCGCCTCAAGGCTTGATGAGACAACAACGGGATATGTCTCATTTTCGCCTAAATAAGCATATTTTAACTCGGAAGGCAATTGCTTTAATTCAAGTTTGGGGAATCGCACATCCGAGGGAACTTCATACGAATCACGAGGGGGTAAGTCCTCAAAAACACTACACCAATTAACATCATCAACACTCTCGTCCTCATCTAACAACAAGCTCATGAACTTGACCTCTTCATCATAAGGAGAATAGCTATTCTCCAAGTAAATCAGGCTCACAAGACATCCCTCTAAGGGGTCCAATAAATAGGTAGCATCAAAATGCTCTTGTACCACCTCTTCTAGAAAGTCCACCTCATGGACTTCATCATCACAATCTCCCACTTGGTTCGAAACATTGAAGATGTTCATTTCCAAGGTCATATTCCCAAATGTCAGGTTCATTTGGCCATTCCTAGTATTAATCAATGCATTGGAAGTGGAAAGGAAAGGACGACCGAGGATAATGGGGGTAGTTCTACCGCTAGTAGAAGTAGGATGGGTGTCAAGAACCACAAAGTCCATAGGAAAGTAGAATTTGTCAACCTGTATGATGACATCTTCTACTACACCCCTCGGAACCTTAACGGAGTGATCCGCTAATTGGAGGGTAATCTTTGTGGGCTTGAGGTCCCCTAGACCGAGCTGTTCATAGACATGATAAGGTAACAAATTTACACTTGCTCCTATGTCTAGCAAAGCCTGCTCAATTTTAAAGTCCCCTATCACACATAAGATGGTGGGACATCCGGGATCTTTATATTTAGGTGGTAATTCAGATTGAATTATTGAGCTAATATTTTCAGCCAAGAAGGCTTTCTTCCTTACAAACAATTTCCGCTTAACAGTTATTAAGTCCTTTAAGAACTTAGCATAAGCGGGGACTTGCTTGATTGCATCCAAAAGAGGGATGTTAATTTTTACCTGTTTGAACATCTCTAGGATGTCAGCGTCATTAACATTCCCCTTTTGCGACAGGAGCCTTTGAGGGTAAGGCACGGGGCTAGGAAGCTTCGAAATCACATCCGACTCTAACGGGGCTTTCCCCTCTCTCTGTCCTAAGGAGGCATCTTCGACCTCTAATGGGTCGGGCGAAACCTTCTTAACGACGGCGGGGACACTAGGAGGGGTGGGCTTATCAACGACTTTCCCGCTCCTAAGAACGGTCACAGCCTTAGCACTATCGGGAGGGGGGTTCGAAGTGTCATTGACACTATTTTGCCCCAATGCCTTTTGAGGTTGAGAAGGGAATTTTCCCTTCTCTTGGATACTTAAAGCCGAGGTCAACTTGGAGATTTCCTTTTCAAGCCTAGAATTCGTGGCTTGTTGAGAGGTTATGAAAGATTGAAGAGTCTCTTTGAGGCTCCTCTTGTTCGGGTGAGCATATAATGGTATAACCGGAGGAGGTGGTCCCTGTGGGGGACCTTGCATTTGAGCTTGGGGTGGAGGAACTTGATTATATGGTTGCTGAAAATTATGAGGTGGGGGATGATTTTGATAATTCGGGGGAGGTGGATTTTGAGAATGTTGGGGCTGCCCATAAGAGAAACCCGGATGGTTTCTCCACGAAGGATTATAGCCCTCACCTAAAGGAGTCATGTATTGTTTCTTGTAAGTGGCCATCGCGTTGGCGTGATTGTGAAGCATCACTTTATATGCCGGGATTGTTGGACAATCCCTCGTTGAGTGATCGTCAACGTCGCAAATGGCACAAGACTCCTCTACATGTAAGGGAGAAGGATGGGATGGTTCCCGAGATTTGGCATCCATTGCCTCGATACGCTTGGAAAGTTGGGCTACTCTTAATGACATATCATCTCCTTCGGCAAGGTGATATATTCCATGGCTAGAGGAAGGTGAATTGGATGACCGGGCATTGGTTTTGCTAGGGTCCGAAGTGTCCCACGCTTGGGTGGTCTTGGCACAATATTTAAAATGTGCCCACGCATCATCCGGATCCAAACCAAAAAACTCGCCGGAGAACATTGTCTCCACCATTTGTTTTGCATTGAGGGTAAGGCCATTATGGAAAAAGGAGATTAATCTCCACTTTTCGAACCCGTGATGTGGGCACTTATGAAGTACCTCGTTAAATCTCTCCCAACATCTCTCAAATTATTCACATTCGGCTTGAGCGAAGGTTTGGATTTGACCCTTTAAAGAGTTGGTGCGATGAGTAGGAAAGAATTTCTTCAAAAATTGCGCTTGCATTTTGCGCCAACTCCCAATGGAATTAGGAACCAAGGACTAAAGCCAAGTTTTGGCTTTGTCCTTCAAGGAAAATGGGAAGAGTTTGAGTCGTGTGACATCTAAAGGGCAATTTTGATCGCTAAAAGTAGCGCACACCTCTTCAAACTCTCTCACATGAAGGTACGGTTGTTCACTTTCCATGTTCTGGAAAGTAGGAAGTAATTGAATCATTCCATTACGAAAATGGAATTGCGCGGCATTGTATGGAAAAATGATACAAGACGGAGAGGTGGTCCTCTCCGGTTGTAAATAATCACGCATATTCCTATACGGGGGGTCGGGTGCAACCCCTAGACTACCGTGCTCACTTACATTGTCGGCCATTGTTGTGGGATCGGAATGAGTCCAAGTATAAGAAGAAGAGGAGATCGAACTAGATCGAGAAACTGATGGTAAAGGTCTCCAATAGTCCGAGGGCTCACTAGATGAGGGTTCACGAATAGGATTTGAATTTCTACTACTCTCGTCTTGCATTTACAAGTGCTTTTGGATTGATTTTTGGAAACCGTGTTGTCACGGTGACCACAGGGAACGATAGTGTAGAGAGAATTTCTAAACCCTAAGATAGTTGCCAATCCCCGGCAATGGCGCCAAAAACTTAGTGCGCCCAAAATATGGCTTGCGATTCAAGTGCAAATCTATCGCAACAAGTAGTAACCGGTAAGTACGGAATCGTGATCCACAGGGATTGAAACACTCCTAAGAGAACAGAATTGGGGTAAAGAGACTCTCTAAACGTCACAAAGGTTAAAGTGTAAAAGATGATTTAAAAGTTTGGAAATGTGATTGAGAGTGATCTCTATACTAACATACTATTGATGATCAGATGATTAATTAATGATTACGGAACTATGAAAAGAACTAAGGTAAGCTTGAGTTCAAGAAATTAAGGGGATCGAGGATCATTCTCCCACCTCGGATTCATAAGGAAGGGGATTATAGGGCTTGGTTGAAATTAATTCTAATCGAGCATAACTAATTAAGTCCGAACATCAACCATGTAGAGACTGAACACAACAATGGAGGATTAGGGTTTAATTAATTATTGCTAGATGGGTTGGGTTTGTAGTAAAGCTTCAAACACTAACTCTTGCATGACAAGAGAAGTTAAGAAACTACGATACTCCAATACCAACACATGAAGTTCCATTAGAACAATTATAAACCAAACCCTAAAGATTAAGTTCAAGCATCCAAGGTGGGATTTTGATCCCCAATCACAAGTCTAGCTACTCATAATTAAAACTAAACTACACATGCTAGTTAACAACATACTTAAATTAGTTATCTAGTTGAAACACAAACCAATACAAGGGATGGAATTCAATGCAAATTAAAGCTAGTGGAACAAGTAGAGATGAAGTAATTGAACTTATCTTGCATTAACCACAACAATTCAACAAGTAATCAAAGCCTTACAAGTTGGTGAAAACCATAAATGAACTTGACCTAGGAGAGAGAAGAGAGTGTTTTTGTATCTCACTAAATATCCAACAAAAGTTATCTCCAACCAAAAAGGAAAAACAAGGGATAAATCCCCAAAAATTCAACCAAAATGGCAAACTAGTAATAAGAGGAAAGCAGGAAATGGAGGGCCGAATCGATTCGGTGCCAAATCCGAATCGATTCGGAAGTGTAGAGAAATGTCCCTGCATGTAACCGAATCAATTCGGTGGTAATGGCGAATCGATTCGGGCCTGCTGCAAAAAGAAGAGTTGCCTATATAGGCATTAGTTGTCCCAAGCTTCACCGAAACTTCCGTAACTTCTTCGTTCGAGGTCGGATTCAAGCACCGTCGGAGGCCACGTGAAGAGGAGAAGAAGTCTACAACTTCCGTGAAGAAATCGGGAGCAAAACTCGAGTGCTGAAATTACCAAAATGCCCCCGACTGTGCAAGTGTCAACGGAACTTTCCGGATCAAAACCAAACTTCCCAAAATGCATTCCCGAGACCTATAAAAGCTCAATAAAGACACATACAAAATATATATGATGAATTCAGGGGTTAGTCAATAAATGAGTATAAGAACCGGGAAATACATGCACGGGAATGCTAGAATGTACAAATTAACGGGGTATAAAATATAATAAAAGTGACGAATCACATCCCACACATGTCGACTACTGGGCTAGTTTTCTCTAAAGCTTGATCTCCATTTGAATCTTTGAATTCTTCCCCTCATACGGTGGAAACAATTATGTATTTCCATGTAAAGTCAACGCATTCCATAACTTCGATGGATTCTTCATATATATCCTCCCTTTATGCTGGGAGATGTAAGATTGAAGGGACCAGGTGCCCTTGTAGCTTTAGGGTATCAAGTAACTCGGTCATCCTACAAATATCGTTGGTTCGCCTGAATAATTCGGCCATAATCTAGATAATGTCATATAAGATGACTTCATCGGCTGGTACCACCCAACTGTCTGACTCTCGAGCCCATTTTTGTGCCTCCAAGAATAGAGTACTTAACCTCTGGAAATCAATGATCATCTGTGAGGGCAATTTTTGCCCAAACTCTAGGAGTTAGTTTAACACTTCTGATAATTCCATACTTCTATTTTCATAATGGGTACGGACAACGATGCGTGCTCTGGTAAGAAGTGACAGTGCCTAATCAGCGAGGCTAACATGGTGTAGGAGGAAATACAGGCAAGTTTGGAGAGGTTTAGGAGAGTATAGGGATGTGATTTGAGTTGAGGGATCAAATTTTGTGTTCTTTTATAAGAAGATGGCATTGGCATGATTTTGGAGTGGGTTGTGAGTAGTGTTTGGCTTAGGATCAACTGGTGGGGCAATGATACCCTGATCAATTAGACCTTGGATGATGTTTCGAAGGTGAAAATATTGGTCAGTGGTATGGTCAGCAGTTTGGTGAAAGGCGCAACGGGCATCTGCCTTAAAGTTTCTTGTAAGTGGATTTGGCAATGGACGGGGGTCCGAGGGTTTGATAAGGTTTCGACTTAACAAGGCTTAATAAACTTTAGATAGACGATTATGGATTTCGGTGTATTCTTTTCGGACTGGTAGATGATGGCTTTTTGGTTCCCATGAGGTGGTTGGTTGAGATATGTTGATGATGATTGAGACTTCAGTATTGACAAATTTGTTATATTTTTTGGGAGTGAACTGTCCGGACACTTTCTTGGGTTCGACTTCTATTTTAGTAAGACCCTCCTCCATTTCTACTCCTGCTTCTCAGAGAGATCGAAAGTGGGGATAGTATTGTCCTCCCATGGTTTCTCGGACATGGGGTAAGAAGTTCTTCTTCACTATGTTGACTTGTTCTTCCTCGGATGGCCGATTGGTCATGGTGGGTGCTTTTTCCCTCCATCGGGCTATGAAGTTACTGACTGATTCCCTAGATTTCTGTTTGAGCAGTTCTAAATCACGACATGTGACTTCAAGCTCTTCGTTTATTTGTACTGCGACATGAATTCTCGGGCCACATCCTCCCATCTGTGAATTCTAGAATCCTCGAGAGACAAAAACCATCGGAGGGCGCTATCCTTCAAAGTTTGCTGAAATAGTTGGTCCATCACTTCTTCAGAAGCCCCTAAGAGAGTCATAAAACGGTGATAACTATGAAGATGAACAATCGGGGGTCCACCTCCTCCGAATTTGTTGATATTTGACATCTTGAACTTCTCGGGTAACCTCACCTTAGGATAAGGAGACATGTGGGTGTAGTTCATGTAATTCCCAGAAATTCTGACTTGGTCGAACTTCTTAGTTAGCATTTTTGGGATCTTCTTTGATCTTGTTTGACTATTCCTATTTTGGATCAATGATCATAGGCAAGTTAGCCCTAGGCTGGGCAACGTTTGACATAGGAAGATGGGAAGGTGGCGACCCATTAGCATGAGGGGCACGTGGAGTGCTCTTCGGGAACCCGAATATATCTAGGTTGAAATCATCTTTGAGCATCCAAGAGAAGGGTAAGTTCTCAGCCCAAGGCTAAAGACCTCCACAAGGTCAAACTAGTGTTAGTTTTACATCCCATGACCATAAAGAGCAATATAGTTCAATTACCACTCTATATAGTGGGCAAGTTGTTGATTTATCACCTCCCCTACACGACGAACCTAAAGATAAGGAGGTTTCTCCCAAAACGAAAGAGGCCAAAGATGCCCCCTTAAATGAGAGTGACAATGAGGACAATACTAGTGAACCCAAAGTGGTAGTGAAACCACCAACTACTATGTCGTTCCCTCCATGGTTGGTTCTATATCAAAAAGGGACCTCCCGTGAAGATGTGATAGATGTATTTAAGTAAATAAATCCCTCGATGACATAAAGAAAATTCCCGCCTATGATAAAGTCCTTAAGGACTTATTGACGGTGAAAAGAAGGGTAAAGGTAAAGAAAAATCTATTCCTAGCACAAAACATCAGCTCAATCTTGTCAAGCGACCTTCCACCAAAATTGAAAGATCTCGGTGCACCCACCATTTCATGGATCATGTGGAGGAATAGAATCGAGAGAGCGCGAATAGATTTAGGGGCGAGTGTTAACATTTTCCCATACTCCATCGATAAGAAATTATACTTGGGGGGACCTTAACTCCACAACGATGACTCTCCATCTCACAGATCGTTCAGTGAAGATACCTTAGGGGGTTATTGAGGACATGATCATCTAATTTGGCACTTTATACTTCCCAGTATATTTTTTCATTTGTGATGAGGATCCCTCCTTTGTACCGATCAATCATGTTCCTATCATCCTTGGCCGCCTATTCTTAGCCACGACTAATGCATTGATTAATACACATAATGGGAGAATGCAACTAACGTTTGGGAATACGACCCTCAAAATAAATATCTTCAACATCACTAAGCCCGAGGCTGATGAGAGCGAGTTACAAAAGACATATCTTATGGAAGATATAGTACACGAGCCCGAGAGGAATCACACGAGAAATTCGGTAGGTGTAAGTCTTACTATATCAAGTGAGAGAGACACTCTTAACATTGATCAAGAGGAGAAGGATGTGTGTTTAGTGTTCGCTATTGATAGTGTAGAAGTGGACAGCAGGAGATACGCGTTGTTGAGTGCGAGAGAGAGAAGTTAGAGATTGAGCGAGTGAGAGAAGACATTGAAAGTAAGAAAAGATCCAGGTAGGAGACATGAAACTAGAAAATTTTAAGAAAAAAATTGGGTCGGTGGATGAGAGCCTCAGTGTTGACGTCCAATCACTATTGGACCCATGTTGTCACATCATAGAATGTGAAAGAAAAACTAGGACCAATGAGATCCTTCTTCTTGACCATTTACCCATGCCGCTTGATTCCTCATAAGTGATAAAGGAGAGGACGCCAGTCTCATCCGACTTAGAGCCCGACCCATGCAATCCTGAATTTAAAAGAGATCTAGGTTTACCATGTCCCTCAAATTTCAATCGAGATGTCCCCTCCAAGCCGGGACAAGTATGATACAATTCGATAGGTTAACATGAGAATCCCATTCATAACAGATATCACGAATATCAAGGTGACTCCTTTATATTTGGGAAGGGTCCCAACTTATTCCGTCTGTTGGTTTACAATGCTAGGATAGGAGAAACAAGTAGATCATCGGACCCCATATGCAGGGTTAGATGAGTTTTTAGGATTGAGAGAGAGGTCGTCACATCCCCAATGCGTATGGGGTGATTCTTGTGTAAATTAGTTAGTTTTAGGTTAGGGTCATTAGATATCTTTAGGAATCAAGTTAGTTAGAGAGAGAAATACTAAAGAATTGACACAAGAGCGTAGTAGTTTTTTAGGGGAGTTGTCACGTATTTCGTAGCTAAATCATGGGTAGGAATATTTTTGGAAGGCCCCGAAAAAATTGAGCGAGAAGAAGCCTAAGTATGAGAGTAAAAGAAAAGGGAAGAATAACTTTCACAGTGTGGCAGACTGGTTCGGTTTGCTGCTGCAAAAAAAAAGACCGAATTGGTTCTCCCCTAGCACCGAATATCTGTAGCAGTCTGCAACAGCTTACAGAATCCCAAGGGTTTTTCCCCCATTTCCCAAATTCGTTCCCCCCAATTCCCAAGTTCTTTCCCTTTAACTCTTCCCTCCAAATCCATTCCCCCTTTCCCTCCAATTTTCCCCTCCTAATTCATCCTTCACCCCTCCAGACCCCACCTATAAATACAGACTATATCCCTTCCATTTCCCCTCACACCTACCATTTCCCTCTCTTACACTCTATCTTTCATATTTCAGGCAATTTAAATTCCCGTCAAATGGCCACTAGAGCAGCAAGACCACTACCCACAAAACACACCTCCACCGAAATCCTCCCTGACAGCAATAACGAGTACCTCTCCCACCATGAAAAGAGGTGGTACGACGCTTTATTCTCCCCATCCCGCTCAATGAATATTTAGTGCAAAGTTAAATGGGAGGGGCTTTCGCAATCGGTCAATAACCTATTTCAGACGAGAGGTTAGTGTCGATTTTTTGGGGAGCCTCATGCCGATGTTTGGGAGGATGATGTGAGAGTATTCTATGGCACTCTCGTCCAAACGGGGGAATTTTAAGCGGAAGCTTATGTTTACTAGAGGCGCATCCCATTTTTACTCGATATCAGCATCCAAAAACTGCGTACAAAGGACGTCCCGAGCCCAAAACGATATGACTATCCAACGAATGCCGAGCCAATTACAAAAGGGTCATGCATCCGTCTAGCTCCCGAAAACTCGTGGAATCAAGAGACTTTCCCCATGGGGTCTCTTCCGAAAAAATACCGCATTGCCTTCCACATCGTGTGCACCAACATTCTTCAAACCTCTAGCGATTCGACAATGCGTCCAAGGAAAGCCAATCTCCTCTACCACATTTTCAATCCTTGCGCCCTGATCCTTCTTGCACGCATTTTCTACGTTGATATCATGAATGCGGCTATGGATCGTAAAGGCCGATCTCCCCTACTATACCCACGCTTTATCACCCCCCTCCTTGCTGATGCCGGAATTCAGGCCCCCAAACCTTTCCTCGCCTCCCAAAGGCAACTGGGCAAGAATCCCGTACCCGAAGCAAACGTCAAAGAGAGGTGATACAAGCGGCGAAGAACATGGGCGAGGATGTTAAGATGGGAGAAGAGGAAGAGCCCAAATATGATGATGATAAGGATTCGGATTACGAGCCGGCGGGAGTGGACATCACTCGTCGCATTGAGAACTTGAAAACGAGTTTCAATGATTTTTTAAGGGACTATCGAGAAGACAATAGTCATACCAACGCGACACTAGCATGATGGTCAGCCTACAAGCGGAAATGTACAAGCTCCATGTAAGTGAGGGGGTACCAATCCCAACTTACTTATATGACCCCTATGATCCCAATGCATCCGACTCCTCTCACCCTCCTCCACAATAAGTAATGTTAGGATGTTTTTGCTGATTTTTGCTTTTCATATGTATATCTCTTTCAAGTTCATGTAATCCTTGTTTAGTAATACAAAAAAAATTGCATTTTGCCTTTGTTTATTTTTACGCACTTTCCTTTATTTTAGAGTTTAGTCCTTATGCACATGAACTTTGCAAAAGTCTAAGTTAGGGGTGGTACGCATGCGCTTTAAAATTTCATAAAATCCAAAATTCCCAAAATTTTACAAAAATAAATAAATAAATTTCCAAGATTTCCAAAAAAATTGAAAAATTTTGAAAAAAAACAAAAAATATTTTTCTTCAAAATAAATAAAAGTTGGAATTTCAGTTTTTCAAAAATGTCACCAACATTTTATTTGAAGTCTCAAATTGTAAAACTATCAAATGCACTAAGACGAAATTGACCAAAGATGGAAATTAAGCAAAATTGACAATTTAATGAATAAATGTGGACATTAATTACCATCCCGGTGAGATTTCGAGCCTATCACTTTTTGCGAGTAATTAAATCAATCCGAGTTAATGGTTAACTCAAAGTTCTTTTCAGCGGTTAAATAAGTTGTTAAAGATCTTAATACCTTTATGTTGAATGGTTACGGGAAATGTGTGAGATGTTGTCTTGAAAAGAGTGCTAAAATATCTTTAAATTAAAATCATTCTCGAAACGTATATGGTAAAATAATGAGTAATTCGGATAATGAAGTTAGGCCATCGTTTGTTTGTCCAAAAATATTAGCCATAAAAAGCTGTGAAATTTGTTTCCTTTGTAACCCACTTTGAGCATAATAAAATTTTCCCTTTTTGTTTGTAACCCGAAAAGCCCAATTGACCTAGAATTGTGAAAATTGAAAATTCAGAAATTTCGTCCAAAAAGTGCAAAAAAAAAGGCAAGAAAAAAACAAAATAAAAATGCTCAACAAAAATAGCAAGAAAAAAATGTGAAAAATAGAAAAAGAAGACAAAAATGAGCAAAAGCCCGAAAAAACACTAATGGATATCATAAGGACATTTTTCAATTCCAACCTTCTCAACCAATCCCCATTTTACCCAATACACTTTATCACTCGATAAAGTCCTAACCGAGTCCGAATTGCAAAATTAATTACAGCGTGGAGAGCTAAAATGTGAAAAGATAATAAGAGAGATTAATTGGTGTGAATAAGAGGCGATGTTTCCCGTTTTCCAATGATCATATTCCGATGATGAGATCTTTTCACCATGAAAATTATGTATTTCAAATTTGTGTGCTTGAATTTGTGTTTCATTACATTTACTCTTTATATCACGAATACCAAGAGAAATATCCACATTCCTAGCGATTCGTTTGTGAGAGTATTCGTGAGATTTGAAATCAAAACGAATTTTTAGAAAGAAATGTAATGATCAATCAGTGGGAATTAGCAGTTAAATTTTTGGCTTCATACATACACTACGAATTGAGACTTGTGAATATAAATTTACGGTGACTATTTTTAGAAAAGTTTAAATTGTACAATTTTTAGGTATTTTGAATTTTTCTTTGAGTCAAAAAATGGATTTTGTTGGTATATTCTCTGCTAACCCTCACGAGACACAACTCGTCCTAACCTAGGGGTTTAAAGGCTTGTTGCATATTTTAAATGCAATCGCTTGCCCGCAAAAGAGGTATTCAATCCCAATACCCCATTTATTAAGTAATGGACCTTTCTTTGATTCTTTTACATTGCTCGTGATGATCAAAGTTCTAAGTTAGGGGGGTTTGATTAGGCATAAATTCTTCATATTTATCCCCTTAAGTTAGAGGATTTTATCATCTTGTGCAATGTAAATCGAGTTAATTTATCTCATATTATTACTACCGACCTTTTCTACGTAGTGCATTGAGTTTCGTGTATTTCTCGTATATTTTACCGATATTTTACAAGAGTGAAGAGAAGAGAGAACTCAAACTCAAGAAAGATACACGTGAAGGAAGGTCAAGGGAAAAATAGTAATTTTACACCAGGAATTAGGGCACGGAACATAAAAGGATGTTGAAAACCTCGACTGCACAAGCATGTAGGAAGAAACAACATCCAAATCTCACTCCCGGGTGAAAAGTTATGGATATTTGAAGTTGAGGAGAGATAAAGGACAAAAATGAAGAAAAATAAAAGGTCACAGAACCAAACCGATGGAGACTTCACCGAACATATACCCAACACTGGGAGGACAAAATCGAATCGATAGCAAAGCATCCAGACTGACCCCCTAAACTAGCAGACACCGGATCGGTTCGCCCATTAAAGAAGGAGAAGACCGGACTGGTTTGGCGAACGAAATTTCAATTTTTCTTTTCTTAAAAAGAGTATTCAATGATTCAAACACTAAAAATAACGTGATGTATTTATTTCTTTGTCATGCCAAATATTAGGGGGCTTCTTTTTAGTTATTTTTTAGAGGGTTTTGAAGCCAAGAAGGGTTCATATTGTTCAATATTTTCTTTACCAATTTGGATTAATTCAAGGCTTATATTCATTCCAAGTAATCTTTTCTTCATTGCTTTCAATTGCTTTAATATTTTTTGTAGGTGATTCATTCTTTCTTAGTTAGAATCATTCCTTCCATATTTAATCTCACTTTTCACGTGATTATGATTTCATGCAACATTGATTTCTTGTTTAAACATAGTTTCACAATGTCTAGCTAGATTTCTATGGTTTGGGATGCATGAACCCAACCCGATGCGATTTGCATGGATATAAAAATAATTCCCTGAATTAAATAGTGTTGATTAGTTGTTATAATCGTCGTAGGACTTTTGACCTCATTTTCCCTAGGTTACTGGGGTGTTTAAGAGTGCGACGCGCGTGTCATCTATTCCGACACCGCTTTATTTCGATTCTTGATTGTGTATGATGCGGGCTTGTACCCTAATATTTGTAATGCTTGAAATTAATAAACTCTCGGTTTAATTAATTATTTAATTTATAATTTCTTTTATATCCGGTAAACATACTAGGGTTCGGGGGATTGTAGTCCAACCTATTTTTCTCATTCATTGTTGATTAGTCATAGTCAGTTTACTCCTGCATGCGTAGTTTAATTAATAGTTTAATTAATTTGCATTTAGTTAGTAGATATAACATTCAAAAATCAATCATCCTTTCGTTCTTTTTCTAGAGTCAACCTTAAGATTTGTCGTCTTACCTATCGTCATCGCGTTCTACGTCCTATTTCCCTGAGGATTCTACCCCGTCTTACCAGATTTATTACTTACGCGATCGGTTTGAACTTGAATCGTAATTAGCACGCGCTAGAGACACATTTTGAGTTATGTCACCCAACTAGTTGCAAGAGATTGACTCTGCTCAAGCCGCTGAGAAGGCGAAGGTAGGAGAGAAAGCAACTAAATTTTAGGAAGTATCATACTTATTTTTTCTTTCCTTCAGCTTATGATGTAGGGGGTTTCTCCATCGACTATGTTAGAAAAACCAACATGGGATTGATATATAAATGCGAAAATATTTTAGCCCTAAAGATCTTTGATTGTTGATGCATTGAAAAGAAAACAAGAACTTGTTTTAATGATTAAACCTAGGGTTTTAGGAATTCATATCATAGCGAATCTTGTTGTGATTTGTATGCGGAGAAACTGTTTGATGAAGAATATGATGTTGTTGCCCATCCAATGTCTCCAAAAACTTTTCTTAACCTTTTGTAAAGCTTGAATCTTCTAGTGTATGATCCTCCCCAAAGCTAGGTAGGTATGTGGAAACATTTTGAGATGACAAGCCTTCCTTATGAGTGAGATATGGTCCTCTCCCTCTAAGTCTCTTCACAAAAACGCGAATAGCGGTTTCTCTCACCCCTCTCAAACACTAATGAACTATAATAAATATAAGAACCCAATGGGCGTGTTTGTCTATTTTAGGTGTTAGTACAAGTGAAATCTAATGGGCTCGGGTTGGGTTTCAGGCTTAATTGAAGCTAAAGTAAAATTTAATGGGCCCGGGACAGGTTTCAAGACTACCTCAAATTCCTTTTAGTGGAACTTGACAAAATAAAATATCAATATTCATTCGATCAACTTTATGTTTATGAAAATAGTCCCTATTTTCTTTAAAAAAAAAACTTTAATAAAAAAAAAGAAAATTGTGTTTATAATTGTTATTAAGGTTTTAGTACAATCAGCTTTTCTTTTATAAAAATAAATCATATTTTTTGTCCTTAATAAAATAATTTGTCATTTTCAACTTACCGTTTATATTAGTTACTTTTACTTTACCAATATATATCTTTTAATTTTCTTAAAATGAGGTGTTTTTAATTTTGCTCAAATCACCCTTTAATTTTGATTAAAATTTTTTTTTCTTTTCAAATCACCGGACTTCCGATCATTCAAGTTCAATCATTACTACTACTTCCTTAAAGTGCAAAATAAATTTGCACCCTTAATTTTTTTTATTTTACCAATAAATTTTATTGTTTTATTTTCTTCGTTTTCCCTTTTCATAAAATTTATAATTACGCTTCATACTCAATATTTAATTATTACACTCCAAATGAGGTTGTTATATTAACTCTAAAAAAAAAAATTTGCACTGGAAGGATTGCAAATTTAATTTTGCAGTCTAGTGAGTGAGCAACTATATTAAGATGATTAGAAATGGTCCAATTGTATTATGTTTAAAATATAGAAAATCATAGGGAAAATATAGCAAAGATGATGACGCAAAATTAATTTTTGCAGTTTGGAGAAGGTGTACTAATGATAGGAGTTTTGACGGCATAACGTTCGGTGACAAACTTGATCAAATGTTTGAAAAGAAATCACAATTATATTTTTAAAATAAAAACCTTACTTTAAAAAAAACAAAGGATAAAAAATATTTTTAGAAAAAGTAAACAACTTTAATTAAGGAGAAATAATATAAGAAATATTTTTGTAAAATGAAAATTGATTGTCATTTACATGGCGTAAACTGTGTGTCTAAGAAAATGAAATAGATATTTTTTTTTTATTAAGGTGAAAAAAGAACATTTTTTATCGAATAATTATAGAGAGTAATTTGAATTTTACAACCAAATTAATATATATCCTTTAAATATAATAAGAAAATTAACAAATTATTTTTTCACATTACCCATAATATATGTAGGTCAGTGTCATTACCCCTAAAATGTAACACAAAAAATAGTAAACCTGAAATTTAAAGATTCTATTTTCAGTGTCAACATTGGTAACGGGAGAATGCCATAAGTCCACTTAAGATTTGGCAACTCTATTTATTAGAGTAGGATAAAAAAATAGTCAATAAATAATAGAATTCCTTCTTAAGCCTTTTGAAAAAGTAATAAATAAATAAAACACCACCATGATTATATCTCTTACTAATATTCAAATATCACAATGGCCCATAAACCTTATAAAATATAAAATCAATCCTAAAATTTATAAAATGTGTGCGAGTTACAGGTATCCTACATGTGATTGCTGTAGGATATTTAATAAGGTATGTGGGTTATTTGGGAACCTTTGACAAAAGTTAATAAACATATATATGATATTTACGTTTACGTTTACCTTAATTTAATCCAATTGTTATTATTAACTCTGAAACTTAAGCCCTCATTCACAAAGAATATCATCAATAACTTTTTACCTTAATTTCAATCAACATATTTTTTTCTTCCTTATAAATCTTGTTAAATACTACATAACTCTTAACAAGTAGAAAAAATGCATTAAAACATAGTATTCCAAACCATGTCCCGAATATATCTTGTTAACAATCATTATCATTTTCTCGTACGTAGACAACATATATATGATATTTACGTTTTTATTGGTGGTAGTACCTAAATTATTTTGATGTTTTTTTTTCCATTTTAGCATTCCCTTTCATGGTCAGACTACTATAAACTCTTAATTACAAGTGAAACTAAGGTTTTAAATTTTGTTCATATTACGTGTCAGTAACATTTATATTCAAAAAAATATATATTGTATCGATGTTATTTTAGATTTTCTCCCTTGTAAATAAGTTGTTTTGGGTTTCGGACATGATGAAAACCTCTTTTCAATGCTGTCGCTCTGTGTAGTATAAGTATTTGATTTTTTGGTAATGTGAACTTAAAATTTTGTAATGTATATACAAATTTTTAAAATATATATGTGAAATTCTGTGTTTAATTTTTGTAGCATGGACATTCAAAATACACAATTTAGTACATGGTATTCACTATTAAGTGTTCAAAGATTAAAATACTAGATTCTGATCTTAGTTTACCAATCAGAGATTTCCCTCATATTCAAGGAGACTGATTGTTGGTGTTAGTGGAATTAGAAAAGTCAGCTAACATACATAGGGCAATTAATAACCCCCGTCACTTGTAATCCTTCGCTTTCTATAAATTAGAATCAAATGATGAATAAAAAAGGCAGCTTCTGTATCAAACTCTCGATAGAAACACCATTAAAAGACTTTTAGCAGGTGAAGATGATGAAGGGCGTGATTTGGGTCCTTGCAATATTTGGTGTAGTAATGGTGCGTGCTTTTGTGCGACGTGAGGGCGCAACGAATTCCATTCCCCGTGCCCCCGGGCCCTGTGATTCCAATCCCCTTTGTGAATTGTTGTCTTACGGAGCTTGTCCCGTGTGTGGGAGCTGCCATGTCAGCACAACCGCCACCGGCTGAATGTTGCCGAAACCTAACGCGGCAGATACCCTACCTATGTGGGTACTTCAGGAACCACAATCTCTCTCCCTACATTAATTATAACAACATCACAAGGATTGCTAGAGCCTGTAACGTTGTCATCCCAAGATGTTAGATATACTACACACATATATGAATAAGATATGACTTCACAGGATGAAACGTGAAGAGTATTACTGGTATTAATAATGAAAAATAAAATTGTTATGTATACATGTGTGATACATATGTACAATGTAACATGTAACATATTACTTTGAAGGACTTTTACATCTATATCATAAAGCAGGTTACTCTCAATCTAACTTATCTTCACAATTGGCGGCAGTGAATGCACAAATCTTACTATCCCAATTTTTCCAACGAGTCAATGTCATTTTAGAAATTATTAATATACAAAAATCAAGTATAACTACCAAGAACAAAAAATAGTTAATTAACAAATGAGATAACGTATAAAACCGTCGGATAGTTGGGCCTCTTCATCCAGATATCATACTAATGTCATTTCATATGGATTGGCTCGTCTACAAGAAGTGAGCGAGCTCTTTTTCTCAAAACTTTTTGAAGATCGTTTAATTTGCTATTCAGAAAACTCGATTTAAATGATATTTTTAAATATAATTTTAAACTTCAAATTTTTTTTTTGTTTATAATTATTGGTGTGCGATTGGTAAACTTGTTTTTATGTACAGTTTTTTGAAAATTTGATAAAATTGACAATCATGTATATATATATATATATATATATATATATATATATATATCAAGGTTCTAAAAAACGCGGGGCGTGATCGAGGCGTGGAGGCCAAGCCTTAAATCTTAGAAGCCTAGGCGGGCCTTAGGTGTAAAAAGGTGTTTATGCCTTCTTAATATATTTTAATATTTTTTAACCATAATAAGATAATTAAAATACTAAAATTGTACATATCACAAAAATATGTCTTAATATTTACAAAATAAAATACGATTTGATTATTTTGGACGAGATAATAGTCCAATTTGTAAAAAAAATCTTTAAAAGGCGATGTCGTTTCACTAAAGCATGGTTGTTTTTAGAAAAAAAATGGCACCTTAAGGGTTTACCAAGAATAAGGCATAAAATTTAAAGCGGGGCGTTTCTCTCAAGACTCAAGCCTAGGCGGGTTTTTTAGAACAGTGATATATATATATATATATATATAGGCCTTCTCTTAAACGGACGTCCGTTTTAGGGACTAAAAATGGACTAAAATTTTCTGATTTTTTAAAAATAGTAAAATACATTTTTTTTAGTTGATTGTTTTTCTGAGATATATAGACATAAAGGGTACCCCTACAAAAACAAATCAGCTCAAAATGAATTTGTTTACTATTTTAAAAAAATCGTTCAAAATCTATCAGATTTTGCTGACGCAAGTCCAAACATATATTGACAGATTTGTTTAAAATAGCAAAAAAAATCATTTTGAGTTGATTTTTTTGGGGGGTACCCATGTATGTCTATATATCCCAGAAAAAATATCAACTCAAAAAATGCATTTTACTATTTTTTAAAAATCAGTCCATTTTTAGTCTGTTTTTTGGAGGTCCTCTTAAGAGAATTCCTATATATATATATATATATATATATATATATATATATAATTCACTATAAAATTATATACATACATGAATTGATAATATTTTTTAATACATATGTACTATATGTATATTTTATATTAATCCATATATTAATAATACATGTATAAAATTGTATATAAGTATCATGTATCTATTGATAATATTATTTAACTCTATATTATTCCATACGTAAAATTGTATACATGTACATATATATTTTTTTATCTGTAGGAATTATACACATATTAATGTAGTATGTATGTTTATTATATTAAGATATAACTTCGTTAAAATATTAAGAATGGATAATATTTAGTTGATAAATAAAAAACAGAAGTTATAAAACACCTTAAACCTGTTTTATGAAAAACTTGATTATAACACAAATTTTATAATTATGTGTTTAGAAACACGTTGCCAAATGCGCATTCTTATCAGAATTGTATTTAAACACAGAAAACCGAATTATAGTTGCAAACCAAACAGACCCTTTATATGTCTTGGAGTATTTTGTTTTATTGAACATATCAAGCCCCAACATGCAAGCATATTTTGTCTTATTTTTATAAGTATTAATTAATTTGGTTTGTTGTGCGAGCTAAAGATTTTTTTTAATTTAAATATTAAATCTTATGCTTGGAGTCATTTTCAATATTGGACCTAACGTTTCAAAAGTTGCAATGTTAACCCTGAATTTTGAAAATGAATGCAATTGCTTTCACTCTCAAATCTCCGTTAAAAATTTCAACGGAAATAATGACGTGGGTCCTTATGTGGAAAACTTATTAAATTGTTCAATGAGATGGTGCCATACATATCATTAAGACACACCCTTACTGAAACAAAAAAGGAAAATAAAATATAATTATATAAAATATAGGCAACTAAAGAAGCAGACTAACTATATCTAGATCTAAACTGACCGGCCATAAAACAACATGGGAAATATAATTACGCTTCATACACAATATTTAAATATTACATTCCAAATGAGTTTATTATATTAACACTTAAAATTTAATTTTGCACTTGAAAGATTGCAAATATAATTTTGCAGTCTAGTGACGGAGCAACTATATTAAGATGATACACAATGGTCCAATTGTATTACGTCTAAAACATATAAAATCAAAGGGGAAAATATAGTAAGCTGATGATGCAAAGTTAATTTTGACATTTTGAAGATGGTGTACTGATGAGAGGAGTTTTAACGGCAGAAGGTTCGGTGACAACCTTGATCAAATGTTTGAAAACAAAGCACATCTAATTTTTTTAAAATAAAAAACATTATTCTAAGCAGAAAAAAATGGAAGCTACATTTATTAAAAAAAACAAAGGAAAAAAATATTTATACAAAAAGTATAAAAGTTTAATTAAGGAGAAATAATATAAGATATATTTTTATAAAATGAAAATTTATTGTGATTTATGTTGAGCTGCATGTCCAAGAAAATGAAGTTGATAATAAAACAATTTTATTTACAGGTGCCAAAAGAATTTTTTTTTATTGAGTAATTGTAGGGACTAATTTTATAACAAAATTACTATATATCGCTTAAATATAAAAAAAAATACTAACAAATCATCTATTTATATTACATATAATATATGTTGGTTAGTGTAATTAATCCTAATATAAAACAAAAAATTAGTAAACCCGGAATTTAACGATTCTAATGTTAGTGTCAACATTGGCAACTAGAGAATATGATAAGTCCACTTAAATAATAGATATATTTTATATTATATGGATGTTGTGAGTTGAAAATTCTTTTGGGAAATTGAAAGAATTGTTGAGATTCGCACTATGCTGAAATCCAATAAATAATAGAATTCCTTCTTCCGCCTTTAAAAAAAACAGCATAATTATATCTCTTACTGATATTCAAATGTCACATATTTCACAATGGCACATAAACCATATAGAATAAAAAATCTATCCTAACACTGTTTGAATAAACACCTTTAAAATAGAAATAAACAAACTGAAATACAAAATTATTCATTTAAACCTATATGTAAAATGTGTGCGGCTTATAGGCATGATACACGTGATTGCTGTTAGATATTTAATAAGGCATGTGAGTTATTTGGGAAACTTTGACAAAAGTTAATAAACATTTAGATTTAACATTTACTCCAATTGTTAATATTAACTCTGAAACTCTAGTCCTCTTTCCCAAAGAATTTCATCAATTGCTTTTTACCTTTATTTCAATCAAAATATTTCTTACTTTCTTATAAATCTTGTTAAATACTATATAACTCTTAAGAAGTAGAAAAATCCATTAAAACATAGTATTTTAAACCATGTTCTGAATATGTATCTTGTTCACAATCATTATCCTTTTCTCATATGTAGACAACATGTATATGATATATACGTTGTTATTGGTATATGGTATTCACTATTAAGAGTTTAAAAGATTAAAACACTAGACTGTGGTGTTTGTTTACCAATCAGAGCTTTCCATCATATTCAAGGAGATTGATTTTTGGTGCTAGTGGAATTACACAAGTCAGCTAATATACATAGAGCAATTAATAACCCCCGTCACTTGTAATCCTCCCCTTTCTATAAATTAGAATGAAATGATGGATGAAAAATGCAACTTATGTCAATTGTTAACTCCTATAAACATCATTAGAAGACTTTTAGCAGGTGAAGATGATGAAGGGGGTGTTTTGGGTCCTTGCAATATTTTGTGTAGTAATGGTGCTTTTGTGCGAGGTAAGGGCGCAACGAATTCCAATCCTCCCTATGAATTGTTGTCTCACAGATAGGGCTGTGTTTCGGCCGGATCGGATAGGAAAATGATCTTTCGGAAAAAAATTTAATTTTTTCGGAGATAAAATATTTGTTCCAATTTTCTATCCAATTTTTTCGGAAAATCAAAAAAGTTTCCGAATTCGGAAAAATCAGAAAAAAAATCGAAAAAATTCGGAAATTCAAAACATATATTAAAAATTCAAAAATTTTGGAAATTCCAAAATTTCAACAAAATTAATATAGGATTTTCGATTACTCGAAATTCTCATTTCAAAGAAATCGAAAAAAAGATTTAACCCAACATGTAAATATGTAAGGATTTAACCATTTTTTTCATTTGTGTAGAGGATAGAGGGATATTCTCCTTTTATATAAGACTTTTTTGGACCTCTCTTCCTCTCCTAGCCAATGTGGGACACATGAGAATGTTCAACAAAATAAGAAAAATTGGAAATAGGAAAATATTTCCGAAAAAATCGAAAAAAATTCGGAAAAATCGGATCGGCATGGTTTCGAAAAAATCGGATCGGAAAAATCGGAAATTCGGAAATTCAGAATTATTTCCAATTTTCGATCCGATTTTTTCGAAAAAATCGGAAATCAAAAAATCAGAAATCAGAAACCTTATATACGTTCCAAAATCGGAAAATATCGGATCGGATATTGGAAAAATCGGAATGTTCGGAAAGAAAACACAGCCCTACTCACAGAGCTTATCCCGTGTGTGAGAGCTGCCATGTTAGCACAACCGCCACCGGCTGAGTGTTGCCAAAGCCTAAGGCAGCAGGTATCCTGCCTATGTGGGTATTTCAGGAACCCCAATCTCTCTCCCTACATTAATTATAACATCACAAGGATTGCTAGTGCCTGTAACGTTCTCCTCCCAATATGCTAGATATACTACACATATATGAATAAGGTATGACTTCACAGGATGAAATGTGAAGAGTACTACTGGCATAAATAATGAAAAATAATTTTTTTATGTATACATGTGTTATTCATATGTACAATGTAACATGTGACATATTACTTTGATGGTGCCATATGGATCATTGATACAAGCCCTTATTAAAACAAAACGAGGGAAATAAAGTATAATTATATAAAATATATGCAACTAAAGAAGCACACTAACTATATCCAGGTCTAATCCGACCGGCCATAAAACGACATTGGAAATGGTAATCAAACCCACCGTCCATATCCAATTCTTGCTTCTACCACCCTTCGATCTAAACTGGCTTTGCCACCGCTAACTTTAATTGTCACCATCTTATTTTGTCTTTTATCATCTCTCCACCTCTTTTATCATTGTTGATCTTCGAACTCATCATTTTTTCGGACTAGTGTGTGTATATATACGTCAACCTTTTTCATATTTCGTTTGCAAACCATTTTTTCAGATTGGGTTTTGTAAGTGGAATTTTAAGATTTTTTTTTACACGGTTATGGAGATTCATTTGGGATTTTATAATATTTTTCACATATCCACAGAAATAATGGTGTTAAATGAATCACCACTATTGTGTGATTGTAGACAGAGGTGGTGGAGGAGGTGGGAGGTGCTGGATGGTGGATGGTGGCGATTTGGATTTTATTTAAGGTGTTGGCTCTAATGTTAAGTTGCTCAACAATCGCAAGACTTCAGTTGCCGCTTATGCTTTGATGATCATATTGTTTTTGGTAGTTTCGTGAATCTACATATGGATACACACATGTGCAGAATATTTTCAGAATGTGGGTTAAAATTGGGGGGATAAGTGTTTCTTTTACTGAGAGTTATTGTGAAAACCTTTTGGGAATTGATTCATAAACATCCAAAAATGTTAAAAGTATACCCACAACTAAACAGTTTATAATTGTTAGTTTTCATTAATATTACACATCGGTGTGTATTTGTTTATCATGTAGATCAATACGTATTTGCTGTTTCAAAATGCCTAATTTAAGTCGATTGAGGTAAAAATATGGTAAAAAATGATAAAGTTAGATTTCATGTGGCCGAGACAGCCAGCTACCCATTAAACTTCATCTTAAACCATGCCCTTAGCCTTCTATAACCTCTCGTGTGTTGTGTATATTTTATTATATGTTTATGCACACACACACATATATACATATTACACTATTATATTTTTCTATTATCAGTAACGTTATGGGTGTGTGTCATCTTTTATGTTAATTTTTATGCAACTTTATTTCTATTTTTTTTGTTTTGATGAATAATGATTTAAGTCTGAATAAAATGCCCATAGCGATCTCCTAAACGAATTAGTATAACTCAAAAAATTTCACCTTTTTACTTTAATAATGACACAATACAATATTTTAAGGGCATGCCATTTAATTTGGAATGATTTGGGGGTAGTAATTTAGACTCATAACATTACTCTTTAGTGTTACACACACACACTCACATATAGTTATTAACACACATAAACATACATTTTGCTTCTACTTTATTACTATTTTTATAGTTATTAATATATGTCATTAATGTAGGCTAAAGGTGACTAAGTCACCTGTGACACCCCGCCTAATTAAACATCGGGTGATCAGGCCTTTATTAAATTAAAACAGGTTTGTCAAATGGTTCATTCTTAGCATCACTGTCGAAAACTTTTTAATTACTAATCCCCTAAGTAAAATTAGATTGGTGCCAAATTTTATCTTTCTTAAAACAGATAAATCAACCATGTGGAACAAAGTACAAATAATCATGTACTATAATTCAAACAACAAAGTAAAAGTACAACAGAACAAAAGTATGACCGAATAAACCATCGGCTAAAAAAAATACCAAACAACAATAGAATAACCACTAGTCTGAAACTAACATCTGAGACTAATACCGGACCACAAGTCCATACATAAAAGAGTGTGAGATCCTGTACTAGATCTGAATGAGAGATATCGTCTAGTCAAAATCCTGTAAGCATCCACTGTGCTACAGCTCCGAGTCTCTGGAGTGGAATCATCATACATGGCGTCCCTGTGGCTGGACACCTAAAAGATTTTGAAAATATTTAACAAGCGTTTATCACAATATAAAATGCGGTTATTGATTACACATGTTAGGTCCTCGTACACTCTCTTAAGTTAACTCACCCCTCATCTTTTGTGCACACCTAACGTTCTACACTTAGTTTATCTAGCAATACCTCCCAAGCTAACTAAAACCAAAGTAGTCAACTGAACTTATCTGTACCCAAGCTCCAGTACCGCCCATACAGTACAACCGTTTAACTAACATCTCGCGTATGTTAATTAATTCTCAAGTAACATTTCATCTATGTTATTTTTCAAGACTTCTCATTTAGTTTCACTACTAAAATTACTACAATTCTCACAATTGTTGACTTCCCACTTGTGTAATTAAGTTTCGCTACTTGAATTACTAAATAGATTTTTTGTATCTAAAGGTGCATTTCTCAATTAAGTTTCACTACTTAACTTACCAATTCAGTATGTATCTTTAAATACATAATATATATCAATCTACTAATACACAGAAGTAGAATATCATCAAGTGTATATATTTCACACACAATATATACTAAATACCAGTCATTACTATTTTGCCCTTTTTATACACGTAAAGGACTCTTGGTTCGGAATGATTCATCGACCCCAAGTAAGAATTGGTTTGGAATGATACATCAATCCCAATTATTTATATACACACGTAAATGATTCTTGGTTCGGAATGATACATCGACCCCAAGTGACAGTTGGTTCGGAATTATCCATCGACCCCAACTATTTTTTTTTAAATATATATATACACATATTCTGGTTCATGACTCTTTCATCGCGACACCAGTTCAAGGTTTGGTTCGGCATTTCTCATCGACCCCAAACATATAATAACTTTATGTTAGTTCGGAATGTCTCATCGACCCTAACATAATTAATTTAGGTACAAATCTCTCAACCTAAAAGATCACATAATTCAGTAGGTACACGCATGACCAATTAATTATATACGTACATAATATTTTAGTCTCATATATCTACCGTACAATATTCGCTTTACGATTACCTCATTAATCGCATTTATTTGAGTATTCACACAACTCTAAGGGTCCTAGTTACCCCTTACATATATTTTCAGTAGTTATTGCTTACCCTACTGGTCTATTACTTAAATTGAATTTACTTCGCCCTGTAACTCAATTTCCGAAGTCCCCGATACTCTACTAAATCGGATTATTCTCCTCGGTCCGTAATCCAAGCCCTACACCCAATGGCCTTATCGGACCTCAACAATATACCTATTGGTCTTATTCTCACTCCCATATAAGTATAATGTAAATCCTAGAATACTCATTCATTCCCGAACTCAACGAAGAATTAAACACAAAAAAATTTCGGGAAACAGCTTGCGTCGATCAATCGACGGCTGGGTTCAATCGATCGACCTAGTCAATCGATCGAACAGGGATAGACGCAGTTTGTCTTCTTCGTTAATCCTTTCCTCCATTAACAAATCTCCAAACTCCATTATTGTACACCAAACTTCGACCCAATAATCCTAACATGTTTCCACATATACTAGGACAGTTTCTAACGTGTCAAATACATCAAAACTCCAATTCCTTTAAAGAAATAATGAATTAAACCCAGAATTTCTTGAAACCCTAGTTATGGTGTTCTTCCCATATTATCATTCAAAATCCAGATTTTAATCCGAAAAATCATCAAGTCTAATCTGAATCTTAATCCTCTACATAAGGTAAATCATTCTACATGCGATTCCTATCCCAACATGTATAAATATCATCTTTCTCTAATCAAGATAATGATTTAAACAAAACTATTCAAAAACCCTACACATAGGTATTATAACTTTATAATTTTTGCAATAAACAACTTGCCTTATGATCAGTAGGGTCTGATTTCGTGGTTGTTATTGATTATTGATGATCTTCATCCTTCAATCCTTCTTCCCCAACAAGTTAATAGTGACAATCTCCTTTGAATCTTTCCCAATTCTTTCTTTTGCCTTAGAAAGTTGTGCCTCTCTTCTCTCTAATGGTATTGGTGTTGTCATGGGTGTTCTAACCTTAATTCCTCTATCATACGGCTGATATAAAGCTCTCAATTTCGTAGGTCTCCATACCCTCTTATGTTAAAAGACAAAAACGCCCCCGAACGGTCTCGGTTTAGTCTAAAATTACCCCGGGACTCAACTAGTACCCCCGGGTATACTATTTTGACTAATTTGACCCTTCCAGACTCATCGGTGACCTCTAAATTATCACTTGAGTCACTTAAAAAATATTACTCGTTCTCACCCCAACACGGTCTACACGCGTTAAGTAACTATTTACCACTCGCACTAAGTAAATAAAATGAGGCAATATAAACAGGTATCTATCTCTCGATTAATATTCCATAATTACAGTTTTTAAATAAAACTCTTTAAATTACTACTCTTACGTAATTTAAATTAAGCCGTAATTTTCTCATTTAATTCTCCAATCTAATTAAATAGAATTATTGGGAATATTCAGAAATACGGGGTATTACATACTTCCCCCCCTTGCAAAGGAATTTCGTCCTCGAAATTAGGATAAGGCTGGTATTAAGGCTAAGGAACTTAAGTATAATTGCATCCTCTAATACCCAATACCAAATCATAACATCCTAACGGTCGCCCCAAGTACATGACTTGCTTCATTATCAATTCTTATCGCACGTTACCCAAGCCGCATATATCATAATTAAGTCTCACTACTTAATTTCTCATAGATTATCTCAATCCAACGTTAATTCTTGAAATTAAGTTTCCCCCTACTTAATTTACCCATTTGATGTATATCTCTATATAACATCTAAGTGTCTACTATCACTCATAAGTAGAATATTATAAGGTATATATTTCACACAATAGATACTTTAAGGAAAATTGGTCCGAAAAAATCATCGGCCCCAATAATCCTATCATTTACATTGGTCCAGGAATTCCTCGACCCCAAGGTAAATGTAACGCACATGTCGGTTCAGACCTTCCGTCGATACCAATATTTATCATCGATTTGGTTCGGAAGATCATCGACCCCAAATCGATCCCTCATGTATTGGTCCGGAACATCATCGACCCCAATACAGAGATTAAGCACACTTATTATCGCACATAAGTAGGAAAAATCAATAGGTATATATATATCGTACACATAACATATACTATCAACACTTATTTTATAATCACCCCCTTCTATAACACTTTTGGGGTTATTGGCTCGGAATTCCACCTCGATCACCAATAGTGATTAATTACTTGTCTCGGAATCACATCTCGAGCACCAATATATGTATATATATCTCATCGCACATGAGTAGACAATTTGTGAGCCATGTATTTCACATTTCATATACCCTAAAATGTCACACTCCAATAGAATGTCCTCATATCACACGTTAAGGACTAAAAGTTCGAAATGTCTCCTCGAACCACACCTCAAAGTACATATGTCCTCGAACCACCACTCAAAGTACACATATGTTCATAATAGGTGTCCAAGAACCTAAACTTTATGTACAGATCATATAGGCACTCACACTACCTATAAATGTGCTCATATAGGTATACATTCAACCTACGAATTTATTAGTGGGCTTCTCCAAAATTCCACTATTGTAAGGGCGTATTATCCTCCTTTCTCACTAACATTGGGTCGTAGGCAACACAACATACTCAAAATAATACTTAATCTCTATTCCTCCCTGACCATCTCTCACAGGGTGGAATTTTAGGATTTTCTCTTGATTCACAATCATGTAGAGCGGCACCGTGCACTCTCCCTTTTCAATTACATACTAATCCATCCCGGTCACCCCATTTCGCTACCCCAACGAAATGTTGGCTTAATTATGATGTTCACAACCCATCAATAATTTATAAGTCTGTCTCCTCATTCCATCATTGGAAATGTAGGTTCACTACCACATTCCGGTTGCTCATTTCGAGTCCATCTCGCCTTATTAACTAGAGGTGTGTCTGGAGACGATCTCACTATGTCTCCCCTCAACATCGCTTCCCACTTATCGACATTTTAGAAACGCGTAAGTCACTCTCAACACTCAGTTGAGTAACACCTTGTATCACTTCTTCACAATAGTTAGGCCTCCCAATTCAAGAGATAACTTTTGAACGGCTTCCCACCGACTTTCATCCCATAGGGTGTGCTGGATCTCTCAGCACATCTTGGATCATCGTCTATCTCCCATGAAGTTCAACCCATTTCATCGATACGACTTGTCTCCTATTGTCCCCACCGGCATACAAAATAATTCTCCGCATCCCTCTATCTTAGATGTCTAAGGAATCCAATTGATTAGGGCGCCCATACACCCTTTTCTCCATATACATTTGCAAAAACATTGCAAACTTCGTACCCGTAACATGTTTTTTTTCCTTAACTCTATCCTTGTGTACATGTCGTGACTACAATCTTGCGGGTATTCTCCATCCTCTATAGACAAAAATCAAATCCTTGTCCATAAAGTCCCACTTATCCCTTCGTGGGGATGTAAGCCTTTCGTTGTTCCTCCACAACACTACCGACTTCACTGATGCCCTAGTATCTATCAACGTCTCTTCTCCTGACGTGCATAAAAATTCGGTCGTATTCCCTTTCGCAATCGAAATTAAACAAGGGACTTCTCCCCATGTATTCTTACTGAGCATTATCGGAACAACACATAGTCGAGATGCCCAAATTCGATTCCTCGACAATATGTGCAACCATACCCCAATATTTCTAAAGGAGTCAAGTGGCACTGTGCTTATACTATCACTAAGTCCTTAGCACTAATTACAACAGCGAGCTCGATCTCTCCGCTCAGAAGTCATACGACATACATTGACTCACATCATTTAGGTTCCTACACACCGAAATCAATTACTATGAGACATTCATAATCCCTGAAGTCCCTCACCTATTGATGAATAATGATAACTCGACCCTCTTTCAGGTGAGGTATCGTCACATACCCCATTCACTCGAGACTAAAACCTATATACTTCCTTATCCATCGCTCTGGTGGTTCAGATGGTTTCCAGACATAACACGCTTGTCCTCTCCGGAATGCAAAACTTATCAGAGTTATTATTTCCTCAAATAACTTCAAGCTAAAATAAAATGCGTGGCCCTTCAAACCACACTAGACATCTTTACAAAAATCCCCTTACTCCAGGCCACACTGACCGATTTGGGGTATCCCTCCTCTCGGACATGGTAGCCTCAATTCTGAGCACTATAATCCTGGTTCCCTTAATTCTGCTGACCAAGAGGAACGCACTATGGGTCTTAACAGTCCCGACTTAGAATCTAATCATTAAATCCTCCAGTGGGTTTCCACTTATGGCTTGCACCAACCCCATTACTTTTAGTCTTACTCTTTGACTAAATCCCTAAACTCCCTTAGCTCCGCCCACCTAGGATCATTTACCTCAACCTTATAGGAAGTACCATATTGTCTTCATATACTTAAGTCATCCAAGAAGAGTTTTACCAAAATTGCGAATCATAACTCGAGAGTCCATTCTCTCAAGGGCTCTTTTTCCCTTATACCTATCTCATCGGTACAAGTTCACTTCAAAGGATAAATTTCTCTCTCACGATTGGCCTCTACCAGGCTTTCACGTGAGGGGTTCAGATATTCCCATTCACTACGCTTCTGAATCATCATTGGAGAACTTTGCGGTTAAACTATACGTAAAGTTCCTCTATTTATATATATGAACCCTCGGTCCGAATGTAGTGACTGGTATCCCCGCCACGTTGCCACAAAAATTCACTCAAATTATTCACTTCTGAGTATTTCTACTCCATCCTTAATGCCAAAACCTCTGGACATATTACTTCCATTGGTTAACACGCACAGTCGCCGTTTTATCACATTTTTATGGCTCGTTCTCATCAAAATTTCTTCAGACCTACTCCCACTATCACTGCATTGGGCGGTCTAGATTAGCATCCCTGTTTGCTGTCGCGATACTTGGAAAATGCCTACAATGCCTCAACAACCCTTGTGGCATCTACTTCCATTACACAGTAGGAGTGACCTCAACAACGGTCATCTCTCCTATGATTACCATATTTGAACACTCCAGGCTTCATGCTGAGCTCCTCCCTCCTGCAGTCCTTCCAACGTCAATGCTGGTTCTACCGCCATGTTCGACGTACCATGCCCAATCGAACTCGTATATATAACACTAAATTTATTAAATAGCAGGAGAACGTAAACTACGTACGTAGAGGAGTACAATAATCCTAAGGTAGGGCTCTATATCAATCAAACGATACGCTGAACACTAGAACCTGACGCTCTGATACCATCTGTGACACCCCGCCTAATTAAACATCGGGTGATCAGGCCTTTATTAAATTAAAATAGGTTTCTCAAATGGTTCATTCTTAGCATCACTGTCGAAATCTTTTTAATTACTAATCACCTAAGTAAAATTAGACCGGTGCCAAATTTTATCTTTCTCAAAACAGATAAATCAACCATGTGGAACAAAGTACAAATAATCATGTACTATAATTCAAACAACAAAGTAAAAGTACAACAGAATAAAAGTATTACCGAATAAACCATCGGCTAAAAAAAATCCCAAACAACAATAGAATAACCACTAGTCTGAAACTAACATCTGAGACTAATACCGGACCACAAGTCCATACATAGAAGAGTATGAGATCCTGTACTACATCTGAATGAGAGATATCGTCTAGTCAAAATCCTGTAAGCATCCATTGTGCTACAGCTCCGAGTCTCTGGAATGGAATCATCATACATGGCGTCCCTGTGGCTGGACACCTAAAAGGTTTTCAAAATATTTTATAGCAAGAGTTAGTACTCAAAACATTTTGAAAATATTTAACAAGCGTTTATCACAATATAAAATGCGATTATTGATTACACATGTTAGGTCCTCGTACACTCTCTTGAGTTAACTCACCCCTCATCTTTTGTGCACAACTAACGTTCTACACTTAGTTTATCTAGCCATACCTCCCAAGCTAACTAAAACCAAAGTAGTCAACTGAACTTATCTGTACCCAAGTTCCAGTACCGGCCATACAGTACAACCGTTTCACTAACATCTCGCGTATGTTAATTAATTCTCAAGTAACATTTCATCTACGTTATTTTTCAAGACTTCTCATTTAGTTTCACTACTAAAATTACTAATTCTCACAATTGTTGACTTCCCACTTGTGTAATTAAGTTTCTCTTCTTGAATTACTAAATAGATTTTCTGTATCTAAAGGTGCATTTCACAATTAAGTTTCACTACTTAACTTACCAATTCAGTATGTATCTTTAAATACATAATATATATCAATCTACTAATACACAGAAGTAGAATATCATCAAGTGTATATATTTCACACACAATATATACTAAATATCAGTCATTACTATTTTGCCCTTTTTATACATGTAAAGGACTCTTGGTTCGGAATGATTCATCGACCCCAAGTAAGAATTGGTTCGGAATGATACACCGACCCCAATTATTTATATACACACGTAAATGATTCTTGGTCCGGAATGATACATCGACCCCAAGTGAGAGTTGGTTCGGAATTATCCATCGACCCCAACTATTTTTTTTTTATATATATACACATATTCTGGTTCAGGACTCTTTCATCGCGACACCAGTTCAAGGTTTGGTTCGGCATTTCTCATCGACCCCAAACATATAATAACTTTATGTTAGTTCGGAATGTCTCATCGACCCTAACATAATTAATTTAGGTACAAATCTCTCGACCTAAAAGATCACATAATTCAGTAGGTACACGCACGACCAATTAATTATATACGTACGTAATATTTTAATCTCATATATCTACCGTACAATATTCGTTTTACGATTACCTCATTAATCTCATTTATTTGAGTATTCACACAACTCTAAGGGTCCTAGTTACCCCTTACATATATTTTCAGTAGTTATTGCTTACCCTACTGGTCTATTACTTAAATTGAATTTACTTCGCCCCGTAACTCAATTTCCGAAGTCAATGATACTTTACTAAATCGGATTATTCTCCTCGGTCCGTAATCCAAGCCCTACACCCAATGGCCTTATCGGACCACAACAATATACCTATTGGTCTTATTCTCACTCCCATATAAGTATAATGTAAATCCTAGAATACTCATTCATTCCCGAACTCAACGAAGAATTAAACACAAAAAAATTTTGGGAAACAGCTTGCGTCGATCGATCGACGGCTGGGTTCGATCGATCCACATAGTCGATCGATCGATCGATCGAACAGGGACAGACGCAGTTTGTCTTCTTCGTTAATCCTTTCCTCCATTAACAAATCTCCAAACTCCATTATTGTCCACCAAACTTCGACCCAATGATCCTAACCTGTTTCCACATATACTTGGACAGTTTCTAACGTGTGAAATACATTAAAACTCCAATTCCTTTAAAGAAATAATGAATTAAACCAAGAATTTCTTGAAACCCTAGTTATGGTGTTCTTCCCATATTATCATTCAAAATCCATATTTTAATCCAAAAAATCATCAAGTCTAATCTGAATCTTAATCCTCTACATAAGGTAAATCATTCTACATGCGATTCTTATCCCAACATGTATAAATATCATCTTTCTCCAATCAAGATAATGATTTAAACAAAACTATTCAAAAACCCTCACATGGGTATTATAACTTTATAATTTTTGCAATAAACAACTTGCCTTATGATCAGTAGGGTCTGATTTCGTGGTTTTTGTTGATGATTGATGATCTTCATCCTTCAATCCTTCTTCCCCAACAAGTTAATAGTGACAATCTCCTTTGAATCTTTCCCAATTGTTTCTTTTGCCTTAGAAAGTTGTGCCTCTCTTCTCTCTAATGGTATTGTTGTTGTCATGGGTGTTCTAACCCTAATTACTCTATCATACGGCTGATATAAAGCTCTCAATTTCGTAGGTCTCCATACCCTCTTATGTTAAAAGACCAAAACGCCCCCGAACGGTCTCCGTTTAGTCCAAAATTACCCCGGGACTCAACTACTACCCCCAGGTATACTATTTTGACTAATTTGACCCTTCCGGACTCATCGGTGTCCTCTAAATTATCATTTGAGTCACTTAAAAAATATTACTCATTCTCACCCCAACACGGTCTATACGCGTTAAGTAACTATCTACCACTCGCACTAAGTAAATAAAATGAGGCAATATAAACCGGTATCTATCTCTCGATTAATATTCCATAATTACAATTTTTAAATAAAACTCTTTAAATTACTACTCTTACGTAATTTAAATTAAGCCGTAATTTTCTCATTTAATTCTCCAATCTAATTAAATAGAATTATTGGGAATATTCAGAAATACGGGGTATTACATCACCCTATTGGACAATCATAGTTCGAGTGAGATGTTGTACCTTTAAACGCATGCTCGACACCACCACCTATGATAAACGCAAGATAACTTGAGGCAAACCATGGAGAATTTTTGTTCAATTCATATTAATTGTGAAGTGATCAGAATGGAGCGTGATGTCCTTAATTAGATATTTGAGGTGGATGGTGACCCTCACAACGAGTCGGGGGCATCATCTTGCCTGAGATGGCATAGATTGGGATAAAGTAGCTAACGCTTTGTAGTTTATAATTATTATTTTCTTTTATATATAAACGATATTTCCTAACATTAATTTTATATACTTGTTGTAAATATACTTGTTTTGATGCATAACAATATTTTAATATTATGAATTTGGTTCACTTTTTGATTTTAATTGAATTTAATCAAAAATTGAATTTAATTAAAATTGACCAAAAATTGAAATTACTTGAAACATGTTAAAAAAGTTCTAGTATATTGCGACATTAAATGTATTACGCTTCACTTCCCACGGTAGACAATTTGCCACACATTAGTGAGGTATGCTATTGAATTTACTGTTTTGGGGAGAACATATGATTTTCTCGATACTCTAAAGGCCATATAAGCAAAAGGATGGAACACACTAACATGTTCATTTTGTCTATGCCTCGAAGAAGGTTTAACGGATGGGTACTACCTAATTAGGTAGATCATAGTTTTGATATCCAATATAATTATGACTAATTTCATAACATAGTTGTTGCCTAATCTATTTTTGCAGAACAAATATTATCAAAAAAACATTTTGATAATTTTTTTTTATAGTTCATTAGGATAATGATGCATGTCCCCCTCCCCCATTTGATGGTGATAAGGAAAGGTTGCTCGATGACCAGTGTACCGATGTTGAGGTGGCCAATGTTGGTGTTGAGGTTGCTAACGTTAGTGCTTATCAGGATGCTAATAAAGTAAAAGCAAACTCCAATGTTACTAAGGTTTTCATACATGTATTCTCTTATCAAGATTTTGAGAAGGCTAAGGATGGGCCAAATGATTAGACATAAATTCTTCATACTTATCCCCTTAATTTAGAGGTTTTTATCATCTTGTGCAATTTAAATCGAGTTCATTTATCTCATATTATTACTACTGACCTTTTTTATATAGTGCATCGAGTTTCATGTATTTCTAGTATATTTTGCAGGTATTTTACAAAGTGAAGAGAAGAGAGAACTCAAACTCAAGAAAGATACAAGTGAAGGAAAGTCAAGGGAAAAATAATAATTTTACACCAAGAATTCGGACATGGAACCTAAAGGAAGTTGAAGACCTCGAGTCCACAAGCACGTAGGAAGAAACGACATCAAAATCCGAGTCACGGGTGAAAATTTATGGATCTTTAAAGTTGATAAGAAATCAAGGAGAAAAAGGAAGAAAAATAAAAGGTCCCAGAACCGAATTGATGGAAACTTCACCGAACCGTTCCTAACACTTGGAGGATAGAACTGAAATGATAGAAAAGCATCTAGACCGGTCCCTTCAACTAGAAGACACCAGATCGGTTCGCCCATTAAAGAAGGAGAAGATCGGACCCGTTCGGTTTGACGGAATTTCAGTTTTTCTTTTCTCTTAAAAAGAGTTGTGCATGATTTAAACACTAAAAATAATGTGATGCATTTATTTCTTTTTTATGCCAGACATTAGGGGGCTTCTTTTTAGTTGGTTTTGAGAGGGTTAGGAAGCCAATAAGTGTCGGATTCATATTGTTCAATACTTTCTTCATCAATTTAGATCAATTCAAGGCTTATATTCATTCCAAGTGATCTTTTCTTCATTGCTTTCAATTGGTTTAATATTTTCTATAGTTGATTCATTCTTTCTAAGTTATAATCATTCCATGCACATTTAATCTCACTTTTCACGCGAATATGATTTCATGTAACATCGATTTCTTGTTTGAACATAGTTTCACAATGTCCAGCTAGATTTCTAAGGGTTGGGATGCATGAACCCAACCCGATGTGGTTTGCATGGATATAAAAATAATTCCTTGGATTAAATAAATGATTGAATCGTGTTGATTAGTTGTTACAATCGTCGAAGGAATTTTAACCTCATTTCCCCTAGGTTACTGGAGTGTTTAAGAGTGCGACGCGCATGTTAACTATTCTGACACCGATTTATTTATATTCTTGATTATGTATGATTCAGGCTTGTACCCTCATATATGTAATGCCTGAAATTAATAAAGTCTGGGTTTAATTAATTATTTAATTTATAATTACTTTTATATCCAGTAAACATACTAGGGTTCTGGGGATTGTAGTCCAACCTAATTTTCTCATTCATTGTTGATCAGTTTACTCTTGCATACATAGTTTAATTAATTTTCATTTAGTTAGTAGATATAAAACTAAAAAATTAATCATCTTTTCGTTCTTTTTCTTGAGTCAACCTTATGATTTGTCGTCTTACCTACCATCATCACGTTCTCCGTCCTATTTCCCTGAGGATTCGACCTCGTCTTACCGGGTTTATTACTTACGCGATCGATTTGCACTAGAATCATAATTAGCATGCACTAGAGACACCTTTTGAGTCTCATCAAGTTTTTGACACCGTTGCAAGGGATCTAGGTAGACTTTTAGATGAGGTCGATTTAATAAAAAAAATTGACTCCAAATCTGAAAAAGCCAAAAAGATCATAAAATCAAAAATAAAATAAAAAATTTCAGAAAAGAAGAAAAGACTTTTTTTAACATCTCTCAAAGTCCTTTCATGCAAAATCTGCAATAAGCTCCTCAATCAACTCCCACTCGCATTCATGAAAATTCGATATTTTAGTACAATCCCAATAGCCCACACACTCCAAACGTTCCTCAATTTTGGTTTACACTTCATACACCGCCTAACTCCATCACAAGTCACACATTGAGCCACACTTTAAGCGTGTTGAGTGAGGAATTCGAATAAATTGGAGAGAAATCCATGTCGGATAATGCTAGTTTTGGTACGGGTGGGGGAGATATACCATATCTCCCCATGAGAGAGCTTTTATATCCTGAGCGAACTGTCACCCCTGGGTGCATTCTACTTCCATACAATGCAGGACAGTTCCACTTTTGTAATGGGATGATCCAGATTCTTCCCACTTTCCATGGTATGGATTCGGAAAAGCCTTACCTCCACATTCGTGAGTTTGAAGAGGCATGCAATACATTTAGAGATCAAGCGTGCACTCAAGATGTTATTTTCCTCAAACGTTTTCCTTTTTCCTTAAAGGAAAAAGTAAAGGCCTGGATTTGGTCTTTATCATCGAAGTCAATTCGGTCGTGGAGGGAGATGCGAGCCAAGTTTCGTTTAAAATTATTCCCCCAACAAAAAAAAAATTCCATCATGGCTCAAATTCAAACTTTTAAACAATAAGAAAATGAGCCATTTGATCGATGTTGGGAACGTTTCCAAGAGTTTCTTAGCACATGCCCACACCATGGTTTTGAAATGTATCGCCTTATCTCTTTCTTCACTAGGGGCTAAGTATAACGTCTAAAAAACTCGTGAAAACCATATGCGAGAGACCATTTTGGGAGTTATATGCAAACGATGCTGAGGCCCATCTCAAGTATGTTGATAAATTTTTTCATACCTCATTATTTTTAAATTTCGGGGCCTCAATTAATTAGGGGTCTTAGGTAACGACCTAATTGACCCAGAGCCAATCCCGACTTTGCGGGAGGTTTTCAGGAATATGTTTGGGACTCATCATTATCCTGAAACTTAACATTCACTATGGATAAATAAAAGGTGGTCTTGAATTGTACTTTGAATAACACTTGTAAGCACAAGGTTTTCTGTGTAATAATGCTTTTTCGCTTTATGCTGGCCATATTACTGCAGTTCTAACCAAAACACCCTCCATAATGGGTGTATCATGCATGCAGTGGTTGAGATTTTAGTTTAAGCCAAGACGAAATGAACTAGAAAATGTTTTCTGGGATCCAATGATTAAAATCCCTGCAGTCCATAAAAGATGCCCTAAAACAACAGAATGTAAAATAGTTGGCAAATCTCATGCAGAGGTGGTGGCTGACAACAGGCCATTGTGCTTCAGGTGACGGCTCTCGCCCTCGAAATTCCATAAAAACCTGGACAGTGTCCCACCAAGCGTAGAAGATGAAAATAAACAAATGTAGTACAACAGAGCCTCTTGGTCCCGTGGTATAAGGCTTCCACTAAGACAATCTTAGGGGTGGATTGGGTTTCGTCCCCGGTTCGATCTTCGACACTGTCAAAATAATGCCTGGCCAGCGAAATCCACGAACCGCGAATATGGATTAATCGAGGTCCACGTAAGCTAGCCTGAACACCTCATGGTATGCTATAAAAAATTGTAGGAGGATTCTTTTGATACATTGATGAAAATTATTGACTCACATATTCAGGGTTATCTTTTGTTCAATATTTGGTCTAAGATCACATAATGTTTAGCTCGTAGGGTTATTCATAACTTTATAGGAACAAAACTTTTTACCTCCAAATAGGTGAATATTTTTATCATTTTATTTTTCATTAAGATCAAAATTATTTCACCCAAAAACGTAAGTGGCCATGAGAAAATATTCATTTAAAAAATGAACAAATGGTCGGTTAGGGAGAAAACTAATGAGAAAAGCCATGTCCTAGAATTTTTTTGAAGTTTATCCAATTAAGAAAAAAATGTAAAGTTCTGTACAAATATACGAGTACAAATTTGTTGACCGTACCCTAACCTCCAATGTTATTGGTTGAAACATCAATGACACGGCAATGTACTTCATAGTTTTTAATGAGGATTAATATGTTACCCTCCATTATGATTGGTTAAAACATTAGAAAGGCGAGTTAACCCTCCTTAAAAGGTTCAACATATTTGGACTCAAAATATATGCACTATGTCAAGAGATCTAACCTCAAGTGGTGCTTTTCCACCTCCAAGAGCAAGTATAGTTCCCCAAAATTTGTGCCCCATTTCCTTCACGCTCTGTTGCAAGACGTCCCAGATTTGTTATAAATTATATTTTACATGCATATTTGTTTCAGCGCACAAAGAAATAATTGCATCAAAATTGTAGACATCGGGTGGGGCATGTAACAAAATGAATATTTGTATATACAGTTGTTTCAACAGTATCAAGAAAGCAAAAGAAGCCACTTTGTCTCATTATAAAGGTGTAAATAGGAAAGCCTGCTAAGAAAATAGCAAAAATAACCCCGCCCCCTCTCTTTGTAAAAAAGGGGAAAGGACCGGGGAAGAAGGGGGAGAAAGGGGGAACAATCAACTTTTTGCGTGACAAACACAAAGTAGCTGCTTCTCTAGAGCTATTTTTTTGTACCTATCTTTTTTATTCAAAACACATTGACATGAAAAAAATTAATATTAGATTCATGTTTCTTGATACTTTAATAGATGACAATTCATGAATACTGACATAAATTTATGTACCTCGACATACAGTGTTTATAATTGTAGTGGAAAATGTGCACTTTTACGTGCAATCTCACGTTTTTAGGTATTCCTCCCTAATGCTCATACATCCCATTTTGCATACACGAAATAGTCCCCTCATGCTTTTAGTGCGAATTGCGTGCAGAACACGCAATTGCAACTACTGCACATGCAAGCATTTTTTAAAACCTTTTCATCTTTTGTGAGTGTCGTAGGAAATCATAAGTAGAGAGAGAAAAAATGTATGATCAATAAGGAGACATTGTAGGCATATCAAGAGAAAATAATGCTTTAAATTCCCACTCTTAAATTTTTCCTAGTTGATTGAGATAGCACGAAATTGTAATGGTTCATTAAGAATGCATACGTGGAGGACCATATGTGTTAAAGATGGAGAGATATCTATGGCATCCACGGGTCAAGTTGAGATTAGACCTATAACTTTAATTATATACTAAAGACTAACTTACAGGCCATGCGATGCGCGAACAGTTTTAATACGTATACAATTTTAATAAGTAAATAACTAAGCTTATAATGTTTTGGAGAGGTTTAAAAATCGTGTTAAATTTATAATTCGAAAGGCTGAATATAAATTAACCAATAATTATTTAAAGAAAGATGGGGAACATACAGTTTCTAAACCATGAAAATAATAAAAATAAAATCATATTTTTACGCATATGTCATTACTCTAACACCCCATATTTTTACGCATATTTATTTTTATGAAATTATGGAAAATGGGGATTAATTAATTTAAAGGGAGAAAATTTTAATTTGTAATTAATCAGATTTAATGGTAATAATTACTAGTGTGATGAGAGTTAGTAGTTATCGAAGTAAAATTATGGTCGGGATGAGATACACGACAGTCATGTTATAATTATTTGGGACGTGCGTATGAGTCGCGTCACTGATATTTGAGGGTTGAAAAGGTAAATTATTTTTTACATAACTCGAATGACTATTTTGAGTGCGCCAGAGTATTCGGAATGGTTGAAATAGTCAGAAAACACTACTCTAGTATTTTATTCGAAGTTCGGAGAATTTTAACCCAAAACGACACCCCGGAAGGGGTATTTTGGTCTTTAGGGATTTTTGAGTAATTAAATGGACGAAAATTGAGATTAATTAAAAGCATTGAGGGTTAGTGGCCTATCAGTTTCAACTTACGTGAGAAAGAGAGAAAAGAGATAAAGAACCAAGGAAGACGAAGACTCCATTGGAGCCCTAAGCCAATAACTCGAGCTTTCGCACCAAAAATTACACCAGCGCGTAGATTTTGTCAAGAGGACCATTCTCATACCAATTTCAGCCCAAGAATCAGAAGTTCATTCTGAGGCAAGTGTTTATCTTACTCCTCTTTTAGCATATATTGTTCCTGTTAATTTAGGCTTGATGATATAAACTTGGTGCCATGAAAACCTAGGTTTAATTAGACTGAATTGTGACGAAACCTTATGAATTGGAGATGGGTATGCATATAGAGGTTTTTCCCTTGGTTGGACTATTGAAATCTGGTAATTTTATGCCTTAACCACTAATTATAACAAGAGTTTTGGATAATTAAAATTCTGAAGTTCATATTTAAGAGAGTTATTGGAAATTTAAGAGATTGTTGAATTACAATTGATTATATAAGGATTTGGCATTTAAATCATGTTAGAAAGTATCTTAGGGTGATTGGGATTAGGGTAGGAACATTTAATTTGGATTGGGCTGAGTATTTGTATGTTTTTGAAGACTAAAAGTTGAGCAAAATCGAAGTTGAGGAAAAACGGGGCCTGTTCTAAAATTTCATTAGAATACCTGCCCAGGTTATTCAAACGACCTCATTCAAATGAAACTTCTAATGAGATTTCCAACGACCCTTCTAACGAGTTGCTGAGTTCGTTCGAAGTGGTAACTTCTTTCGAACGAACTCATTCGAACGACCTCGTTCGAACGAGAATCCTGTAACTTCTAACGAGATTTCAGATTGAGTTTTTAGGGTTTGTTCGCGTTAAAAACCATTCTAGGTTTGTCAAAATGAGTGTATTAACCAACGCGAGTAACTGGTGGCTTAAATTCCAAAGTGTTAGGGAATTAAGGGTGTAAAGGGTCCTCAGGGTATCGAATTTTTGTGAAAACCTATGAGAGAATGTAAGTCCTAGGGAGGCAATATCTATATGGATATGGTGGAGAGTTAGGGCATTAATATTACTTACGGATTATAGTATTTGGGTTATGTGATTACCTATTAATGTATATAAGTTGTGTGCATGATTATTACTTGGAATATCATGTGTATGACATACCTAGCTACTGGCTATCGAACGGAGGTTAGCGCGTTGTGGACGACTATATCTTGTGTGCCTTCAGGGGATTTTGAGTCATACCACTAGAGCATGGAACCTAGGTACGGGCTATATGTGAGAATGATAGTGATGAAAGTTGTATGGGTGCGTAGGTTTGTGCGTAGCCCATCATCTTGGAACTATGTTCGCCTCCAATATGTGTATATGTTTCATTGGTTCTTGAGAGATTGAACCAATTGTCATTTAAGCCTGAGCGTTGATGTGGGACTAGATAGCCGAGTATGTCTAGCACCAGGGGTTTCTTAACCATGGGTGCAGTATTGATATATTTGTATGTATAGATATTGTGATGTTATATATGTATATTGAGTTCCTATGTTGTGTTTCATGTTGGCTACTTTATTAAAGTATATACTTATTGGGCCACCAGTTGAGAATAAAGATTGCTAGGTGATTGAGTAAAGAATCTTTAAACATATTTCCTAAATAATAGAAATATATTTGGTTTCGGGTTATTTAGATATGTTGTCCGGCACAGTGGTTATACTACATATAGGCAGGCACAGTATAGTAACTAGTATGGGTAGTTAGGCTCGCTAGGTGTGCACATTAGATGAGAGGTGAGCATCCCAAGTGAGTACGCTAAGTTAACCTGAATAATATTTGTGCTAATTAATCAATTTAAGCACTTGTTATGTTTAAACTATTTCTACTCGGGCTCTGACTCGTTTTTCTGCAAATCTCTTTTCTTATTCTATTATTTTTAGGTGCTCCGCCACAGGGACACAAGACTTAGGAGAATTCATTCATTTACCGAGCTGTAGTTGCTGTTGAACCTATGGGTTATTTCTCGTAGACGCTTCTGAGTCTATTCCTCCTTATTTGTCAGTCGTTTATTTCAGTTGGACATGTCGTCCCTCCTACTTTACATTCAGAGATTTAGATTTGATGGATTCTATTATTAGGCTTGGATTTCATGTATTTGGATTATCATATGGGATTTTGACTGGAAATGTTTACTCCAGTTCTTTATTTAAATTCAGTTAGTTCTTTCCTTATTATTATTGTGTTGTATAGTGGTGATTGAATTTTCCTTTATTCATGGTTATTAATAAGATAAAATTTTAACACACACCTTTTTAAATATTAGGTGATTAGCTTTTATTAAATTAAATTTGAGTTTTCGACATCTCAACCAACTTGATATTCTGAAATTAATTAATTAAAGACTGATCACCCGATAATTTATTAGGAGGGGTGTCACAGGTGGTATCAGAGCATTAGGTTCTAGTGTCCTTAGGATCTGTACGACTTGTTATGTTTTCGCTTAGCGTCCTTTGATATAGAGACCTATATTTTAGGATTGTTGTATTCTTTATGCATTTTACGCTCTTCAACTACTTTGAGATGATAACTTTAGACTTATGAAACTTTTCTCTCCTTTCAAATGCTTCCTCGACGTGCACAGAGAGTTCCCAGGGATGACCAACCCAAGACTCAGCCTGCACCACATCAGGGTATGATGAATGCCACTGAAGTTGCTGCCATTATAGCTCAGGCGGTGAATGTCACATTGGTAGTTGTGCAACAGGTACCACCTCAGGCATCGATTGTGGCTCCTGTTCAGACCCAGGTCTTCCCGTTTTCTTGGGAACGTGTTAGGGATTCCTTCTAGAAGGCGCATCCTCTGGAGTTTATAGGGAGCTCCGATGTCGTTGTGGCGAGCCAATGGAAGAAGGATATCGAGAGGCACTTGAGGATGCATGAGTGCACGGAGGTGAACAGTCCGATACTGGACACATTCAAGTTAGTGGGAGCAGCGCTTCAGTGATGGGAGTCTATTACCATAGCTGAGGAGAGATACACACTCACTATTCGAGACTTTTAGGTGTGGTTCGACCGTAAATATTTCCCCTCGGCCGTCGAGACAGAGATGAGACGAAAATTGGTGAACTTGAAACAGGAGGGAAAGACCGTGGCAGAATATGAGGTAGAGTTTATCAACCATCTGAACATTGTACCAAATGAAATCCCGACTGAGGAGAAAAAGATTCAGCATTTTATGGATGGGTTGACATGGAGGATCCACTAAAATTTCATAGGCAATCTTTCTTTGGCCTCCTACTCGGACGTGGTTAATGCAGCACTACTTCACTGCCTAGACCACCGTTTTCATCTGAGAGAGGTGTAACACCCCGCCCGCCCGGAGAGAGTGAACGGAGCGCTAATGCAATAAAACTAAACTAAATCCACAATATAACAAGGTATAGAGCATCTAAATAAACCCACAATAATATAAATCAACTAATCTCAATCTCTTCAATTACAGCATGTCTCTCGAATTAAAATTACAACTATCTAACTCGAATAAAATACAAATCTCCAATGCTCTATACACCAAAATAAATAATAAAAATCTTTCCCAAACAATCCTCGCTAAAATCAATCTCCATAGCGCCTCAAAATCCGTGCTAACCTGCCAACTAAAAGAAAATATGGGGAAGTACAGAATACGACAAGAAAGATGCTCAACAAATATAGGTTAGCGATGAATAAAGCGTAACAACACGAGTATGAATATTCAAATCAAAATGCAAATCTCAATAGCATTTCATCATTATAATTTCTCAACAACACTTTAACCGGGTCACCAGGCCTCACCACATCCGTATATGCTTTATCAAACCATAGCCCGGGAAACAGGAATTTTGGCAGGTGCCCAACATCCGTGCCATATTAAAATCTCATGACAACGTTCTCATCAATAATATAATGATACCACATGAATCAAAATAATTTCAACAATTATTTTCCAGATTTCAATGAATTTATCAATTCAAATATGAGTTCAATTAACAAGAATTCAAAGAGAATGACACTCGCGAGATTTAAGGAACATATTGTGTAAAACCCCATACCTCAAAACATGATGAGAAACCAATGATCACATCCTCAAGATCAACACAAAAGATCTACAAAAGCTCCTACAAGAACCTCCAACAAAATAACCCCAAGAACACCTCTAATCTATGGTTGGAACTCACAAATCTCAAGGGCTAATGTGTATATAAAAAGAAGAGTAATATAAAATATATTTGCTGCCAAAATTTGAGCCAAAAGTAGTTTAAAAAGGTTGCCCACAACTTCCTTTTATAATGAAAATAAATGAAGAGTTGGAATCCAAAAGACTCCTTTAAATAAGGCAAAGAAATGAAGAGTTGGAAGTTAAAACAACTCAAAGAGTTAAAAACATTTAAAAATTATTTTAAAATCCGTTTTAACTCCGTTTTCGAAATCGTTTGAAATTCTCACCTTTAAAAATAATAACCAACATATTTGATCAATAAAAATAATTTTATCAAAAACTTTATTTTCCTCCATATTTCCAGACATTAATTAAAATAGCCCAAAATTACGCGGGCTGTTACAAGAGGTTAAGCGAGTAGGAGAGTCCATCCAGCAGGACAGAACATGAGGAAATAGTGCCAGTGGGGCACAGGCAGTTTAGGGTCAGCATAGGCACAATGACCAGGGTTCCCAGTTGGGTAGTTAGGCTCGCTAGGTATAGTGGTTATACTATATATAGCCATGCATATCATAGTGACTAGTATGGGTAGTTAGGCTCACTAGGTATGCACATTAGATGAGAGGTGAGCATCCTAAGTGAGTACGCTAAGTTCACCTGAATAATATATGTGCTAATTAATCAATATAAGCACTTGCTATATTTAAACTGTTTTTACGCGGGCTTTGACCCATTTTTATGTAAATCTCTTTTCTTGTTCTACTATTTTTAGGTGCTCAGCCACAGGGACACCAAACTTAGGAGATTTCATTCATTTTTCGAGCTGTAGATGCTGTGGAAGATAGGGGTATTGCTAGTAGACGCTTCTGAGTCTATATCTCCTTATTTATCATTCGTTTATTTCAGTTGGACATGTCATCCCTCCTACTTTACATTCAGAGATTTAGATTTGATGGATTATATTATTAGACTTGGATTTCACGTATTCTGATTATTTTATGGGATTTTGACTAGAAATGTTTACTCCAGTTATTTATTTAAATTCAATTAGCTCTTTCCTTATTATTATTGTGTTGTATAGTAGTGATTGAATTTTCCTTTATTGATGGTTATTAATAAGATAAAAATTTTACACCAACCTTTTTAAATATTAGGTGATTAGCTTTTATTAAATTAAATTTGAGTTTTAGACATTGATGCATTATCTGAACTAACTTGATATTCTAAAATTGATTAATTAATGACTGATCACTTGGTAATTAATTAGCAGGGGTGTCACAATTACTTGCTTCTAATCTAGAGTACCAGTTTCATAATAACAAACTAAAACATCAAATAAATATAACGAACAATACATAGCATGGAAACATATAAAAGCCAATGCTTCAAATGGATGATGGGAAAACATATGAGGCTCATGGGCGTAAAATTAAAAAATTAAAAACTTCCAACCTTTAACGGAGTTAATAAAATACATATTTCATTGATATATTATTCGAGGCCTCTTAAAACTCTCATCAAAGACGGATATCAAATGACAAATCCATATACCAAAATAACTATGAGATTTGTACACACCCTTACAGGTCTAGTCAATAATCAAACAAAACCTTTGGTAGCCGATGGTGAGCAATAACGTTTTCATCGGTGCTATCTTTATGAAAGAAAAACTTCAATTAAATAATGAAAAGTCATGAATACATGAATTAGAAATATGTGTAGTCAGTATATGAGAGTGAACATATGAATTAAAAATCTAAGTAGTGAAAACATAACCTTGAACATATAAATATTTTTTCATGGAACTGAAAAATTAATTTTAACAGTTAATAAGAAATGGGGAAAATGAGACTTGTAGAAAAATGGTGGACTCTCAATAATGCTAGGAGATATAAGGTTCTGTGAGTAGAAATAGATTCTTTTGCAATTTAATTAAAGATTTCTGTGAAGAAGAAGAGATTGAGATAGGCTGAAAAGGAAAAGGAAAAGGTATTGGATATCACCGTCATGTGAGTGCAAAGAGATAGGGATAGGGGAGAAATATATATCAAATATAAGCTAAAAAGTGATTTTAGAAACTGAGGCATTGAAGCAAGCAATTTTTCGAACATCCATCATGCAAATTTCAACTATGAAACTGTTAAGTGATAATGTGTTAAGGAATTCCTCAATGAACTAAAATGAAGAAAAAAACCAGTCATTAAAATCAAATCAAGTCATATAGAGGTAAAACATATAAAAAATCACAACCATCACATTCACCTAGCTGCACGACGCTTGTATTACTCTCCCACAATCCCGTTTTCACGGTTTAAGCTGTTCCTATTTCACTCGCCGCTACTATGGAAATCGCTTTTGCCTTCTAGAACCGTTAAAAGATATTTTAAAGAAGGCGAAGGTTTTTAAGTAACTTTGCCCTAGTAAAATAAAGTTCAATTAAGGAATTAAAAATATGGGGGCGGGGGGTTGTTATTCGTATATGACTTTGTATAACTTTTTTATATTATGTTTTTTTCATTTCCCTCCTTTATTTGTTCTATTTGTATCTATTTCTAAAAAATATAGGTAACATTAGAGTAATCTTTAAGCAATGGTGAGTTACTACTGACAGAAAAGGGAGCGAAGATAGTTCATTTTTTTCAGACCCAATGGAGGCTCTGTTTGACGATAGTGAATGCAGAAGACGGTTTCTAAACTCATATGCATAATTAGTTAATGTTTTACATGTACATACGTACTTAAACACCACTATAACTTCAAAAATAGTTTGCTATAATTTGAAAGATGTTAGAACATTGCCAATAATGAATTTACAATCTCCATAAAACTGAATCAATAATTCTATATGTACCACATTTTAAAACCGCATTAGAAACTGCCTAATAATATGAACCACACCTCTAACATTCATCTCTACATGCTGATGAGAGAGAAATGCACTAATTAAACCTCATACAAGCACATATGCAGGTGGTTTTTGTTTTCATTTGGTTTAAGGATGCAATTTGTTTAAAAGAACTCGCCACACAGTGAGAATAAGAATCGATATGAGATAGGGGACTTGGGGTTTAATGAGAATACTCTAATAACATGACACATGACACTTTTAGGAGATAGTAAAGTCCTCCGATTTACTATATTGTAATAGATTAAAGAGTTCATTTATTGGATGTTACATGTCAAGTCAAGGTTAGGACTACAACTCTAGTTATATACAAAAAATAACCCTTTTTTTTTTTGTTATACCCACATTAATGGGTTGAAATTCAACTAATCCCCCAAAGAGAGGAGGTAATAAAAAATTAAGAGCAACCTTTTTACTTATTTTGATGAAAATGAGAAGGAGCAAATTAGTCAATTATATTTTTGTACTTTTTGTTACTTAGTACTTATTAGATATTTTGTTAGTTCTAGAACATTCTAAAAGAATCTAATAAGTGGGAGCACATCTAATTGGTTAGTTCGTTACACCCTTCTTGTCAATACTTATAGAATTGACTGTAGAACCTTCCATACACAACTATAAATACCCATATATGTTATCATTTGTAAAGGACTTGATTTTTGAATAGAAAATAGTATTTCTCTCTTTAAAAGTGTGTGTTAGATATTTTTAAAAGCGTTTTAACGTGTAGTTTATGTCACATTTACATCACGTGAGCAATACTGAAGCTTATCCAGATCTTCAATCTTCATAACAAATACATTATTACCAAACTTAAGGACTATCAATAAACTTGTTATCATTGCAAACTTCTCATGACCATAGACAAAACAAAGGATTCCGCATCTGCTGAGAAAATAAATTTTCACTTCAGTGCTCTAGTGTATGTAATTATTTTATCAAAACCACATCATACACATATAAGCATATGCGCTTTAGTACTCTATCCAATCTTCGAAGTAATGAGGGTCATAACTCATAGTAAAACGAAAATTAAAATGGTCTTGTTAACACTTGCTAACATATTCAAAGAACTAAAAATTTGTACTGTTGCTGCTCATTTGGAGGCATTCGATAAATGAAGATGAAGGGTTAGATTCGCAGCATCAATGATGAGTTGAGACAATCAAAAATCCGCGTTGGCCATGACCCCCGAAGCAATCACCAACACTGCAATTAAATTGAAGTTCAAAATTTGGAATAGATCTGTGTATATAAGGAGGCTACATATTGAATCAACAAAATGGAACCAAATCACATAGAAGGAAGTTATAAAATCACAACTGAAACAAATAGGAAGCCTTAGTTATAAAGACTTATTGAACGCATTTAATTGTGTTGGGGTGTATAAAATAGGATATCATTCTCTTTTAATGAATTTGAACTTGCAAACATTAAAAATTTAAAACTGGGGTGGGTAAAATGAAAAGATGGTGTAAATAAAAACACCCTGTAATAATAATGATGGTAGTGTTTTGGTTGAGAGAATGTAGAAATATAAAAAAAGAGGACAGTTTGTGTAAAAGTACTAATGTCTAATCATTAAGAGACTTAAAAAACAATGTTAACATATTTTTTTATTAAAAAATAAGAAAAAAACTAACGTAATCTCAACCATTAAAATTTAAAATGACCCCAACCGTTCTTGGATGGGGACAAATGGATTTTATCTATGGATGCTTAGAGCCTAATGTAGTTAATCTCAAAATTCAACAAAACATCTACCAACACTCAATCTTTTCGTGGTCGTGACTGTGGCCGTGGCCGTGGTCACTACAACTCCACCTACAACAATTCCCAACTTCGTTGTCAAATCTGTCACGGCTACTACCACACTGCCAAAAACTACTCTCATCGTTTCACTGTCTCCCGCCCACCATAACCCTCCGCTCACATTACTCACACTAACTACTCCCAACCTGGTCTCCTGCCCATACCCCAAACTCCTCTTCAAGCATGGCTCCCTGACACAGGTGCTGCGCATCATGTAACTCCGGACTTATCGCATCTTGAACATCCTTATGCCTATACTGGCCCGGATACTCTCCACATTGGGAATGGTAAGGGACTCTCTATCTCCCATATAGGCACTTCATCTATTCCTACTTATTCCTCCCATCTGAAACCTGATAATGTCTTACATGTTCCTTCTTTATCTACATCTCTTCTTTCTGTCCAACAATTCACTCGTGATAATGATGTATTCTTTGAATTTCATCCATACTTTTGTGTTGTGAAGGATCGCAGCATCAAGACCCCTCTTCTTCACGGACAGAGTAGCAACGACCTCTACACTGTATCTTCCACATCAACTTCTCCACATGAGTTTCATTCCACCAAAGTTTCCCCCGAATGCTGGCACAACCGTCTTGGACACCCTCACCCCCAAGTACCTCGACAAATTCTTCATCAACACCAATTACATTTTAGTTCCTCAAGTAAAAAAGAAGTCTGTGTAGCTCGTCAAATGGGTAAATCCTCTAAACTACATCTGCCCAGTAGAGTCAAGTCATCTCCTTCAGTCTTGCACTTAATTTATAGTGATGTATGGGGCCCTCCACCAATTATGTCAACTAATGGACACAAATACTATGTCATTTTTATGGATCGCTTTTCTAATTTCATTTGGTTTTATCCTCTTATGCGTAAATCCGATGTGTATTTAATTTTTCTTCAATTTCAATAATTAGTTGAACGACAATTTAATACTAAAATCAAAAACTTACAAACGGATTGGGGTGGTGAATTTCGCAAACTTGATGCGTTCTTTAAAACATGCGGAATTCACCATCGTTACTCCTGCCCTCACACACATGAACAGGTTGGGTTTGTCTAACGCCGTCACCGGCACATTGTTGAAATCGATCACACTCTCATGGCCCATGCTTCGGTTCCTCAAAATTTTTGGCACTTTGCCTTTGAGAGTGCTGTGTTCCTTATTATCTATTTACCCACCCGGACACTCTCCCACGCATCACCTTTTGAAATAATTAAATCTCAACCTCCAGACTACACATTTAAAAAAATATTTGGGTGCCTCTGTTTCCCGTACCTTCGCCCCTATAATAATCATAAAATGGACTACCGATCATCCCCGTGTATTTTTCTAGGCTATGACTCACACCAACATGGTTATCGATGTTTACACCTTCCCTCTGACCGTATATACGTCGCTCGTCATGTTTGTTTTGATGAAAATGTTTTTCCCTTTGCACAAAACAACACTAGCCAACCTGCTCTCACTTCATCTCATAACCAACCCACCTGGGGAAGTTCCCCCACTGTTTTACCTACTCCTCGACTTCTAGATGTCCCTCCCGTGTCCATTTCTCCTGTCCCACCCACTGTTATTCTCGCCCCTCCTACCTCCACCATATTAAAACCCATCACCACATCCCAGCCTTTAGTCTCGACACCCTCACTTGTTCCAATCCTCACTCCAAATCGTCCTCCAACTCCGCCTGAATCCACTCCTGATATGCAGCCCTGCTCAAAATAGCATACATCTCTGCCTCTATGTGCCACTACATCTATCCCTCCCTCCCCCCTTCCCCTTCACTCTAACCCAAATGGAATCTCCTTAAGTGTTGACTTAGGACCTCTCCCCACCTCCACACCCAAGCGCACTCACTCCATGAATCTTTGTTCACACTCCAGTCATACACATGACCCCGTTCCTCAATCTAACTTCACCACTGTTGCCATCACTGAACCAACATGTTTCACTGTCGCAAATAAAGATCCTCAATGGCGCCATCCCATGTCCAACGAAATCAATGCCCTTTCTTCACAATAATACATGGTCTCTCGTTCCTCCCTCATCCTCTATGAACATTATCGGTTGTAAATGGATATATCGTATTAAACATAAATCTGATGGGACTATTGAACACTACAAAGCTCGCCTCGTTGCCAAAGGCTTTCACCGAGAGTTCAGTCTTGACTTTCATGAAACTTTCAGCCCTGTGGTCAAAGCCACTACAATTTGCACTGTCCTTTCTATTGCTGTCTCTCATAAATGGCCTCTCTCTCAACTTGACGTCAACAACGCCTTAAAGTAGTCAATAAGTCCCTTAGGGTTAGTGCTCACATGATAACACTCATTATGTACACCAAACACACCCCACATAATAAAAACCTCCATTAGGCAAACTAACTAGTTCCATGTAAAAGCCACCAAGAGATTTCAGGACACTGTCTCACAAGTACAACAGTAATATAAAACATTGTTCAAATTTTTTGTCACCATCCCTTATCTCTCTAGACTCTCTTTGAAGTGCATATCCATTTTTAGGCATATTTGTGTATCATTCTTATCGTTCTAAATTAGTGTAAAAGAACTGACATTTTTGTGTATCATTCACATGGCTCTAAAAATTTTATTAGTTTGGTATAAATTTAGGGTGTGTTTGATTAAAACATTGGAAAATTATTGAAAATATCATGTCTATGAGATGTTCGAAAGCGAGTAAAAAGCAATGGAAAAAAATGGAACACTTTTCATTTTTATGCCTACTGTTTTCGTGCATGGTTTTCTATATATACGTAGAGAAGGCAACGAACGGGTGGAAAACAAATGTCAGTTGTCTCTTTTTCCTTATACTGGGCAAGTACAATAATACACAAATACAGCAAAAAGAAGAAAAAGGGATAAGCTATTATGAGAAAATCTCTCCCTCCTCTCCGTCTCCACCTCCATTGGTGATCTTCATCTCCATATCATCGTCCTCTTCATCTCCCATGATATAATCTTGTTTTATAAACAATCCAAGCCGTTCCAAAGGGTTCCCATACTGACCACTCTCCATCATACCCACTGCAGCTTCAAACCCATCTTCACTTGACCCCTGTAAACTCTCCAGGTCTTTTAGAATCTCTACATTTTCATCAATCTCAACTGTCTTTTCCATCTTCTGGAGTGCGATCCTTGCAGCTTCTCTCTCTCTCTCCTGCTGCATTTTCAATTCGCTTCTGCTCTCAATCGGGAGGCAGCTTCAGCAGCTTTTATTTGGGTTTCAATCCTGACCTTCTCTTCTTGCTGATGCCTTTCCAATCTTTCTTTTTCCAGCTGCATCTTTACGGGATCAGCCGTATCACCTTGATCAAGGAGGATCTTCTGTTTTGCCTTCAAGATAGTGGCTGCAAAGCGACTCTTTAGCATCGCAGCACGAAGAGCCTTTTTTCAGGACAGCTGAAGATCATCAATAAGCGGAGTCCAACCTTCCCCAGAAGCAGCAGCAGTTGTAGCAGGACTTGAGGGCCGAGCCGTAGAACAAACGTTTTCTTCGCTCAAAGTACTTGCAGCTCCATCAGAATTTGGATTTGACTTGCCGAACAGGATTTTAGTATGGTTTTTACCTCGCTATCCGTTTTGGAAGCACCATGGTCATGTCCCAATGCTCTCTCTGAAGATAAATCACTAGAGGATGCAAGGGCATAACCATTTCGAAGGCTGCATTGGCATGTCACATTGACACATGAACCACATTTGGAGATGACCACGCTCAATGATGATTTGGTATTGGCAGAGCCATAAGTACTTCTACTACCACTATCTGAGCCTTTAAGGATAACCTTCCCTAACAACAGGCCCTTGCTATTTTCTGACATTTTGTAAGGCACTTCTTTTGAAGCTCTTGCATCCAAAGAAGCCATGACCAATCGTTTCAACGCAGATAAAGTTTCGTCATCTAATGTATCCATACCCATCTCAATCTCTTCTTCTTTTTGTCAGATCAAACCAAACTTCTGGAGAAAACTATGCAACTTCTCCGTCATCTTTCCCCTAGATGCTTCCAAAAGATCTTTTCTCAGCTTCTTCTTTTCCTTGGATGGCATTGAATTCTTGGGCAACAAACTAATATGCGCAGGAGATAGTTTCTCTAGAGTATTGGTTGCTATACACCCCTGTTCAACATTTTTTATATCACGATTAAATTTTGCCTCCACCGTTTTCCATCTTCTAGTGAAAATATTATCCAATTCCTTTGCCATTCCATGAACTTTGTTACTAGGAGGATTGTATATGGCGTTGGAGAAAGTCAATCGGACATCAGCCACAAATTCAGCAGCACTAAAGTACATATTATCCCCCAATTTGGTTTTTATCGTCCCCAAATCCATGGGTTGAGTGACTATTGAGAAATAATCAGGAATATCCCATGCCACAGGATCAACAGGTTCACTGAAAACCCATCCAGCACGATGAGTCATCAATGTTCTCAGTGTGTTACCACACTGTTGTTTTACGGTGTGATCCAATTTCTGCCTTTTATCCTTTTGACAGTCTACCACCCTGGGGGACCCACGCTTATGAGTGTTTCTCATAGATATTTTGACCTGTAAGTTTTCAGCAGAATAAAGTTTCTAGCAGGTTAGATGAAAGACAAAATGGGTGTTTGTCTAGTGCATGGGGATACGTATCTCGATTCATTCGGTTGTTTCTAAGATTCTCATTTATATAATGTCCCTTTTTGAAATTACATTATATGTATCTAATAGAGTTGGGAAACTGGTGAGAAACTTTTTATGGGGTGGTGATGGAGAAAAATAAATAAGTATTATCTTGTTAAATGAAGAATTGTTTCAAACCCAAAATTTGAAGTTTTATTTTTTTATCTTGGGTATATGGATTGGGTTGTGAATTGGTTAGTGATATCGAGGTTTTTCTACAACAAATCTTCCCTTCGTGTGCATTATTAGGATCACTATAATTACTTATATTTCATAAAAAACCTATATTATTGGGGATGTTGCTTTGAAATAAGGTTAAGTCAAGATAACGTACATATAAAAACATGATTTGCTTGTATATGTAGAATTGATATCTCAGACAATTGTTAGATGCATATTGTGATAACTATACTACATCGATCTTAACATCCAAACAGATCCTAAGGGATCGGTTCATTTCTCCAAAACAAAACTTAAGTCCTGAGTGATACACAATTAAATTTAATTTACCTCAGCAATTCGTTCAATCTCCAAACAAAATACCACTCTTCGTGCCCAAATTGTAGTAATATCCTACACAATTACATATAACAATCAATTGACTTCATACATATTTCCTATATGAATTCACACTATATTACATATCTTTAAAATTTTCATGTTGGGAATACATGACTAAAATCCTTGGTTCACTTAATTAAGTGCATAATTGGGTAAATATATAAAATATTAATAATTAAAGGAACATTCATTATAATATATGCTGGAAATTTTTACACAATTCACAATTACAAATAAGATTTCTATATAAAAAATGCAATTATGTTGAAGATTTAAGACACATCACAATTACAAATAAGATTTCAATTAAAAAAAGCCTTCCAAGTGCATTGGACTTGAGTTTCCATATTCATTAATCCTTTGTCCTACCATAATAGAGTAAGAGTTTTGATGATCATACATGAAAATCAATAAAATTATTTCCAACCACAATTCAACATTTACTCAAACACATGATGTGCATTCCATAGATTGCAATTACAATTTCGTCCATTGGTTGGAGTAAAGTAGAAATGAGATAAATATTCATTGGAATTAAAATTGATGTATGAAATTGAACATACAAACTACAAATTAGGGAAGAATAGAGTGTTATGAACCTGGATTTTGGGAGAATAAACAATACGAACACAATATACAATGGAGTTTCAAATATATAGGCGAAATGCAAATATATAGTGGTGTTTTAGCCGCCATTGATGTCAATTGGTCTCCTCGTCTTTCAACTTCCATTGCAGTAAATGTTGAGGGGAACTCAAGGGATAAATGGCAGCAAATCAACAGTTGGCTGGAGTAAAGGTTGAGGGGAGCTGAAGGGATAAAAGAGGAGGATCTCGGATTCTTATTCTTATGGGAGAATAAAAATGAAGGGTATTACGGGGTTTTTACATTTTATGAGGGTAAATTGGTCTAACATTTTAGTCCAAACATTTTTATTTTGTTTCAAAAAGTCATTCTCAACATAATAAAAAATGGTTCGCGCCATCAGTATGTATAGGTGGTTGGACCGCCTATGCATACCGCTGGTGTGGATCAATTTTTTAAATAGTAAAAATATTATTTTTGAGATAATAAAAATCGTCAATGCCACCGGTATGAAAAAAATACGACTCCCTACCACGTCGCGTTTTATTTGGATCTTGATCGTGTTACTTAAAAATTAATAATAGATTCATAACCGCTGGTATTTTTTTTAACCACTCCATGCGTTGTTTATTTTTAATATATTTTGTTAAAGTTTAGGATAAGAGAAAAAAGAGTGTTTGCGAGTGTTTTATATGGTGAATGACTTTTTGAAACAAAATAAAAATGTTTTGAGTAAGCATTAATTAAAAAAATTACCCCTTTTTTTTAATATAAAACGATTTTTTTACATAAAAACCTATACATATCGCTGGGGCGTACCAACATATTAGAAAAAATGGTCCGCATCAGCGGTATGTATAGGTGGTTGGACCGCCTATGCATACCGGCGACGCGGAACATTTTTTTAAATAGTAAAAAGATTATTTTTGAAATAATAAAAATTGGTCCGTGCCGCCAGTATGAAAAAAATGCGACTCCACGCCACGCCGCATTTTATTTGGGTCGTGATCGTGTTTCTTAAAAAATAATAGATTCATAACCGCTGGTATTTTTTTTAACGACTCCATGCCCTTGTTTATTTTTTTTTAAAGTTTAGGATAAGAAAAAAAAAAGAGTGTTTGTGAGTGTTTTATATTGTGAATGACTTTTTGAAATAAAATAAAAATGTTTGAACTAAACGTTAATTAAAAAAATGACCCATTTTTTAATATAAAAAACAGTTTTTTTACAAAAATAATTTTTTTGTTGAAGAAGTAAAATAGAACTTGTTTGATTTTAGAGTAAAGGGCAATTTTGTCTTTCAAAAAGTGTGGAGTGTTTAAAGATTTTTTGGAGTGCCGTTAGCTACTTCCATAAAGTTTCTCTAATTAAGTCATATTGATTTTTCAACCATTAAATAGCGCATATTCCTAATTTTTTGGGACATTTTTTTTTACAATTTTATCCTTTTAAAACCAATCATCCGTAACTTTCTGGGGGGGAAGTTACATAAATGGTTGAACTTTTTTTTTCCTCATATTTTTAATTTTCAAATGATCATAACTTTTGATTGATAAATTCGTTTTTCGCAAACTTACTATTTTTAAAATCTCATCGCCGAGATCTATCAAACAAGATCAATGAAGCCTATAAAATTTCAAAGTAAAAAAAAATTCACAGATTTACTGCATGCCCCAGAAAATGAAATAGTTTTATATGTGTGACATTTTTACAAACAGTAACATTTATTGTGTTAATATTACACAGATAGTAAAATTTACTTGTTCTTAGAAAAATTTTACCCATATATTTATCAAACAAGATCCACAGAGTATATAATATTTTAATTAAAAAAATTACACAAACAATAATAATTATTGTGTACACCTTTAAAATAGAATTAATTAATGGTTGAATAGTCAACGAGACTTAATTAAAAAAAATCTCAAAATAAAAATTACATACAATAATAAATATTAACTGTATATTGATTAATTGACTCATTTATTTAATCAATTTGTTTGTAATATTGTTTAATAATAACAACAAATGTGATAGCCCAGTTAATATATATTGAAAAAAAGATACGAGTATTTTTAGTTTAACTCATTTAGTCGCTCAAACACCCATTTATCCAATATTCTCTTATGTTTAAAGGTCCGCGTCAGCGGCACCCAATGGCACCCCTACTCACTCCAAATCGGAGCTCTCGTGGATCCAAACCCCATTTATCCAATATCCAATAGATTAATTGACCCACTTATTTAACCAATTTATTTGTATTATTGTTTAATAATAACAACAAATGTGACAACCGAGTTAATATATATTATTATATGTAATTCCTATTTTGAGATTTTTGTAATTAAGTTATGTTGTCTATTTAACCAATAATTAATTATATTATAAATGTGTACACAGTAAATATTACTCTCTATGTAAGTTATTTTTATTGAAATATTATGTACTCCGTGAATCTTGTTTAATAAATATATGGATAAAATTGTCTTGAGAACACATTAAATTTTACTGTCTGTGTAATATTAACACAGTAATTGTTACTGTTTGTGAAAATTTCACATATATAAAACTATTTCATTTTCTAGTGCATACAGTAAAGTTTATTGTTTGTATAATTTTTTGTCTTTAAATTTTATAGGTTTCATGTATCTTGTTTGATAGATCTCCGCGATGAGATTTCAAAAATAACAATTTTGCAAAAAACGGAATTATCAATCAAAAGTTATTATCATTTGAAAATTAAAAATAGGATGAAAAGAAAGTTTAACCACTTATGTAACTTTCTACGGAAAGTTATGGATGGTTGGTTTTAAAAGGGTAAATTGTGAAGAAAAAAAGTCCTAAAAAATTAGGAATAGGACATATTTAGTGGTTGAAAAGTCATTAAGACTTAATTAGGAAAACTTTGTTCGTATGAGACTTATATATAATAAATCCTTTACTTATGTGTAGTTCGTTCTATAAATTTATGGGTCATAAATACTACAAACAATGAGGAATTTTATAAAGGTAAGAAAAATGAGAGTGTGCCACGTGATTCTTTTTAATATCATAAAGGGTTGTATTGGAAAAATAGTTAATTACTGTTAAAATAAACATGTGGTAATTTGATATTTAATAAAAAAAGTTAGGATGATTCAAATTTTGCCACATCTCTAATATTAATTTTGTATTACTCTACCACCTGGCAAGTCATGTGAGTGAAAGTGAGCACTCCTTTATTGATGAAATTTTAACACATGATACTTCCAAGGCCATAGTTTGTGAATCTCAAAAAGATGATGGTGGTGAGAGTGGAGATGAGAGAGAGAGTGAAGTGATGAAGAGGTTGATGAGAGTGAACTTCAATTTTCTTTGTAAGAACTATATGAAAAATCTGTTAAATTAAAAAGAGCAAATTTAAAGGTAGAAGCTAGTTTAAGAGAGCGTGTCAAGATCATTGATGATAGTGTGTTAGTTGAACACCTTAGGACACGTGAGAGAGCTCTTCGAGATAATCTTGAATATGTAGAAAGCGAGAGAGATAGCCTTATAAGTTTAATGGAGTCAATGAAAAATGAGCTTCTCAAGTTTGAACGGAGAAATGTTTTGTTAAAGTCTAGAATTTTAGAATTAAAAAATAAATTAAAAGACTCTAGTAAAGTCAAATTTTATTTGGAGTGTCGTTCGGAGAAATTAGATAATATATTAGGAACGGTACAAATTAAAAATGACACTTGTGGTTTAGGTTTGGATACTTGTAATGAATCAACTCATAAAGCCAAAAATAATATTTTAGGAGAATCCTCTAGGAACAATGTTAAAGATCATTTCTTAGGTAAAACGTTTCGGCGAGACTTTAGGTGTTCACATTGTGGTCGAAAAGGTCATCTTAGGAAATTTTGTTTTTATCTTAAACGAGGTCCTAGAAAATCCCAACGTAAGGCAACCAAGGTAGCCAAGATTCCTATATCTCGAGATCGTCATTCATCAATAGTTTGGGTTAGGAGATTCGACTTGGTAGCATTGCAAAATAGGATTTTTGATTCTCATTTACTTTCACACAATACCTCCTGTGACACCCCGCCTAATTAAATACCGGGCGATCACTCATTTATTAAATTAAATCAAGGTGAACAGTTGGTTCATTCTTAGCATCACTGTCGAAAAATACATTTTCCAATTTAACACCCTAATTAATTAAGCTAAGTGTCAAAATCATTTTCATACATAACTTTCCAAATTTTATTTAAAGAAAAATTATTTATTTTATTAACAACATCCAATAAGTAAGAATTACACCACATTAATTCTGCAACATAATCCAATTAATATAAAACATTCGTCAATCAAATGTCAACATACGGAATCTAAAATCATACATCCAAACTGAATAAATCCCATAGTAACAGTACTGGAAATAACTGAAATACAAATGTCCAATAACAACGGAATAATGGAAAGGGCTACACATGCCCAACTAAATGAAAGTACTAAGAGTGGATCCGAATGAACGAAGTCGTCTAATCAAGCGACCTGCAACTCCCACATAAGCTGCAGCACGTTCCTTCCAAGGGATCCTAAGCAAGACGCCCCTGTGGCTGGGCACCTGTAATACATACATATATATACAAGAGAGAGAGAGAGAAAAAGAAACGGGTCAGAGCCCGATAGTGTGTATGATTTAAAGTTCGTTTAGCAAGTATTTAAATTAATACAGGCCAATGCAACAACATATTAGTGCGACACTCTCTTGAGAAATCCTCACCTCTCTTCTAATGTGCACACTTATCGCACTAACCTTCCCAATGGTTTATCCTATCATTTTATCACTAACCTTCCCAACGATTTAGCTTATCTTAAATTACTCGCAAGATTTCAAAGCCGGACTATATAATTGTTTAAAAAAGGATTCTTCCAATTTGTAACACAACTCTCGTTTAGTTTCATTAATATATAAAGTTTCTCAGTGTTATATTATACTTTTCAAACAAGTATTTACAATTTATAGTCCAGAATCATTTCTCACTTACCATATCACAGTAACAGTTTAAATTTTCCAAATTTCAGATATATATATATTAAGCACTTGTATAATATATACATTCTAACAGCACCAACCTATAAACTATGGTGCAGGCATACTCTGCTATCCAATCCCCGTATCGCTCACACTAAGGGATATACAAGTTCGAAATCACTCTCGAACCGTATCAACATATATACACAATCAAGGTTGAGGCGAAGCATAGATTCCAAATCTCTAAGAGGTCAGTACATACCATCACGTCTCTTAGGACCGTCTGAACTATCATTCCGCTAGCCTGTTCCAAGGATATCTATCTTCTAGGGTACAAGTTAATATCCCCCATAAAGGTCCCATCAAGATAAGACTGTCCCAGCGCGGTAACCTCAGGGATAGCAAGTAGCGCGGGCATGGTTTTCACACGTATATAATATATGCATACACAATCATATAAATATACTCCTTGTTATCGTATCAGTATAGGTTTCTCTCATCACCCATAATTACAATATTTATCCTTAATTTTCACATTAAGTATTTCATATAAGGGTTCGTCTCTAACCTTAACTCGAAGGGTTTTCCCATTTATTACGTGACACTCGTGGGCTCTAACCTCCCAAGTATAAAATTCAGTAAGTGTTCTCTTAAGGTTCCAACGTAACTCTCTTACGCACCTCTCCTTTAATACATAAATTTATCAACCCTAAAGTAAATATATCCCATAAATACCATTCTCGTAGTATATTAAAGATCCCAACATTTATTCATATACCCTACTGGTCCTCCATGTCTCCCAAATCATTTCATTAAGAATGCCCAAGAATTATATCACGACAAATTGAGTTTAACTTATTTAAAAAGGGAAATAGGAGTCTGCCAGGAGGGGTCGATCGATCGAGGTTTGGGGCTCGATCGATTGAGGTTTGGGGCTCGATCGATCGAGCCTTCGATCGATCGAAGCTCTAGGCTCGATCGATCGATCAAGCGGGTATTTTGATTTCTGCAGAATTGCAGTTACGGGTTCTACCATCTATCTTCAACCAAATCCAAGTTTTACATTCCCAAATGTCCAAAATCTTGTACTACCAACATCCTAACATGATATGATACACATCCTACGTAAAGCATGTCAATTTACGTCACTAAACATGGATTAATCATACCGAAATTCATTTAAAACTCAAGAACCTTAAAAATCTCTAAATCATGGTTCTAATCTGTTTTACCCCAAAATTTCTTTCTTAATTACACCAAAATTTCGTGGATTATTCTTTTACATCACAAAAGATTTCCAGAATAAGGTTTAAGTCTTTACTGCATGCAAATTCCTATCACAATTTGAGTTTTCTTCCATATATTTCATCCCTAAATCATTCCTAAACTAATACGGAAATTGCACCAATGAAATAAGCATGATAAACACTTGCCTGGGATTTTCAGAAGTCTGGATTACGGCTGATTTTGGTGTGGTTGCGTTCCCCGTCTCGTGATCTACGCGTTGGTGGTGGCGGCGGTGCAAACCGTTGAGTTTCGAGCCTTGGAATCCCTTGAGAGCTCTCTCCTCTCTTCTCCAATGGCCATTCTAGGTTTTGGGTGTTCTAACCCTAGGTGACAACCTCAATATCAGATATAACCCTTCTAATTTTCGTGGGTTTAATTACCCAAAAATGTAAAATGACCAAAATGCCCTCCCGGGGTACTAATAAGGCCTAAAAAAAACCCCGAGACCCAAACTAAACCCCCGGGTACACTTTTCTGACTATCTCGACCTTTTCGGACGCGTTGGTGCACTCAAAACGACCATATGGACAACTTATAAAATATTCACTTTTTATTTATCAAAATCTAGTTCCGACGCGACACGGACACGTCCCGACTTAAATTTCCGAAATTGTCATTTAACTCACTCATGACATTCAATATAACCAATATAATATATTACTTTGCTCATTAGTAATATTCAACAAATTTCATATAATTACTAACTCTCGTCACGTTAATAATTATAAAATAATTAATTTCCGGATTTCTATTAAATAAATAACTCACATTAAATTTAATAATTCCCCAAATTAATATAGCCTGAAAATACGGGGTATTACACCTCCCTTGCTAAATCTAAAGGTTGAATGTGTTAGTTGTTTGCATACTTTAGCTTTTGTACTTCATGCTATATTATCATGCTAATTGTATTCTTATTTATCATTTTCTAGTCATTGCTTTATCACATATCTCATGCTAGAATTATGATGTTTGTTTATCTTTTGTATTATATTTCTTTCATTTTAGTTTGCATTAAATGAAAAATACGAAAAGATTTTTGTTTATCATTTGTATTTTATCTTATGAGTTATTTAAGCTTAATGAAAAATACAAATGATTTTGTTTGTATTTTTATTTTTGGTTAAAAATTTTCAAAAACTCAAAAAGATTTTTGATTTTGTGTGTATTTTTGTTTGACACACTCTATGTAGCATATACTTGTGCTTGAATCCCTTTTTTTTCGCTTTCATGTGGCTAGAACTTTTGGTTAAGATTGTTAATCCTTAAAATGTTCTTTACCATGATTACACGGAGTAGTTGGATTTTGTGTTGCTTTAATGGATTCTATTTTTATATGCCTCAATTCACACATGCACGAGCTCACTTGAAATTATAACTTCACATGTATATTTGATCTTTGTGAGGTGTTCTCCTACCAATCTAGTCATCTACATGCTATGTGACCTAGGAGGACTAGTGTATGTTAAAATTCGTTGCACGGGAGAATTGAGCGATAATATATATATATATATATATATATATATATATATATATATATATATATATATATATATATATATATATATATATATATATATATGTGTGTGTGTGTGTGTGTGTGTATGTGTGTGTGTGTGTGTGTGCACGGGGAAGGGCTCCGAAAGGAAATATCATCCTTTGCGAGTAAGCCACCGTTTGCTTGGACCTAAAAGAAAGACGTGGTCCAAAGGCCTAAAAGAATAATGGCATTAAAAGAAAATATTTGCCAAGGCCTATTTTGTTTAGTTGATTTGTTCATTCAAAAGATTAAAATATATATGCATATTTTGAGGGAGATTGGATGGTATATCAACGGTTTGCACAATGTCCGTTTATCCTAGATGCACTTTCATTGTCATAACTCTTTTGGTTTGTAGAATCATCAAAATTCTAGGCTTGTATGCATTGTGTATGTTTGTTCATTGAGTTCAATTTAGATTGTCACATGAGGCTATATCTAAATGTGATAAAGTTATGCAATCAAATGAGAACTCCGTGAACATGTTTTAAGTGATTGGATCAAAATTTAATTGTAACTAGTTCACACCCCTAAACTTTCGTTTCCATATAACACATTTTTGCCATACGAGTGTGAAAATATTAATGTATTTTGTGTCATGTGTGGTGTTTATACCTGTATATGTGCGTGTGCATTAATGATATTTATTATGTACTCATACGAGGTATTTTATTTGTCTTTGCCTTGCTTTCTAGTCCATCTATGCTTCTAATTCATAATTAATATCTATCTTGTTGCATATTTTTATTAATATCACATGCTTAGTATCTTATGTATCACATTGGTATCATTTTTTTTGCATCTTCGTTGGTATCCTTTATTATTTGTATGGATTAGTTATGATTTTGTTGCCCATGTGATTTCATGCTCTTATCACTTTATGTTTCATCTTGTTTAATTAGTTCTTTTATCCTCTGTCTATTCCTGAACAAAAAAGGGGAGAATGATAGGGGGAGAAATGGTATCTTAGTTTAGGTGATTTATCTTAGGGAGACGTCTTTTTAAGTATATTATTGTTAGAAAAAAAGGGGAGAATTAATTTAGGGGGAGTAATTATTTTAATTGCATTTACGATTTTGATATTCCCTATGCATTTGATAGTTTGCTTAAGTGTGCAGGAATTCTTCTAAGTGGCAACTTTCATCGGTAAAGATATTCATCATTGGGTTTTGAAGGGATGTCGTTTATCTGGAGTGACACTTGTCAGTTGGCCTTTGATGAGTTGAAAGACAAGTTGACCTCAACACTAGCGTTAGCATTGCCCAGGCCGGGAATCGAGTATTTAGTCTACACTGATGCGTCCTTATTAGGACTTGGGGGTGTACTTCAGTAGGAGGATCAAGCTATATCTTATGCCTCCCGTAAGCTTAAGCCTCACGAGAGGAATTACCCCACCCATGACTTGGAGTTGATGGCGGTCGTGTTTGCACTTTGGATTTGGAGATATTACCTCCTGGGGGAGAAATTTCGCTTGTTCAAAGATCACAAGTCATTATAGTACCTCTTCACACAGAAGGAGCTGAATATGCATCAGCGCCGGTGGCTTGAGTTTGTGAATGATTATCATTTTGAAATCCAATACCACTCGGGGAAGGCTAACGTGGTAGCAGATGCGTTGAGTCGTAGGCCGATAGGGGAGGCGACCAAGGTGTGGAGAGCGAAATGAAAGGAGTTAGGACACCAGGATGCAGTTGCTCGATCGTTCAAGTATGTGATGACAGTTACACCCCAGATTTTTATGAAAGTAGTACATGCTTAGGCAACTAATCCATTCTGCCAGAGTCAGATAGTGCAGCTTCTAGCCGAGGGGGTCGAGTCTTATACCGTGGGTTCAGATGGGGGTGTACGTTTAAATAGAAGGTTATTTGTTCCTGAAGCAGAATACTTGCAGCACGAGGTGATGATTGAGTCGCACAGTTCACGATTTGCGGTACATCTCGATGGGGATAAGATGTACCAGGATATACGGAGATAGTACTGGTGGAGCGGGATGAAGAAGGATAAAACTGAGTTCGTCTCGAATTGTGCCACTTGTCAGCTAGTAAAGGCCGACCATCAGAGACTGGCGGGACTTCTACAGCCATTAGAGGTTCCTATGTGGAAATGGGAGAGCATTTCTATGGACTTCATCACGGGATTACCTACATCGCAGAGGGGTCACGAATCGATATGGGTGATAGTGGATCGATTTACCAAGGTAGCCCACTTTCTGCCAGTCCAAACGAATTACAACACGGGATAGTACGCCCAGATATTCATAGCAGAGACAGTGAGACTTCACGGGATGCCTCTCAATATCATGTGTGTTTGTGTCTCGATTTTGAGAGAGTTTCCAGGAGGTGATGGGTACGGAGTTGCGACTGAGTACATCCTATCACCCGCAGACAGACGGACAAATCGAGTGGCCAAATCAGATGTTAGAGGACATGTTGCGTATGTGCATCATTGATTTTAGCGAAGGCTAGGAGGAGTATCTTTCACTGGTGGAGTTTGCCTATAACAACTCCTACCAGTTTACTATCGGTATGGCTCCATTCGAGGCACTATACGATAGGCCCTATCGTTCTCCAGCATTTTGGTTGGAGGTGGGGGACAACAAGCTACTTGGTCCGGAGGTGATTCAGGATACTTCGACGAGGATAGAGTTGATACGGAACCGTATTCGGGTTGCTCAAGATCGACAAAAGAGTTATATGTTTTGGGAAGAAGGGAAAGTTGACGCCTAGGTACGTTGGGCCATTCCTAATTATCGAGATGATTGGGTCAGTTGCTTATAGACTTGGGTTATCAAAGCACTTACATAGAGTCTATGACGTGTTCCATATCTCTACCCTGAGGAGATATCTTCGAGATGATTTGACCCATACTCACGTTGCGTTGGAGGAGATCAACTTATAGCCTGATAGCTCCTATGAGGAGGGGCTGGTTTCCATCATAGATCGTAGCGAGAGGAAGTTAAGGTCGAAGATAGTACCACTAGTCCGTGTTCAGTGGAGGCACCATAATGTTAAGGAATTTACTTGGGAATGCAATGATGGCATGCGTGAACGTTATCCAGAGTTATTCTTTCCATGTATATTTTCATTTTCGAATTTCGGGACAAAATTATTTTATTAGGGGGAAGTATGTAATACCTCGTATTTTTACGCATATTTATTTTATTATGAAATTATGGAATATGGGGATTAATTAATTTAAATGGAGAAAATTTAATTTATAATTAATCCGATTTTAAGGGTAACAATTACTAGCGTGACGAGGGTTGGTAGCTATCGAAAATAATTATGTTGAAATCATGTTGAGTAATAACTGTATTGATATTATGTAGTGAGTAACATAATATCGTTTCAGATATATAATAAGGCCGGGGACGAGATGCACGAAAGTTTAGAGATAATTATTTGGGACGCTCGTATGAGTTGTGTCACTATTATATATTTGGGGGAGTTAAAAAGGTAAATTATTTTTATATAACTCGAATGACTATTTTGAGTGTGCTAGCGTGTTCGAACGGGTCGAAATAGTCAGAAAACACTACTCGGGTGCTTTAATTAGAGTCCGGGGTATTTTCGTTAGAAGACCAGCCCAGGTCGTTCGAATGAGCTTTCTAACGAGAATTCCAACGACCCACCTAATGAAATTTTTGAGTTCATTCGAACGATCACGTTGGAACGAGAATCCTCTGGCTTCTAACGAGATTTCAGAATACATTTTTATGGCCCGATCAATTTAAGAATCATTCTAGGTTCGTCCAAGTGAGAGAAATAACCTACGTGAATGACGAGTGACCTAAATTCCGAATTAATAGTGAGATGGGAGTGTGATTATTCTCGGGATATAGAAAGTTTATAGAACCTAGGAGGGGATGTTGGTTCGAGAGAGGAAATATACGAATGAGTTTCGACGAGTGGTAGAAATAGTAATACTACTTACGTATTATGAAAATCGAGTTGTGTGAATGCCTATTAAGTTATATAAGTTGTGTGCATAGTTATTACATGAGATATTATGTGTATGACATATCTAGCTATTGGCTATCGAACCGAGGTTAGTGCGTTGTGAATGACCATATCTTGTGTGCCTTTGGGGGATTTTGAGTCATATCACTAGAGCATGGAACCTAGGTACGGGCTATCTGTGATAACGATAGTGGTGACGGTTGTATGGGTGCGTAGGTATGTGCGTAGCCCATTGGCTTGGAACTATGTTCGACTTCAATATGTATATATGTTTTATTGGTTCCTGAGAGATTTAACCTGATGTCCTTCATGCATGAGCATTGCAATGGGACTAGATAGCCGAGTATGCCTAGCACCAAGGGTTTCTTAACCATGGGTGCAGTATTGATATATATATATATATACACACACACACACACACACACACAGAGAGAGAGAGAGATTTTATATATGTATACGGAGTTCATATCCTGTGTTTCATATTGGTCACTTTATTATAGTATATTCTTATTGGATCACCAGTGAGAATTAAAAATGTTATGAGAATGAGTTAAAGCATCTTTAAACCTATTCCTAAATAATATCAATATATTATCTTCAGGTTATTTTGATATTTTATCCATCATACTGGTTATACTACGTATAGTCAGGCAAAGTATCATGACTAGCATGGGTAGTTAGGCTCACTAGGCAAGCACATTAGCCGAGAGGTGAGCATCTCAAGTGAGTATGCTAAGTTAACATGAATAATATTTATGCTAATTAACCAATTTAAGCACTTGCTATATTTAAACTATTTTCTACTCGAGCTTTGACCCATTTTTCTGCAAAACTCTTTTCTTGTTCCTTTATTTTAGGTGCCCTGCCACAGGGACATCAAGCTTAGGCGATTCCATTCATTTGCCGAGATGTAGGTACTGTGGAAGCTACAAGACATTGCTAGTAGACGCTTCATAGTCTACTTTTCCTTATCTATCAGTTATTTACTTCAGTTGGACATGTTGTCCCTCCCTATTTTATATTCAGAGATTTAGATATTTTATTCTGTTAGTAAACTTTTATTTCATGGCTTTGGATTATTGTATGGGATTTTGACTGGAAGTGTTTACTCTAGTTCTTTATTTAAATTCAGTTAGTTCTTTCATTATTCTATTGTGATGTATGGTGATGGTTAAATATTTCCCTTTAATGTTGATAGCTAATAAGAAGATAAAATTTTGACATTAACCTTTTTAAATATTAGGTGGTTAGTTTTTATTAAATAAAATTGATGATTTTCGACAGTGATGCATTATCTGAACCAACTAGATATTCTGGATTTAATTAATAAAGGACTGATCACCAGGTATTTAATTAGGCGGGGTGTCACAGTCTGATCCATACGTTAATACCTCAAAACGTAAAATAAAATATGCAACTTAATTATTTTTCGACTAACCTCACATAAATAATTACATCGAATAAATAATTTATAGCACAAGTTTCTAAAATCACATAACATATCAAATTTAATTTTCTGTATTTATTATTCTCATCTTGCACAATTAATAATAAAATAGATTTTTTCGACTTTAATACATTACTAATTTTTTTTATTTTAGACCTTAATAAATTAATGCCACAAAATTCGACGTGTTACAACACTTAGCCTACGTTTTTCTAACCAAAATTATGAGAATAAGAGATTTTTTTTCTTATAAGGCATACCTTCACTAATAGGTTGATTAATAGGAAGAAGAATGTAGATATCGGATTCAACGTGGACTTAGATGGTTGGAAAAAAATTTAATACATTATTCAGTTCTATAGTAGTTATATAGATATAAATAAAAAAGTTGGCACACATCCACGTGATACAATAAGTATTGTGTGAGATTTCAATGTAAGTGAACTTTTCTTTGAAATGACACATGAAATGTTGTGTGAGATTTGGATGTAATTTTTTTTCCTCTTAAATGTTAAATTTTAAGGCAAATATAAGTTATGCCCACTTGTGTCAGTATCTCACTCTTATTTTATCTTTAACATTTAAAAATCTATTTAACTAGCACTCATTACTAATGCTCTTATTTTATTCTATAACATTGATTTACGTGTTTTATGATAGGGGTAATAACATAACTCTGCCCTGAAATTTTAAGGTAGTCTCACTTAAGTCCCTGATATTTTAATTTTTTCAATCAAATCCTCAAAGTATCATTTCGTTTCAATTTTTCAATTTTTAATGGAATATTGATTCCTTTAACGTAATTGACAAGTATCACTCACGTGAGGGACTGAATTATGACCGAACCAAACTTTAGGGGACAGCTTTATTAAAGCACTAAATGATATATATTTTTAAGGCTAAATTACACCAAATCCTTGAACTACAACGGTTTTGTAGATAGTCCCTTAAATCTAAAAAACTCGACAAAGACCCCCCCAAAAAGATTGAATTTTGATACCTAACACTTTTTCATTGAAAGAAGTTGATAAAAAGATGGTTTTATGAATAAAAATTGGTGCTTATATTATATAGTTTGGGGGGCTCTTTATAGAGTTTTTTAGATTATGAGGCTATCTGCAAAGTCACTATAGTTAAAGGGAGTTTGGTATAATTTAACATTTTTTAATGTTATTTTCATCTATTTTTTCATGCTTTAAATGAATTAATATATTCTCATTTTAACTAAAACTATAATTAATGTTTCAAATTATTTAATAACAAATGCACATTACTTATATTTACAAATAAAGGCCCATTACTTTATTTAATTTTTAAATTATTTACTAATATATGTCAATTACTTCATTTTTTAATTATTTACTAATAGATATCCATTGTCTACCATTATTAAATTCAACAGTCTTTACTGAGAGTTTTCACAATGCTTATCATAACACCTATTTAACTCGTCCCTATTTAAATTTTCATTAAAAGTTTTAGGGATCTTTTCGGCTTTGTCATGCTTAGAATTTTCAAATTTCTTAAAATCATTTTTAAATTTATCTTTGTTTAATTTAATAAATTTACGAAACTTCCTAGCAAACATTGACATGTCTTTCGAGTCACTATCACTTTCACTCTCTACTACTTGTTTTTTCTCCTTTCGGGCTTTCAAAGCAACACCCTTATCTATTTTTTTTTATGTTTTGGAGGGAAACGTGTCTAGTTCATAAGTTTGTAAATCACCTACGAGTTCTTCTAATTTCGTAGAGGCTAAAGTGGATAAAGAATTTAACACAGTCACCTTAGGAATAAATATATCGAGTAGGGACCTTAAAATATTCTTTAGTACTCGGTTGTCGGGTATTTTCTCTCCCAAATTAAAAGATGAATTAAATATATTGGAAAGTCTAGCATAAAATTCACCAAATGTTTCCTTTTCATTCATTTTGATGGTTTCAAATTGAGTGGTGAAGTTTTGGAGTTTAGAAGCTTTAACGACACTAGTTCCCTCGTGAGTGAGTTGTAAAATATCCCAAGCTTCTTTAGCGGGTTCACATGTCATAATACGTCGGAACTCATTCGGTGTGACCACGCTAAACAAGGCATTTAAACGTTAGGAATTAAAATTTGCAAGTTTAAATTCATTCTCACTCCATCTCTCTGCGGGTTTGGGAACGCGCTCACTGTCTACCAAATGTGTGGGTGGGGACCACCCGTTAACGACTGACAACCAAACCCTCTCATCTAGTGACCTAATTGCCGAATGCATACGTGCTTTACAATATGCATAATTAGAACCATCGAAAATAGGAAATTTTGAAAATGGGGAAAATTCCATATTTAATAAAGAATATTTAAAAGGACCTTAACGCAATAAATTAGCGCTTCGGCTCTAAAACCAATTTGAAAACGTGAGTTTTTCTAAATCAATGCTCTGATACCAATTTGATAATATGATAGGACCCCCAATTTTAAAATATAACACTTTAATTTCCTTTTGAGATGCGGAATAAAGATGGTTCAACACAACAATTTAATTTTCCAAATTTTATTTGATTTTCTTTTCTTAAAAAGATGTAAAATTAAATTAAACACAAATTTTAATTTCTAAACACAAAATTAAAATTAAACTTCAGTAAGTGAATTATGGAGAACACACACGCATTTTAAATTCCATTTAATACAAGTCCTAGAAATTTGCCTAACAATAAATATTTAATTTTTGCATATTAGGACAAAATAAAATTTACCAAATTAAGGTTAATGACTTGAATTAAATTAATTAAATTATACCCAAACTAATTCAGCACTAAATTAAACAAGAGCAGTGAATTAAACCATATTTTAGTTTTTTGCCCTACGCATGCGTTCTAGGTGATTTTTGCAAAACATGAAATAATTTGACAATCTCACAACGTCGCGATGTACGAGGAAAAACCCACAATGGGAAAAAACCTCAGACGGCCCTAGCCTTAAGTCCACTGAGTACAGAATTTTACAAGTACAAGACAAATGATTTACTCAACTCGACCCGACTCCTTTCAAGCCCTTGACGCGTCTTCTTATACCAACCTCTGCTTAGTCGACAATTCCGGAATCCATCAATGAAGATTTAGGAACCCACCAACCACACACGGTGCCTTTCACTGTATGAGAATGCTGCGGCCAAAATCAAACTTCTTCTTCTTTAAGGGATGTAGAAGTAAACCCAAACTCTTTTCGTCTTAGGTAAAAAAGTGGACCTGGTGCCAAACAAACTCCAAGCAAATATATATATATATGGTACTTGGAATAAACTCTTATGGGTGTAAACAAAAGTGTTTAAGAAAGATTTTCTTGAAAAACAAACACTCAAAACATGAAATCTTTCATAGTGGAATTAATCTCTCAAAACTCTCTCTTAGAGATTGTAGAAGATGAAAAAGTTAATTTGAAAAAGTTGGTTCCCGCACTTATTAACTCTGGAAAAGACAGTGGGAACAAAAGAGTGGGATAGTGGAGAAAAACTGCCAAAAATTACCAAAAAGTTTTCTCGCCTGAAATTTCGTTCGAACGAGATTTTTGTTCGAACGAAGTCTTGTTCGAATGAACCTTCTAACAAAGTTCCTGAGGCTAATTGGGAAAAGCCATTGGCAAACTCATTCGAACGACATTCTCATTCGAACAACAAACTCGTTCGAACGACAATATCGAATGAACTGTCAGAATGTCAATTTTTAATTTTAAGCCCAAAAACTTTTTATTCAAAGTTCTAAAATAACTTTCTGAAAATAAAATTACACCCAATAAAAAATGTTCCAAGCTCCTATATATATACGTAATGCATTCGTACCTTAGGAAGTATTGGAACAAAGTTGATGACGTGAAACGAGGCACATGTAAATCGGCAATGATGTTTTATTGATAAGTAGGCCGCAACGTCTTCAGCTTTAACATGTCTTAGGCTTGATGGATGGTCAAGAACTCTATCCTATGACTCAAACATTTTTGTCCGGAATTGAGCCAACACTATAATAAGATTCAATCAGAGACTTGTGTCCTTACACAATCTAAGAGATGTCGCCCAAAAGTGGTTTGAAAGTCTGCCTCACAGATCAGTTAAGAACTTAAAGACACTCACAGAGGCCATCATTATAATGAGTAGTTCACACCCAAAAAGGCTGGATTCTCTCCTCAATATGAGGAACAAACCCCAAGAGACTTTACAAGATTGTGCCAGGCATTACTGGGAAAACTTTAATGAGGTCGATAATTGCTCAGAGGAAGTTATCGTAGCATCGTTCAAAATAGGTCTGCCCCAAAACTCCATATTGCACTAGTCCTTCACCAAGAAGGAGGCAAACACCATCGATGATCTTATATCCCACAATGAAAAGTATGCCAAGGTGGAAAATGTGGTCGCCCTCAGCCAAGGCGATAATGGTCGCATAAAGGCGACTAAGGGAAACGAAAAATAGATCACCCCAAAGAACGGGGGTAAAAAGTAGAAAGGAGGATCCTAGAACGGGAGCAAGGAAGACCTATCCAAGATTTTCTAGGAAATCAAAATTAAATGAACACAAAAGTTGTTAATGATCTTTCCAATTTTAAATAATCCAAACTAGTCTGGGAACAATGATGAGAAAGAGCCTTAACATAAGGCTAACAAAAACACCATAAAAAACAATCAGCGTTGCTGACTCTCGTTGTCGGATTGATCCGACCTGGATCGATTTGATCTCCTTCCAGACTGACTCAATGGGAATCTGACTTAATCTAGCCATAGGTGTTAATAACCTTTCTTCCTTATAGGATTTTTATGGCAAAAATGGTTGATAAGCACCCAAAACTGTACAATTTATACCCCGAATAGATGTATTTTAGTTCCTAATTCTCGACAATATGGGTCTTATGCGCGTAAATGTTTATCATGCAGGCTTAACTGTAGTTGCGGTGCCAAAAGCTACATTTCGAGGTCAATTACAGTTACATTGGAGCTAATTCCCTCTCTCGTACCCTAACCCGAGCCTAAACTTAGCCTAAACTGTCCCAAACCCTATGTGTGTTTAGTTTGTGTGCTTTTTATTATTTTTTAGATTTTTAGTTTGAGTCTTTTCTATTTTTAGGATTTATTTTAGAATTTTTAGATTTTATTTTCTATTTTTCTATTTTATTTTTATTAGTATAATTTTATTTTATTTTAATTTTTATTAGTTTTTAATTTAGTCTTATTAGGATTAGTTTTAGGAGTTCATTTTGATTTTATTTTCTATTTTTTTAGGACTTTTGTTTTCATTTAATTTTATGTTTTTATTTCTTTTATTTTATTTTAGTTTAGTTTTTTTTTTGGCTTATTATTTTATTTTGTTTAAGTTTTAATATTTTTTCTTATTGTTTTTTTTAGTTTGTTTTATTTTTAGTTGGATTTTATTTTTTTTTAGTTTTAGTTTTATTAATTTTATTTTGAGTCTTAGTTTTTATTAGGGGTCCAAATTAAACATACACCCTAAAACCCATCACTACTACCAAACACACCCCACTTATCTTACACATCCCTAACCCTCACCCTAACATTCTACACCCTCACCACACACAATAACTCCCATACCCATCTTCAACCTCTCACTCTCTCTCCTCTCTTTTCCTCCATTAACACACACACAAAACAAACCCGCCTCACTCTCTTTCCCGGCCAACCCAAAACCGAGACCCAACACCCGCCGGAATCTCTACCCCGACCACCTTCTTCCGCTGTCGCCCCTCTCTCCAACCTACCTCCCCTGCCGGCGACCTGCCTCGGCAGCAACCCGTGCACTCTCCTCTCTCTCTGACCAGCGACGTCACTACCCGGCAGCCCCTGAAACCCATTAACGCCAGCGATCGCGACCACCTCCACCGCCCTCCTTGCCAACAAAACCCATCTCCAATCCCTTCCAAACCCACTTCATCATTAACCAACCCTTTAACCCATACCCATTTCAAAACCAAACCCAAACCCATTTCACCATCTCAAGACCCACTTTTAACTCCCAAATTAAGGCCACGACTTTTCCATCTGCCAACAAACCAAAGGCACAAACAATTACCCCATGTGCCAATAAACCCAATTAACCCACTTAAAATCAATTTTCCCAAATACCCTTAAAAACCCTCCAAACTAACTTACTCCCTTTTTCCCTATTATACCCCCCAACTACCTTTTTAACCCCAATACCCATTATACCCTCAAACCATATCAGATTTTATTCCAACTCCTCTCAACCCACATGCCCCCCTCACCATTCCCATGCACACCCTTGCCAATTTTCATTTTCACCCCTCATGCTCCATGCCTCCTATATATTGAGGATGATGACCCATTTGAAAGAGATCTCAAATTAGTTTTAAGCTAGGTGTGATAAAATTCTCCCACCCCTCTATGTTGAGTATTTGCATTTTTAGCAAATACCTCAATATAGAGGTGTGTGTTGAAAATTATCTCTAGGATAAAATTCACCCCACCCATCTATTATGAATTTTTGCATTTTTAGCAATTATTTCATAATAGATTGATGTAGTGAAATTTATCCCTTATGGGAGATAAATTCTAACCCATTCATTTATGTTGAGATTTTGCATTTTTAGCAATTATCTCAATATAAACTAATGATCTAGAATTTATTTCTTTGGGTGAATTCTAATGTATAATTTTAGGATTTGCATTTTTAGCAAATCTCTTTTATTATTTAATTGTCCATTATGAATTCATCCACTATCCTTTTTATTTTTATTTTGTAAATTTTAGTTTAGATTCAATAAATACATGAGTGAGGGATTATGATTGAGAGATTTTGGATGTGTAATTGAGAGATTAATGATGAAATTGAAGATTCCATTCGAATTCAAGGCTCAAATTGGTTTGATCTATTCCTCTCTTTTACTTTTAGTTTAATCATCTCATGCTTTCAATTGTTTAGCTTATATTTTTGGATGATGATTATTGAGGGCTAATCTCCCATTTATGGGATGAAATTTTGAAGCCCTCATGAGTCCAATTTAGTTAGTTTACTTTTTAGCTCAATTTTATTTACCTAATTTTTATTAGCTTTTGCATCTTAATTAGTAGTTATAAAAATTAGTATAGTTAGTTAGTTAAAATATTCCCTTGAAAAATTCATAAAAAAATAGAAAAAGTAAAAATAGAAAAAAATATAATAAAATGCAAATGAATCTATATATATGTCCTCTCCAATTTTGTGTTTCACCCTTAGATATGGATTGACTCCCTTACTTACCCTCTACACTAGTTTTGTTATTATTTTGTAGGTTCAAGGGATTTTTTGATAGAAAGAAGTTGCAACAACGACAAAATCTATAAGAGAAGTAATTTTTCTTTCTATCAATGGTCATAACTCATCCGAAACTTCATGAAAACTTTTCGATCACCCATAACTTAATAAATACATAACACCGCGTCTAAATAAACATCACTCCCCCTATCAATCTCCTCCAAATATATCAATGATGAAATAACTATACAAATGTAAGTATTATAACCATATCAAATCTAAGAACGACAAATAACTATGGGTAAATTGTAAGTGGATCCATTCGCATAGAAAAACACATGTGACCATGATGGAGGGGACTCACATAAAGAATCTCTTCAGAACCATGTTAGTAAGGAAACATAAACCAAGATCTACAGCCTACAACATGCAAAAATATCTTTTTCAATATTGGACAACGTTGACCTATTTAAAGCCTAATTAATCTAAACCATAGTGTGTAATTCTCGCCCCTTTCGAGATGTACTTTATGTTGTTTATCCTATAAGTATCATTATTGTACCAACGCGTCATTTATAAAATTCCTACGTTGCATGGTACGCATAGTTATGTATTTCTGTTCATACGATATATATTAGTATATTGGTTAAATTTGTAGTGAAAATACCGCGGAATGGATGTGACGTTGTCATGGTCAATAACGCAATAATTTGAGCGGTACGCAATATGCCATCCTTTATAATGTTAGATAAGAAAAATATATATAGTTATTGAGGGTGTAGTGTTCCCCCAAGCATGTAATAAGCATGTGATAATGATCTAGCTGATGAGATTGAGTCGTCTGTCACTGTCACATGTAGATTATGATGATGAAATATTCCCTCAAGTGTGAGGGAGATTTAGTTATAATGGTTTTGTGCACTTGGATATGCATCCCAAGCGCACATTTTCATGTGCGCTACCAGCTATAAACTATCGGTCGTCTGTGCCAGGACTAGGCTGAGTCGTCAACTTGGATCCTCTAATAGTACGGGAACTGCCCAGTTGAACTTTCTTTAGTCAGCCCTCATCCTCAGAGGGGTGGATGAGGTTGAGGGCATAGATGCCAGAAACCTTTGATGCTGATATTATTGATTGTATCCTGAGATGATGACGAGACCTCTTGCATTAGGCTTGAGGCTGAGGACGAGTCCTCTTAGTGTAGGTCCCACAGGTGAGTCATAACTTCCTCTGATTAACTACCTTACACTGGTCGTCCTTGGACGAGGGGGTCCAGCCCATAGATGAGGCTATAGTAGGTATATTAGTACTCTTTTTATATCCATCAGTAACAAGCTAGGCATAGTGCTAATAGTCCACACCCCAGTCAGGGATTGGGGAGCTGCGGATAGACTATGCCTAGTGGTTAGGGTAACAAATTCAGCCAAGGGCGAGCTTAGGCCCTCATGCGGTAGTCAGCACCTTCCCTGGATCCATCCATGATGAAAGGTATGATTTTACTATTTAGTAATTGGGTTAAAGCATTGTTCGATTCTGGTGCATCATATTCATTCATTTCTAGATCGTTAGCTTTATGTCTGGGTTTAGAGGTTGATGAGCTTCGTCTATCAATTTTAATCGGACTACCCGTTGGTGGCGGTATCTTTTTTTATCAAGGTATGTCAAAATTGCATAGTCATTGCAGGAGACTACATTATACGGTATGATTTGATTGTGATGGACATGGATGGCTTCGAGGTGATCCTTGGTATGGATTGGTTATCAAGATTTGATGCCACTATCGAGTTCCATTAGTATAGTGTTTCGATATCGCTTCCAAATGGGTCTCGTTATCGTTTTAACGGTGAGCAGTGTATAGATTATGATTGCAAGTTTTCTACTACCCGAGAGCAAAAGCATTTCTTTAAATGGTCGAGTAGCATTATAACTCAAGAGGAGCCAGATCGTATGGTTGTAGACTATCCCATTGTTCGGAAGTTTACTGATGTGTTTCCTAAGGATCTTTCGGGTCTTCTTCTAAGTCGAGAGATTAATTTTTTCCATCGACATTCATCACGATGTTTCACCTATTTCCATCTCTCCTTATAGGATGCCATCATCAGAGTAAATACAGTTAAGAACTCAGTTAAATGACTTGATGACCAAAGGTTTCATACGCCCTAGTGTGTCCTTGTGGGGAGCACCTGTCCTTTTTTCTAAGAAGAAGGATAACTCATTCGGACTCTGCATTGATTACCAACAGCTAAACTGGGTGACAGTGAAGAACATGTATCCTATGGATCAGATCGATGATTTATTTGACCAGCTTCAGGGAGCAAAGAGGTTCTCTAAGATCGATCTTCGTTCGCGTTACCATCAATTGAGGTTCAGGGATGAAGATATTCCGAAGACAGCCTTTCGTACGCGGTATGGACATTATGAGTTCCTGGTTATGCCTTTCCGTTTGACTGATGCCCCAGCAATGTTCATGGACCTATAAATCACATCTATCGTTTGTACTTCGATCGGTTCGTAGTGGTCTTCATTGATGATATTTTAGTGTACTCAGATTTTGATGTTGATTACAAAAAACATTTGCGTAGAACTCTTCAGGGGCTTAGGAAGAATCAGATGTATGCGAAGTTCAACAAATGTGAGTTCTTGATGGATGAGGTTAAGTTTCTTAGCCATGTAGTATCTGTCACAGTTGTTTTAATCGACTCATCTAAGGTCGAAGTCATCCTCGGATGGGATAGACCGAAGACAGTCACGAAGATACGAAGTTTCCTTGGCTTGGCCGGTTATAATCAGAGACTTATTCAGGATTTCTATAGAGTTGCATCACCTCTCACACGATTGATAAATTAGGGTGTTCATTTCAAGTGGACAAATGAGTGCGAGGATGCCTTTCAGAAGTTGAAGGTCAGGTTTACATCGACTCATATTCTCATCCTTTCGGAGCGAGGACAGGGGTATACAGTGTATTGTAATTCATCTAGATCTAGCCTTGGCACAATAGTCTTGGTGGAGGGTCGGGTGGTTACTTGTGCATCCCATCAGCTTAAGACGCTCGAGAGGAACTATCTCACCCACGACCTAGAGTTGGCTGCAGTGGTGTTTGCTTTGGAGATTTGGCAGTATTATTTATATGGCGAGTAGTTTGAGGTGTTCACTAACCACAAGAGCCTCCGATACATTTTCACCCATCGAAATCTCAACCTTCAATAATGGAGGTAGATTGAGCTTTTGAAGGATTATGACTTCACATTGTAATACCATCTAGGGAAAGCCAATGTAGTGGCAGACGCTCTCAGTAGAAAATTATATCTCTCTTTAACAGTGATGAAATGTTATCGTTGGAAGATGCATAGTGATATAAAGGGTTGTAAACTACCTGTCCAAAGGGGATATGATAGGGCCTACCTATGGGGAATGATGGCAAGTCCGCTTGTCCAGCAGAAGGCCTTGGATGCACAATCATGTGATGATGAGATTTTGCACTTTCAAAATCGCATTTTGAGTGGCGAGGAATTCAACACCCTTATGATTGATATGGATGGAGGTGTTCGGCATAAGGGCAGGTTAATTATCCGAGTTAATGAGGAGATTCAAATGGATATCCTAGAAGAGTTCCACTACTCTCAGCTCAGTATATATTCGGGACCGATGAAGATGTACAAGGATTTTTGTAGGGATTTCTGAGGACGTAGTCGCGTTTATTGCTATGTGCTATATGTGCCAACAAGTTAAGGCCAACCACAAGAAGCTATTCGGGTTGTTGTATCACTCTTGATAGTCGAGTGAAAGGGGGAGCACATTATTGGGACTTCGTCACAACATTACCTCAGTCTGAGAGAGGTCATGATGAAGTCTGGGTTATTGTGGATCACATATCAAAGTTGGCCAGATTATACATACGAGAGATTATACCTCAAATAGTGTTACGAAGTTAGACATATTATACATACAAAAGATTATTCGACTTCATGGTGTGCCTCTGACCATTATTTTTAATAGAGATTCCCGGTTCGTTTCACAGTTCTGGAGAAAGGTTTAGCAAGAGTAGGGCACTGATATGAATTTGAGTATGGAGTACCATCCATATATAGATGGACGGTTAAATAGTACTATACAGATTCTGGAGGACTTGTTGCAAGAATGTTCACTTGACTTTCAGGGTAGTTGGGATGAGAATTTGCCTCTAGTGGAGTTCTCGTACAATAATAGTTACCAAGCTACTATTGAGATGGCCCACTTCGAGGCTTTATATGGGAGACCGTGTTGTTATCTAGTGTGTTAATCGAAATTTGGTGAGAAGCTTCTCATGAACTCAGACATGATTATGGATATGACGATGAAGGTTCAATTGATCCGAGAGAGATTTGTTGCGGCGCAGGGCTGACAGAAGAATTATGTTGATAACCGTCATACACCGCTAGAGTTCAGAGTAAGAGATCATGTGTTATTGAAGGTCAGGGCCTGTATCGATAATTAGATATTTGGCCAAAAGGGAAAGCTTACCCCTCGGTATATTGGTCTTTTTGAGATTTTGGAGAGGATTGGTGATGTCTTCTACCGTTTAGCACTGGCCCGCAGCTGACGTATGTTCATAATGTTTTCCACATCTCCATGCTGAAGAAGTATTTCCATAATCCTCACCAAGTTATCAGTTGGCATAACATCGAGCTAGAGTAAGATACTATGTTCCTGACATGACCCATATCCATTTTGTACCAAGAGGATAGAGTTATGCACAACAAAGTCATCTCACTGGCAAAAGTCCTCTCGGAGTTCCCGTGACACCCTGCCTAATTAAATACCATGTGATCAGTCCTTTATGAAATTAATTCAAAGTGCCCGGTTGTTTCATTCTTATCATCACTGTCGTAAAACATTTTTTCTTTAATAACACCCTAATAAATCATAACGCTAAGTCTCAAAACATTTAATTTTGTTTAATTTAAATTCCATTATAAAGGCCTTTTGTATATAAACCAGTTTATGAATAGTATTAATGATAAATAAAACAAACTATTCAAATGAGTTATGCCAACTAGATTACTCAATCCAAATATATATCCTTAACTAGCGTCAATGTAATAGATAAAACAATCTCAAATAAAATAGAATACTGAAATAATAGAAAAGTAGGAAATCTCACTCGAGTCTAAACAGATATATGGAAATGGGCGACACATGACCTAACTAAAGACAACTAAATCAGAAGTTGAGGAGTCAAAGGAAGAATCGTCTACTCCAAGGACCTGCAAATCCCACACAAGCTGCAGCACATCCAATCCAAGAAACCTACGCTTGACGCCCCTGTGGCTAGTCACCTTGTGTGTGTGTATATATATATACAAGAATAGGAAAATTGACGGGAAACGGGTTAGATCCCGAGTGTAAAATAACTTTAAAAATAGTTGAGCAAGTTTTTAAAATGCTTACTAGTTTATATGACACACATGTTAGTACGCGACACTCTCTTGAGAATTCTCACTTCTCATCTAGCGTGCACGCCTATCGTACTACTAAAATGACTCATAAGTCTAACCCAATTCTCCTCCCATAAATTATGATTCATGAAGTCGTATGTCTATGATTTATTTGAAATACTATCCTCTTAAGGATCATTTATGTCAATTTTGTATTTCTCAATACTACTGGGAAATGCCAAGCTCTTACTATAATGAAAAGCATTTATTCAATATTTATTTACTTATAGGCACAGTAGAAGAATTCCAGGTATAAGTATATATATAAATTACTCATACAATATATATACTAATTGGTACCCCACATAAAATCTATGGTGCTGGCATACTCTGCTATGAAGTCCCCATATCTCTCGTACAAAAGGGAAATACTAGTTCGTAATCACTCTTGAACTGTATTAACACAATACACATATATTGGAGACGAAGCATAGTTCCAAGTCACTAAGAGATCAGCACATACCCCCACGTCTCTTAGGACCGTCTGACTATCATTCTCTGATAACATGTACCAAGGAATCCTATGTTCTAGAAAACGAGTCAATATCCCCCATAAAGGTTACATCGATATAAGAATGTCCCAGCGCGAAAACCTCCGTGATAGCAAGTAGTGCGGGTATGATTATACACAGATAAATATCGTTATATATATACACATGCACTCGGTTATATATATTCCCATTATTATTTTGTGGTACGCCCATGACCTATTATAATATTCTATCTAAACATGGCACAAATCACCCAAGTCATACGTATAATTAACCCATTTCTTTTTATTCTTAATTGACGCCATTTCATAAGTACTTCTCATCCCTCAAAGTGTTTTCTTTTACTAGATGTAAATTCAGTAGGTTTACCCTAACTAACATACTAGTCTAAGTCTTTCTTGAGTCTCCCAATACCTCACTTAACGTACGCATAATTTCTAATACATTTTATGCCCCCATTATTCCACAGTTACATCTTGTATAAAGTTGCATCTCCCGGACCCTACTTAGACTCTAATGGTCCTTCTCATGTCCCATTATGATTTTTAAATTATCTCCAAGGGTTCCTATGCATTTTAATCGAATTAACTAACAAAGGAAAAATTATGCAATTTCCAGGAGAGGTTGATCGATCGATGAAAAGGGGTCGATCGATCAACATTCTTGGGTCGATCGATCGAGCAGTTCTTGTCCAGATTCTGCAAATTCATACCTATGGTTTTCCTCCATAAAACTTCACCAAATCGCCATTAGTGAGTCCCAAACTCCCAACCAAACATAAGGATCATTATATAAACGATTACAAATGATTTCTAACGTAAAGTTTACATTAATTCATTAAGAGTCATCAACAAATAGGTTAATTCAAGAAATTGTCCTCAAACCCTAGTTTATCTAATTTTCTCAATAATTCTTTTGATTTCCAGATTCTTATCTCTACTGTTATCAAATTTCGTGATTAATATACAACATATAACCAAACATTCATCCTACATGATTTCTACTCCAAATAGTGATATTAATCTCCCAAATAACAATATATTTTCATGAGACTTAAGATAATTAATTCCTACACTAGCATGAATGTGATATCAACCAAATAATAGCAAGTTAGAATACTGGCCTCGGATATGAAGGTCTGATTCTCAGGTGTTAATGAGTATGGTTGCGTCCCTTATTTCCCGATCTATGTGTTGGTGGTGAAAGATGGAAAAGGTGGTGTAGTTTAGTGGCTCTCCTCCTTAGAAGGCTTCTCTCTTCTCTCTTCCTTAACCTCTCTGCAACTCTTCAACTTCTAAGCCTCGAGGACTCTAACTCACATCATATATACCCCTTCAATTTTCGTCCATAATTAAGCCTTAAAAATGAAAATTACTAAAATGACCTCACGGGTTACCGGTTAGGCCTAAAAATGTCCCGAGACCCAAACTAAACCCCGAGTACATTTTTCTAACTATCTCGACCCTTTCGGACACGTTGGCGCTCTGTAAATGACCATATGGGTAACTTATAAATTAATTACTTTATATTCCATTAATTTAGTCCCGACACGACACAAGCACATCCCGACTTAAATTCTATAATTGTTGTGTTATTCACTCGCGACAATTTTAATAAATCCAATTTTATGTATTACTTTAATCATTAAGTAATTTTCACCAAATAATTACCAACTCTCATCAAGATAGTAAATATTTATTTTAAAATTCGGATTAATATTAAATAAATTTCATCCCAATTTAATTTCATAAAATCCCCATAATAAAAGCCATAAAAATACAGGGTATTACAGTTCCATGGTGTTGAAGGAGACACTTGGGAGTGAGAAGGTAAGATGAGAAAGAACCATCCGTAGTTATTCGTGTGAGTTAGGTTTTATTTTAGGGACGAAATCTCCTAATGAGGGGAGAATGTAATACCCACCCCTTTCGAGATGTACTTTATGTCGTGTATCCTATAAGTGTCATTATTGTACCGATAAGTCATTTATAAAATTTCTACGTTCCATGGTTTGAATAGCTGCGTATTTGTGTTCATATAACATATTAGTATTGATTAAGTTTGACACAAAAATACCGATGAATGGATCTGACAGGGTTCTGGTCAATAATGCAATAATCAGGCGATAAACGACACGCGGCATAGGTAACTGTAAAAGGGTGTTTCAAGCCTGCCCACTGTATTTTAGGGTGAGGGTCCCTCATGACCCCCCCGCCCCACAGCTTCCAGAAAATGTGGGGGAAAGGAGCAGTCAAGTTCCTGCACCTCATCTTCCAGAAAATGTTGGGGCGAGGAGCAGTAAAAGTTCTCCCCCTCAATTGCAAGATAATATTTGGGACGCGAAACCCTCCCAGGGTCCCGGCAGAAACTCATATTGAGAAGGAACCCCAACAAGGGTCCCGAAAGAAACTCAAGTCGATAAGGGACCTCACCTAGGTGGCGGCAGAAGTCCATATTGAGAGGGACCCCCCCAGGGTCCCTGTAAAAACTCAAGTCGAGAAGAAACCTCACCTAGGTGGAGGCAGAAGCCCATGTTGAGAGGGACCCCCCGGGTCCTTGTAGAAACTCAAGTCGAGAAGGAACCTCACTTAGGCAACGGCAGAAGCCCATGTTGAGAGGGACCCCCAGGGTCCCTGCAAAAACTCAAGTTGAGAAGGAACCTCACCTAGGTGGCGACAGAAGCCCATATTAAGAGGGACTCCTAGGGTACCTGAAGAAACTCAAGTCGAGTAGGAACCTCACCTAGGTGGTGGCAGAAGCCCATGTTGAGAGGGACCCCCTAGGATCCCTGCAAAAACTCAAGTTGAGAAGGAACCTCACCTAGGTGGCGGAGAATACCATGTTGAGAAGGACTCCCCCCAGGGTCCCTGCAGAAGTTGACATAGAGAAGGACCCCCCTAGGGTCCCTCACCATAAATTCACATTAAAAAGGAACCCCACCATAGGGTTACTCAATAGAAAAAAAAATGACATTTAAGAAGGAACCCCTCAAGGGTTCCTCAAGAGCAAAAAAAATGATATTGGAGAAGGAACCCCCATGGTCCCTCAACAACAGAAATTCATATTGGAGAAGGAACCCTAAGGGTCCCTCGACCGCAGAAATTCCATATTGGAGAAGGAACCCCCAGGGTCCCTCAACAACAAAAATTCATATTGGAGAAGGAACCCCCAGGGTCCCTCGACCGCATAAATGGCATATGGAGAAGGAACCCCCAGGATCCGTCGACCGCAGAAAAAACATATTAGAGAAGTAACCCCCGGGATCCCTCAACCGCAGAAAAACTCATATGGGAGAGGGAACCCTTAGGGTCCCTCAAGCCCCAAAAAATATTTGGGTGCTTACAAGAACACATTTGGTCACAAAACTCTCAAGGTTCCTCTCCCTAGACTGCAAGAACACATTTGGGTGAGAAACCCTCAAAGTCCTCCCCCTCAGCTTCTAGAAAATAAGTTAGGATGAGGGAGTGGCTATCATGAGCAACCCCTCACCATGAAAAGTCATTCTTTAAAAGAACATAAGTACTAATACTTATTTTCTTATACAGGTTGCCTAGTTGAGCAAGTAGGGCTCAAGTAGGCTAGTTGAGATCTCTTGGGAGTTTTGGCTTGGTGGCTGAAGGATAAGGTATGTTAAGCAAGCTCAACCACTTAGTACTATAGAATTGAGATAATACTAGTAGAAAGACCCTAGGGTTACCCAGTCCTCACACACCTCACAGTCAGACACAACTAGGGTGAGCAGCCAAAGGGTTACTCAAAAGAAAAGAATTGTTTATAAAATAATTTTAAAGGATAGGGTCCTCTAGGTCCCTCTTAAGATTAGAAGGGGTCCTCAAGATCCCCCCTCAATCTTACAAAGATTTTAGAGGAGGTGGTCCTTGAGACCCCCCTTAAGTTTATAAAGTTGGTACCAATAGTTACCATTTCAAAAGATATTTACCAAATTAGATATTTTACCTCCATTAGGATATATATTTGCTTTTTGAATTTGGGTTGCACTAGGTGGCACCTGTCTGAGGGGACAGGCTACTGCTCCTAGGTAGGGACAAATGGTACATTGCAGACCTTGTCCCTTACCGACCCTCTAAGTGTTTGGCACCAAAAGTTACAACTCAGCCCTAGTGCCCAAGTATAAATAGGACCCCTGGGCAAGGTAAAAAAGATAAGAAAAACTCAATAGCAAAGTTACTCTGTTAAAATCATACCAGAACCTCTCTAGTATTCTCTCCCTTCTCTCTCTCTAAGTGTTGAGTGCCTTGTCCTTTCACTCCCCACTAACAACCATCATTCTCAGGAGCTCCTCTTGAGAAAATTATTATTATTGTTATGGAAGTTCATCTTCTTGTAGGGAGGGAGTTCCAGCTTGAGCTCCATTTTTACCAAAAGGAGAAGGTTTTATCAGAAGATGCTCTAGAAGTTCTTGAGAACCTTGCAAACAACGTCTATTAGAGTGGGTCACGCCTCACCCTTTTCAGTTATTCATAGACCCCAGTCTCACTACCCTCCTACAGTCACTTTGCATGATTTTTGTAGGATGCATCGTAGTCTCAAATATCGATATGACTACTTTTATAGGGTTAAAAAAATACATATAAAAATACCATGGCGTCAAAAATAAAAAAATAAATAAAAAATTATTTTTCGTCAAAATATGAAAGTAGAAAAATATGAAAATCGTCCAAAAGATGTAAAATTTAATTCTAAGCAACTTTCCCTTTCGACGTCTTTGAAAAAAATCATTTAGACCAATTTTAAGCGAAATTTTTTCAACACGCGTCGCGCAGGACACAAACTTGCGTCATTTTTGTAAGACAATTGGTGACGAATAAAAATAGCATGACCACGTATTTGGAACTCTAAAAATATAAGGAAAAGTACCATGTAGAGAAAAAAATAAAATAAAATAAAAATTAATCTAGCACTTTCTGACGATGCTTGACACTGCGGAAGTCCAATTATGTGCAAATGGTTTAGAACAGTTGGTAAGTCAAAAAAATAATTTGATCATATATTTAAACTCATAAAATTATAAGGAAAAATACCATGTAAAGAAAAAAAATTGGAGGTACTAACTCTTGCTCAAATTATTTGGGACTATTGGGAGGTCCAAAATAATATTCCAAACACGTATGTGGACTCATAAAAATATAAGGAATAATGTCTAAAGGTTTAAAGTCGCAAAAAAAAGAATAAAACCAAATAAAATCATCTATAAAGTGACACACCTATGATGGTATGGCAACCCTTGAGCTGGGACAACCCTTGGCTAGTCAGACCAGCTGGGTTATTTTGGTGGTTGTGAGTAGTCTTAATCCAATTTAGCCTGTAGACTTTGGGAAATAATTTACATGTTTTGGGACATCCAATTTTTAAACTATGGGTTAAGGATGAGAGGTTGTCGCATATAGCTTATAAGAGGGAGGGGGGGGGGAGGGAGCCTTCGGTGTGTGAACTTAGAGCTATTTGCAACCTGTTTTCTCTCATTTCTCTTGTGTTTTAGCGAGCAAAACATCCCTCTAAATTCATAGTTCCGCTCTCCTTCATTTTTTTTACCACCCAAACACCACTTGAAATGCCTCAAAAATCCATTAAAGTCCCAACCAAAGTTGGGACAACAAGTGGAGGTTCTTACAGAAGGTCTTTAGAGCCAAAAGGATTGTTTGGGAGCTTTTGGGTGGAACTTTGGGTGGCTTGTCTCCATCTTCTTCATCTCTACAACTCACTCTCCATTAACAAGTAGGGTTCTCCTCACTTAACTCGTGATTTTCAAGCTTATATCCATGTGTAGAAAGTTGTATTCATGTTGGGTAATGCTAATCTTGTTTATTTTCTACGTGATAAAAACCCATTAACATTTTATGTTAAAAATATGAACAAAGAATTAATTAGAAAATTTTAGAATGTTAACTTAGTTCAAATACATGTTTTTAGCTTAATATTTGCAAGAAAAATGATTAGAATGTGATACTACATGAATATGAACATATAGGTTGCATTTGGTGGGTATTCTTAGGTAGAAGCCCTTTTCATGTACGAAACCATGTAGTAATATTTACTCTTGCTGTTTAAGTTGATTAACGCTGAAATAAACTAAGATAAATATGTTTCAAGAAATTTATTAAAAACAACCCACTTTTTAATTTTGTTAAAAAGTTAGCTTAAATGGTGAGATATGGAAGAAAGCCCCATTAATCTTCAATTTTGAACACTCATTAATAGTTGTAATGTTAGTTGCTAAATCATCATTAGAATTGGTCAAAATGTTATAGGAACATTATAGTACAAAGAAGAAGTGTTATTATACTAAAAACCCATTTTGAAGAAAATGTATATTTGATGATAATTCCTTAGTGGCAGATTGAGTAAATAAGTGGAAAACTACAAAAAAAATGGTGTTCTTTACTAGGAAAATGGCTAAAAAATACTAAGAAAATACTTTTTATGAAATATAATTTTAAGAAATCATTTTTAATGAAATAAGGTAAAGAACAACAAAAATCAGTATGTTAATGATGCGATGTTGAAATTAGAAGGCCTCCTCGGCTTAATGGGAATTAATGGCCATTAATGCAATGGACAAAAATAACACTAGATGAGTTAATTGTGAACATCGAGAATAATGTAACATATGGAAAGATAAATGATATTCGGATGACGCCGAAAGAAAATAGTTAAGAAGGGCATAATGACCCTAGTGGTGAATGAACACAAACCAACTGCAGTAGTATATGGCAGTGGAGACCGGTGGTGTGAGGCCACGAAGTCTGTGAGTGTATGTTGACAGAATCCCAAAGATATTGTCAAGTAATAAATGAGAAAAATTCATGAAACTTAAACTAATGAGTGAAGAAGAATTAATTAATAATTATGTGGATAACATAATTGAAATTAATCAAGTCCCAGGCACGGGACATAAAAAATGTTAAATGTGAGTTTTGGCACGTAGCCCGGGTGCATTGTATGTAGGTCCATTAACATGTAAAAAGAAGGCTAATGCTTTCAGAAATACTAAAAATCATCGTATATGTATAGTATTTTATTTTTTAAAATTTTTTCTTAGTATTTCCTACCCCACGGGTCATTTCTCTCATACCCTTTTTGTAACCCCCCCTAGGTTCGTCATGTGGAGTTCCGGGAATGGACAACGGTAAGGCGGCTGAGGGTACTAGCCAACCTTAGAGCTTTGCGCCAAACTTTATCATTTGAGATTTTAGGATGTTATTGTACTATGATTTAATTGTTTGACTGTAGTTTGAACTTGAACTTTATGATGTAATAATACAGGGCATTTATTTCTTTATTTGATGGTTTAATGGCAATGAATGTTTTATTGAGTAAATTGTTAAATGAACGTAATTCACATGATAAGTGGCCACCTTTTTATAATAAAATTGGTAAATATTATTGTCGAGTATAATGAAGAAAATGTTTTCTCCTTATAAAATGAATTGAAGTTACCCCCTCCCCCTTAACACCTTGACTTGGGCATATTCGTAAAAATGTCAATAGTGTTTTCTCTTAACCTTTTCAAACCCTAATAATAAATTATATTTCTTATAACTCCAACTTAAACAAATATATCCTAGTTTAAGATGTGGGCTTGGGTCAAACTAGGTTTCTTGAGGATCTAAGCCTAACTATTTGGGTATATGAACTATATTAGGTACCCAAGATAAATAATTAAATTGGATTCCAAATAAATATTTTTGAAATCCCAAATTATAAATTTTGTAATTAATATAATTATAACTAATTATAGTACATATTTATGACTGCACACCAATTTAATGATGTCAAAAATCATTGGGATATAATGAAGTCTTACTTGTAAAGTCGACAGTGGTTCTTAAAAATCACTCGAATATAATGAGTAATGCACAATATGATTTCCCACATTGAGCTTCTAATACCCTCTTCGCTAAATCATTTTTGTTCACTAATTAATTTTAAACAACATTTAATCAATTCATTGATTCTCAGACTTGTCATACTTAGTTTATTTTTATATTCCACTGGATTATGAAATAATCCACTGATCAGATTTAACTAGTGGAAAGTTATCTTATAAGCTTATCAAGGGGGTATCGTAATCTAAGGTATCCACGTATGCGGACTTCTCTAAACTATGATCTCAGAAATACTTACACAGCTGTCACCCAATATGCGGGGAACATTTGATTCAATCTAAGATCGAACTCACCCATAACAATCGAAGAAAAAATCATAGAAGCATTACAATCCTCATAATTCCTGGGATTAAGAATCTATGCACCATTTAACGATAGTGTGAGATTACTAAAGCCTAATGAAGATTTACCTTAGACTTAAATCTCACCGGTGGTCCTGTTCAATACATTTATGGATGTACTCATCACAATCCTCTATATCACATAAAAGAATGGTGGTTCGAGAAGTCCGTTGATCGTTGGTGGAGATCACCCATGGTCGACATCTTTTCTTCTGTAGTATAATAATTTCACCAGCAGCTTCACACCTTGCCCAATGGAAACAACACCTGAGGTTCCTCTCCCTTCTAAAAGTGAGGAGGCTTATACTTCTTCCTCTTTTGAGTCCCTGAATATTTAGTAAATTCATGTTACTGAGGAAGAGATAATGGCTCCTACGAAGAGAATTTTATTGGTTGATGATGATGATATGGCTCCTACTTCCCCCAAGGCCAAGGTTCCCAAGAGGATTGAACCTTAGGGCCTTTCTTCCCCTATATCTGTGTCGAAATCATTAGTCTGCGATAAGACAGGGATGAGAAGACCCATTCGTCTTCAACATCTTTGATGCCTTATACAAAGGGTGATGCCCATAATTCTTGGATGACTCACCAAGTGATGTAAGTGGAAAAGAACTCGTCTTTGTCTTTTGGTCTAGAGAAGAGTAGAGTGATCGCGCTTAATTAAGAGAAAGTCAATCAACTGATCCATAATCAAATTTTTTCCATGCAGCTCACGTGTTGTATGTGGTAAAGTGAAATTTTATTCTACCTTATCTGGGCTATTAGAACTTTTAGACTTCTGACATAATCTTTGTTATTTTCTTTGCAGTTTTGTGGTGGATTTTCTCACAAATTTGGAGAAGCATTCTGGCAACCGAAATTAGACAAACTCAACGTCTCCTTAAGGAACACTCGCTCTGCCCTGGCAGTGGTGCAAAAGGCCTATATGGCCGAGTATTCATCCATTGACTTAGTATTAGCTGTCCTAAATGATGAGCTTACTCTTCTTGAGGAAAACTTTAACGAGATGAAGACTGATCATGACGAGGTGATGGTAGAGAGCAATCAATTAAAGAATGATTACACTGAGTCTCTACTAACTACCAAGGATGTAAGTCATGACAGTGTCTTCAACGAGGTATATATTTATCCTAAACATCATATAGGTTTTATTAGAAGATCCAAGCTTTGACGACAACCAATTTCCTGACTAAATTTAAACTTTTTGGTGAGCACCATACGAGTTCCCCACCAAGGGCTGATGAAGATGTTCGGGCCGACCAGGAATCTTCTGAGTCTGCTAGGGTCAAGGGTCCATAAATGGGAGAGAAGACGACGGAGAAGGGATCCCAAAGCTAGTTAGAATAGTTACCTTATGAATCTTTGTTTTTCCCCTCGCTCTTCTTTTGTAAGGGACTTGCCCATTTTTGTTATAATGAAAGATTTTGCCAATGTCCAATCTTATATTTCGTTTGTAGGGGGGCTTGAAGGTAATCTTAAGATTATACGTAATCCCCCCACTAAACAACAATGGTTGGTATTAGGAAAACGAGGCAGCTCAGCGTAGCTGCTCAAGTGAGGTAGCCCAGCGTGGTAGCTCATACTTTAGATTGTCGTATTACTTAGTCATGTTGTATCTTTTCTTTATATTGACTACGAGCTATAATGATTAAAATGGCACTTAGTGCGAGGCCAAAAGGTACTCGCGAGAGACCAGGATTAGCAGGGCCCGGGAGAGCTTTCATGCTCTATCGAATGACCTCATCGTGGGAACTTTAGAGGGATTTGGTTTGGAGGATTGAGAAGTGAGGCACCTTTGGGGATTGTCCTTACCATCTTAGATACACCTAGTGAAACACTAAAAGACCCTGACCATCAAACCTCGGGCGGAGCAGCCTTGAGTTCCATCAAGCGTTGAGTTGTGAACCAACAATCCTCTACTTAATGTCACATCTACTTTATGTGATGTCACTAACCATCTAGGCAATATCAAATATGCACTTGAGTAAACAACTGTGGTATTTGGTGTTGTCAAATGGTTGGTATTCCACCTCTGTGACGACAGCCCCCAAACACATAGTGGTTAGGCAAAAGGCATGTCTTGGCATTTAATGTTTATGTTGTAGAGATAACTAGTGTATAAGGCATTTAATGTTTGTGATATAAAGTATGATGGATGTATTTCACAGTTATTAATGACTATGTTGTCTTGGGAGTGGTGTGGGGCCTATTTAAGGGCCCCAAACACCTCTGGGGAAAGGATGTTCTTTTTTTGAGAGTTCAGAAGTTATTGATAGAGAAAAGAATATACATCAGAGAGAGAGGTTTATTATAAACCAGAGAGTTTATTCATGCACCATTGTAATTTATTACGAAGCTTTAATACTTAATAGAGATCTTTGAGGGTGGTTGGGGTGTTTGGCGAGCTACCAAGGTGTATTTATAATGCTTACTTCTCTCTCCCTCTAAATGAGTTACTTTTGAGTTTGTTATTATCCTCTGAGTTATACACGAGAGATTTGTGAGTTCAAACTAAGTTTATCTTCACTAAGTTGTGATTGCGAGTTTTGTAGTTAATCAATAGTGCGGTTAATTAACTTATTGTTACTGTACTCAAAAAAGGGTTACGCATACATCTAATCTATGTAAGGACATAAATTTCCAATTGAGTCCATGTATTGTTTTGACTTAATTCCGTAAACAAAATTGTGTTTGCAATATGTCATAGGTAGATTTTATTTTGTCACAATCCCACTCGGTCTATGATGTATTGAAGAAATTGAAGACATTGCGGCAAAGCTTCAAAGAATTAATCATGTCGAAGTTTAATTGGTGCAAGTTTATTCGTCTTCAAGTTTATTGCATTTCGAGATTACACAGGAATGAATGTGTATAATTAATGGAGCTCGAAATATTTTTATAAAAGATAAGGATGTAATTTTATAAGGAAAAAATATTTTAAAATGTTTTTTAAAAGTGTTTTAAATGTTTTACACTTCGTTTTATTCTGATAAGCACGAAAAAGAGTTTGACTTAATTGAATCCCTTTTGGAAGAAATGTTTTAAAGATAAAGTCAAAAAGTCAAACTGACAAACACGTCGTCCAAACGACATCTCTGATCGTACGAACGAGATAGCCATATCGCGCGAACGACATGTCATTCTCGTTCGAGCGACACATTTTTTGAGGCGGTGATCTTTTCCTATTTAAAGTGTGGTTTTGTCAGAATTAATTGGTGTGCATTCTGGAAAAACAGTTTACGATCCAGAAACCTGTTTGCACATGTTTTCTAAGGTTTACAAAGCTTAAACATATCCTTAGAGTTTGCAATGATCCGGGTTATCATTAATATATGTTTATGTGATCTTGTTGCACCAAGAAGGTTTGTTCTATACTTGAACATCTGGTTTTGTGGTGAAAAAAAGAGAAGGACTTATTATTCGACATCGTAGACGTATCAAAGCCATTAGGTGGACACCGAGACATACGTGGACGCTTGTGTTGTGGATAGGTATCGTGGAAGAAGGACTTTCTGCATGGGCACTATGAGAGGAGTGGTTTAAGATCAGAAGAGCGTCAAGACCCGTGGGGATCGAGTCATTGAGTGACTCATTTTTCTGTTCATTGTAATTCCACATTCATAATGATTGTCTGGCTTTGGCCGTCCGAGGTTTTTTACCGTCTTGGGGTTTTCCACGTACATCGGGCATTGTGAGTATTCTCTACTTTACTTTACTTGTTGTAATCACTAGATGCATGTTTAGGATTAATAAAGATAAAATTGGTTGAAAGTAAAAATTGTTTTTTCATAACTTGGTTTGGTGGTAATTAATAGGTGGATAATTTTTTATTAAAATTGGTTTGATTTGAAACACACGCATAAGAGACACTCTTTCAAATTGGTATCGGAGCTAGAAAACATAATTTATTTGTTTTGTGATCCCGTGTGTTTTCAAAGATGAATTATGGAAATAATAAATTTTTTTGAACTCTTGTTTTTAAAGGCACTGATTACACCTATTGGAAGATGAGAATGAAAAGTGCATTGAAATCTATTGATGAGCATGTGTGCCTTGTAGTTGAGAAAGGTTGGACATCCCCTGTCATTATTTTAGGTGAGGTCACTAATTTAAAGCCTGTCGAGTAATGGACCGAAACTAACGATAGACTTTCGCAATATAATTCAAAGGGTTTGCACGTTATTTCTTCACACGTCACACCAGAAGAATATAATAGAATTATGACTTGTGAAACATCAAAAGAGGCTTGCGATATTTTGTCACTCACTCACCAGGGCACTAACACGGTTAGGGCGTCGAAACTTCAAAATCTCACTACACAGTTTGATACCATTAGAATGTTAGAGAGTGATACTTTTGATGAGTTTTGTGATAGGTTGTCCAATATTATCAACTCGTCGTTTAACCTAGGTGATAAAATTCCTGACAACCGTGTCATTAAGAAAATTCTTAGGTCGTTACCTAGTAGGTTTGATGCGAAAGTGACTATTTTAAACTCCTTGGGTAAGTTAGAGTCGACGAAACTAGAAGATATTGTAGGTGACTTACAAACCTATGAAATCGACATGATTACCTCCAAGCAAGTGCCGAAGAAAGAAAAAGGGTATTGCTTTAAAAACCCGAACGAAGGAAATAAAAGTTTCGTATTTTGATTCTGATTCCGATTTGAAGATGTTGCTTTGTTGGCAAAGAAATTTAAAAAATTTATTAAATTTCAAAAGCAATCGAAAGATGCCAAGAAGTTTGAAAAATTCAAGAACAACAAAGTTGATCCCACCTCTAAGGATAAAGTTGAGAAGCCTAAGAAAGATGAGTCGGAAAAGTGTTTTGGTTGTGAGGGGTACGGTCACAAAGTTAAGGAGTGTTCCACTAGACTTAAGAAAGAGGGAAAGAAACCCATTGTATATAGCTCCACCTTAAGTGATAGTGATCCGAAAGAGGGAGAGAGTTCCCCCATTGAGCGTAACTTTGTTGCGTTTATGGCATGTCATGTGAGCAATGGCGATTCTCATGTGAATGACACTTCTGAGGAGGTTTTGAGTGAATCACGTGTTAGTGAAGGAGAAGAGAGTGAAGAGGAGGAAGTAGATATGAAAGAGTTGCAAGTTTCATTTAATGAGTTGTATGCCGAGACGGTGAAAGTGAAAAAGGCAAATGTAAAATTGCAAGTTAAGTTGAATGAGCGTGCCATAGAAAATAATGATAGATTGATTGAGGATCTTACGGCACGAGAGAAGACTCTTAGGGAGAAATTAGAGTATGTCGAGGGTGAAAGAGATAATCTTCGTGGTCTGATGGAGTCTTTAAAAAAGGAGATTTTAGAGTTTTAGGAGTCTAGGCGTTTACTCGAGTCAAGGATTAGTGAGTTGGAGAAGAGATTGAGAGACTCGTCTAGAGTTAAGTTTGATTTGGAGGCTACATCGGAGAAGTTAGATAAGATCTTAGGATCTATCCAAATTAAGGGAGATATGGGTGGTATAGGTTTTGATGAGAGAATTGTTCCCATTTCCCCCGCACGTGTGAGAAACACTAGGAAGGTTAGAAAAGGTCCACATGTAGGTAATCATCCCCACCCTTGATACACTTGCACATTTTGTGGTAGGAAAGTTCACCTTAGGCGTTATTGTTATGACCTTAGACAAGCTCCTTGGAAGTTTAGGAATAAAGTTGCCCCGGTTACCCAAACCCCCATGAGTCGTTTTACACCAACTTGGGTTAGGAAATAGAATTTAGTAGCTTTAGGAATAAAACTTCATGATTCTCTTTTAGGTGCACTTTATTCTTCCCATGCTAAATCTAAAGGGTGATAGTGTTGCCATGTTTGTCATATGCTAGTTTGCTTTATGATATATTCATTGCTAGTATAGTGACATGTTTATCATTTTGTATTATAGTTTTCATTTGTTTAAGTCCTATTGAAAAACACAAAAAAGATTTTGTTTTGTGAAAACTTTTGAAAACCCAAAAAGACTTTGCTTTTCTTTGGGTCAAAATATGTTTGAAAAGACAAAAAGATTTTCAGGTTTTGTTTTTGATTTTACATGTTTAATGTGGCATATTGGTGTGCTTGGACCCCCCCTCCCCCCCATCGTTTCATTATCCTTGTGGCTAGGACATTTGGTCATTATTATCGATGCTTAGAATGATCTTAACCATTGTTCAAATGGGGTTGTTTAGAAGTTGATAAGCATTTTGATTCGACTTTGTATATATGCCAAAATTTCACACATGCACGAGTTTAAATGGATGTTTGACTTCTCTTGCATATTTGAATTTGGTGAGGTGTTCTTATCTCGATCTTGTCATATATGCGTAAGTAGACTTAAGGAGAAGTGTGCATGTAAGAACCGTTTACCGTGAGGACTTGAATTGGTACCTAATTGAAAAAATGATGAGTGATTCACGGGAAAGGGCTGCGAGAGTTAAAAATTGACTCATCGTGAAAGCCACCGTTTAAAAGAGCCCAAAAGAAAAAAGGCAAAATGCTAAGAAAATGGCCAATAGGATTTTCTCTAAGTTGCAAATGCTAGAAACCTTAAATGAACATTAAAAAGTATATATTTATGAGGGAGTTTGGTTGGAGAAAAATTAAACGGTTTTGCACAACTAATCTTAATGCTGAAACATTACAATTTGATGCTATTGTTTGTAGAATCGTCAAAAATATGAATTTGATGTTATTCTCTACTTTACTTTACTTGCTTTAAGCACTAGATGCATGTTCAGGATTAATCAAGATAAAATTGGTTTAAATTAAAATTTGGTTTTTCACAACTTGGTTTGGTGCTAATTAATAGTTGGATAATTTCTGATTAAAACTGGTTTGATTTGAAACACACGCATAAAGGACACTCTTTAAATCTAAACCACCCTCTTAAATTTGGCGACTCTGTTGGAGAGGTATTCTTCTAAGCAAGGAGTATGGCACAGGATAACGTTAATCGAAGACTTAAATTCGATGACATTCAACACAATAAAGACGACGACAGGCATTCCAGGGGTGACACAAGCTTCCACGAGCGCCGGGTTGGGACCAGCTCAAGTGGCACTCCTCATGAATAAATTTTAAGAGTTTTTACAAACTCCTGTAGTTACAACAGTGTTGGGAGTATTTGAGGCCAACTATTTTGTGACACCAGGGGCAGCCCCAACGGCCTCACCAAGTGTTATTTTAACAGGAACAGCCCCAACAAGTATACCCCCTGTTATGAATCCAACAGTGGGAACTCTAGTAGTACCAACCATTCTAACTGTGATAATTGCTCCAGGTGCAATGGGTGCCCCGCCTATGGTCCCTCTAGTCGTTCCTTCAATGGTATAAGCTATAGAGGAGATGAGAAAAGAAGTGCAGAAGGAGATGTTGAAGTTCATGAAAGCTTCCTCGCAATATGTTGGCGAGGCAGCTTCGGTTTATGATGACTTTCGGACGCCTTACCCTCAGGAGTATAATGATGAGCCTTATTCGAAAGATTATATTCCTCCTATCTTTGAAAAGTATATAGGAAAGGGTGGGAACCTGAAGGAGAACATTAAACACTTTGTTAAACATTTAGGGGCAGATTGTAACACTAAAAAACTCAAGTTGAGGGAGTTTTCTAAATCCTTAACCGATAAGGCATATACCTGGTATTCTCACCTAGATCCTAAAAGTGTTTCCACGTGGGAGGAGGTGCATGTTTTGTTCATCCATAAGTTCTTTCTGGCAGAAGATGAGTTCACTTTGACCCAATTGGGGAGAGAGAAGCAACGACCATGGGAAGATGTGGTGGCGTACGTCCGAAGGTTCAGGGAGAGGTCCCTCGATGTGAGAGAGAAAGCCAAAGATTCCAAATTACTACAGATCTATGCGGAAGGACTGCTTCCTGAGTATATCTTCCATCTTATTAATGAGCCGTGCGAGGGGACTTTTACGACATTTCTAAAAGCAGCAATGAATATCTCGTTGGTGGTACGACCAAACCCAGTGGTGGTGCCCATGATATTTAGGAAGCCGATACAACCTGAGGGAGGGAGGTCTCACTCCCCTCCGGTGGGATATATCGAAGGAGCAAATGGGGGAAAACTAACAAAGAAGGATAATAAAAGAAAGTTTAGCAGAGATAGGGAGGATCCACCATCATTGCCTTGTACAGTAGAGAAGGCTGTCACTTATTACAATGCCATGGTTCAAGGAGGAATGGTGTATGAACCAATGGGAATCCCTGTTAGGGAACCAGATCCAACAACTAGGGTGAATCCCAAATATTTCCAGATCCATCAAAAGATCCAACATCCAACAAAAAGTTGTTTCATGCTAAGAAGAATCATCGACAAACATGTAAAGGAAGGAACGTTACAAATCCCTCCGTAAAATGTTAACAACAACCCACTCCCAGCATATGGGGCTAATCTGGTGGTGGACTATGACTAGGAGGCAGAAAGAAAAGAAGGGGAGCTGGCGGTGGAGTAAGAGGAGTTTTAAGAGACTTTGGAAGACTGAACTAGGGTAATGTCTAATGTGGTGTTAGCTTATGACTAAGAAGGTGCTAAGGACCTGGAGGACGTATACAACATTAAAGGCGAGGAAGTAGACCAAGCTATGGAATACTGTGAAGTTTTGAAGTCTCCAAAGTTTTCCTGGTTCTTTAACCAGGTGAGGATGCCAAAAGAAAGTAGGTTGGAGATCACCCAAGAAATCTTTGATATTGCGAGGAATAATACATTCCCTTCGTTGAGATGGAAGGGACCCATGGTCAGGTTGGTAAAGAAGTTTCTGTCAGAAATAAATTTTAGCGATGCAGATAGGGCAATAAGCTTCCCTCATAATAGGCCATTATATGTGACTGCCAGAATCAACGGAGTTAGCTTTGAAAGGGATCTTATGGATGGGAAATCCTCCATCAACATCATCCCAATCAATTCTTTCCACACAGCTAATATTCTAGAGGAAATGTGTAATACCCCGTATTTTCGTGATATTTATTTTGGGATTAATTAAATTAAATGTGAATTAATTTGGGAATTAATCCGGATAAAATACTAACGAGATGTGAGTTGGTATTTGATTATAATGAGTATATATGGCTAGATATGAATATTGAATTATGAAATTTGTCGTGAGATTGAAATAAGGCAATCTGGAAATTTTGTTGGGACGCGTGTGACAGTCGCGTCAAGAATATAATTAGTTTAATTATAAAAGTGAATTTAAATTCCATTAATCGTATGGTCATTTTGAGTGCGCCAACGCGTCCGGAAGGGTCGAAATAGTCAGAAAACACTAGCCGGGGGTTTAGTTTGGGTCCCGGGGCATTTTTAGGCCATACCGGCAACGTAAAAGGGTAGTTTGGTAATTTTGAATTTTTGGGAATTAAAACCAACGAAAATTAGGATTAAAAAATCTGATTTGGTAATTACCCACTAAACCCACTAATAACCTAATGGGCTACGGGGGTTATTAGAATTAGTCCCAAAAGTTCCTAAGGCAAAACCCTAGCCACCATTGTCACCTTGGAAAGGAAGACTTGTAGAGAGAGAGAGAGAGAGAGGATAATTCTGCAGAGAGAGAGAGAACACTTCATCAATTTGACATCAAAATCAGATATATACATAAGGCAAGTGTTTTAATTTTGTTTATTACAAAGAATGTTTATTCCATGCATAGGAAATTGACAAAATTTGTATTGTTCTTGGGAGTTTGATAAAAACCCATTAATTGGAATTAGAACTTTATATTTTGATGAAAGGATTGCATGTATAATTGTGTTAGGAGGATTATTCTGATGGAAATACACCTTGTTCATAACAAAAACGGATTTAATTATGCCCATTGGTGACTTTAAAATTTTAGGGTTCATGTTCATGTGATTTGGGGATAAATGAAGGGATTTGATGATTCAATGATGTTTAGGAAGAATTGGCCCTATATAAACGTTAATATATGACCTAAGTATGTTTAGGAATGATTAGAACCCATGAACAATTGTTGGATTGATGTTTAGATGAGATTAGAGGTGAGGAAAAGTTGGAAAAACGAAAATAGGAAATCTGGGCTCAAAACTGGCCTCTCGTTAGAAGACCTGCCTAGGTCGTTCGAATGAGCTTCTAACGAGTTGACCTTTAACTTATAACGAGGAGGATGTTCGTTCGACGCCTGTCGTTCGAACGATATCTCGTTAGAAAGCCCACTTCGTTCGAACGAGACTTCTAACGAGCTGACAGTTTAGGCTTTTTGGCCTGTTTTGATTTCGCGTGTCCCGTAACCTTATTTAATGGTAGAGATAACTTTCCCTCGATGATAAATTAATATAGTTGGGACATTTGGGATATATTGAGGAGTAAGACATAGAAGTGTGATTTAATTTGAATGGAAATTAAGGAATAAGACGTGAGTGACTATTATGATGCGAGAGTTATTAACGGCTTATATAATTATATTAACCGGGAATATGTAAATTGTGTAACCTTATAAGTCGGTACGAGAATGAGATGTGTACCACAAATAAATTATGGTGATTACTAAGATGTGTGCATACTTAGTATATGTATACGATTTTATGTGTATGACATACCTACCATACTTGCTATCACGGGAGGTTTGCATTCGCTTAGGGCCATCTATCCTTGTGTTGCCTACGGGGGGGGGGGGGGGGGGATTTAGATTGGTACCTCAGAACATAGGTCAGAGAAGGACTTATTGGGATGTTAATAAGTCTGCTGATCGTGGGAGCGTAGGTATGTGCGTGACCCATGTGATGTGACTGTGTTCGCCTCCATTGTTTGTGATTGTTGTTATCTGAGAACGATTCCTGAGAGATTCGTAATGCGTGACCCTTATGTACGTGATGTACCGGGATGGATAGCAGAGTATGTGTGCACCGCAGCTTAGTCTTGGGTGCTTGTACTGTATATTTATGGCGTGACTACTATACACTTAAATAATGGGAACTTTCATGTTGGTATTGTGAATATAATTATGGTAATGTTTTGAGAAAACATAAACGGTTAACCGATAGTGAATTGTATTACTAATACTTGAGAATTTGAGTAAGTAAAGTCCTCTATTTAAATGTTAATGCTAGAATGTTTAACGGGAATTGAGTAGTAAGGGGTAGAACTTATTACGGTTTGGTTAGGTATGTATGTCATTTAGATGGGTACGGTACGTTAGGAGTGCATATGTAGTCGAGAGGTGAGAATTTCATGTGAGTGCACGTCCTAACATGTATTTTGAATTTATTGTTTTAATGTTATTAAAACACTTGCTGTTTTTAAAATGATTTCCACTTTCGGGCTCTGACCCATTTGCTTTCAAATTTATTTTTGTAAAAACCATTTTAGGTGCCCAGCCACAAGGACACCATGCTTAGGATCCTCATTCAGGTGACGAGCTGTAGCTGTTTGTAGAAGTTACAGGACTTTGCTAGTAGACGCTTCATCTATCTTGACTCTATATTCGGATTTCATCAGTTGTAGGGCATGTCGCCCATTTCTTTTAGAGATATTTCATTTATTTCAGTTATTCAAACTTCTGGCATGTAATTAATTCAGTATTCAGACTTGTCATATTATTTTCAGTTGTGGGATTGTTGTGAGGAGTTTCCTCCGGACTCTTATTATTTTGTTGGTTATTCTATTGATTCGTTATGGTGAATGGTTGTTATTCTTTCATTATTCTTTTACTGCATGTTAACCAGACTTAATTTAAAATTTGGCAACTTTCTTTTTAAATACTAGGTGGTTAGTAATTATTAAAATGTTTTCGACAGTGATGCTATTAACTAAACCAACTTGGCATTTTGTATTGATTTAATAAAGGAGTAGCTACCCGGAATTTAATTAGTCGGGGTGTCACAAAATGTTAGTCCTCATGCCTTTGGTGATTTTAGAATATGACAACCAGTCTTCCAAGTCCATTGGTTATGTGAACGTTGGGATTGTGATGGGAAATCTAAGTTCCCACATCAAATTCCACGTGGTAGAGAGTGTCACTTCCTACCATCTATTGATAGGAAGAGTGTGGATGCACAACCAAGGGCTAGTTCCTTCGACGTATCACCAATGTGCCAAGGTGAATATCAAAGGAATTAAGATCACCATTAGATCCACGAAGAGGCATTTTGCTGTCGAAGAAGCTCATCTGATAGATGCAGAATTTTACACAAAATTAGAGGAGGAGGTTAAAGTCCTAACGAGAAGAATGGATGGAGCGTGGTTTCCCTCGATTAGAGAAAGGATGGGGCTCATGAATGGGCGGAATAACAAAGTTGCAAGCAACAAAGGAGTAATGGCAGAAGAAGCCCACCAGGTGGTCCCTCATTCCCAAAACATCTCGAAGAAGCTCAAAGACAGGATGAGGCCCAGAATGGATCCGATGGAGCACGAGGTCCAACGACAAAGTGTGATGAGTTAATTTTTAGGAAAAATAGTTACCGAGGCTTCTAGAGAGAAGAAGAGGAAGGCAGGTGCAACTGCCAGCAGACAGTGCAAAAAGGTTATTATCGAAGAAGGAAATGTGGTTTATGGGTTATAATGGTGTGAACGGGCGGTCGAAGAAGCTGATGAGGATGTCATCGAAGAACTAAACCACATGGCAAATCAATCGAAGCCACAGGCACAAGAGCTGGAACAGTTAAACCTGGCAAAGGAAGAGGAGGATCCAAGGCCAATTTTCATCGCGAAGGATCTTGGTAAGGAGAAATGAGAGGCCTTATTTGAGTTGATTCAGGAGTTCATAGACATTTTTGCGTGGAAGTACACAGAAATGAAAGGGTTAGATGAGGAAGCGAGCTACGACAAGTTGAAAGTGATGCCTTCATCCATTCTGATGAAGCAAGCAACGAGGACTTACAAGCTTGAGCTGGACTTAAAGATCAAGGAAGAGGTCCAACGCTTACTGGCAGCAGGGTTCATCAAATCGATACAGCACCCACTCTGGTTATCTAGCATTATCCCAGTGGGAAAGAAAGACAAAAATCAAATAAGGATCTGTGTGGATTTCATGACTTGAATAGGGCTTGCCCCAAATATGAGTTCCCTTTACCTTTCATCGATAGCTTGATAGATGCAACGACTGGGCATGAGATGTACAGCTTCATGGATGGGTATATAGGGTACAACCAGATCAAGATGGACCCCACAAACATAAAAAAGATGGTATTTAGAACCCCCATTGGGAAACTTCATGTACAAGGTGATGTCGTTTGGACTCAAGAATGCTGGAGCTACTTACAAAAGAACAATGATGGCCATTTTCCATGACTTCTTTCACAAATTTGTGGAATTTTATGTAGATGATTTGGTCATCAAATCGAGGAAGGAGGAGTCCCATTTGAGCGATTTGAGGAAGGTGTTTTACCGATGCAAGAAGTATAAGCTAAATATAAACCCACTAAAATGTGTCTTCAGAGTAACTAGTGGAAAGTTTTTAGGTTTTGTGGTTGATCTACAGGGGGTGCAGATGGACCAGAACAAGCAACGAGTGATCTTGGAAATTCCAAGTCCAAGAACGGCGAAGGAGCTGAAGATTTCCTCGATAACTTTCCTACCTTAGGAGATTTATACCTGGATTGGACAAAATAATGCACCCGTTGATGCAACTTTTGCGAAAGAACGCAAAATTCAAGTGGGAGGAGGTTCACCAGGAATCTCTCACGGGCTAAAAAAAATATTCGTTTCACCACAGACCATGGTTCCCCCAAGGGCAGGAATACCATTACAGCTATATCTCACATCCACCACGAGGTCCGTTAGAGCTCTGTTAGCATAGGAGATTGATGAACATGAACAACTAGTCTACTACCTTCAGTAGAATCGTACATGGGCCAGAGGTCAGATATAGTAGCTTAGAAAGGCATTATTTAGCCTTGGTCATTATAGCACAAAACTTAGACATTATATATTGTCTTTTACAATTCATAGTGTAACAAGATGTAATCCTATTAAGTTTTTACAGGCAAGAACTATATTGATTGGTAGGGCAGCTAGGTGGTTCCTCATCCTCTCATAATATGACTTGAATTGCATGGTCCCTCGTGCGATCAAGAGCAAGGTGTACACAGATCTTTTAGCAATCTTCCCCTCTAGGACATTTGAGCCACCTAAAGAAATTATTCCAGGAAATGACTTGTAGGCCAATCAATTAGATGCAAGCAATGAAGAATGGACGATGCAGTTCAATGGATCTTCAGTAGAAAAGAAATGAGGAACGGGGGTTATTCTTTTAAGAGGAATGGAGGAGATTTGTCTTTCCTACAAGTTAGATTTCCCTTGTTCCAATAATGAAGAAGAGTATAAAGCGTTGGTAATGGGGATGTTGGAGGCCCTTCGAAGGGGAATTCGTTCACTTTGCATCAAGGGTGATTAGAACTTGGTGATTCAGCAAGTTAATGGAGAATATGCATTGAAACACGTAAGTCTGGCACCTTACAAAATAATCATTCAGAGGCTTCTCAACCAGCTCCATCAGACCAAGATCAAGAGACATCCCCGAATGATGAACCTCCATCCAGATGCCCATGCCACCATCACACAAAAGATGATCATGAGGGGCGATACAACTACATTCATGATTCAATGAAGAACAGCTCCTTCGATGGTACAGTCAATTCTGCCGATGGAGGATGACTCTAACTAGAGGGGGGAGATTAAAAAACAACTGAAGTCTGGGGAAGGAGCAATGGAGCTGAGGGAATTATCCTAATACTTTACAAATCGGGGAAACCTTTATTTCAGAAACGTAGGAGGATGCTTATCAAGATGTATCGGCCCAGAAGAAGCCAAGCGAAGATTAAAGAAAATACATGAAGAGCACTGCGAAATAACTGAGATATCTTTTTATAGAAGAATTCAAAGGGAGGGATATTTATGTCCTAGAATGAAGCAGGACACAGCAGAGCTATAAAGGAAGTGTTACAAGTGCTAGTTATTCTTCGAGGTAGAATGTATGAATTGATTAATATGTTAGGGTTAGTTCTAAATTGGGATTTCATGATTGTGATTTAAAAATTTGTAGAGATGATAAGAATATGTGGATTTTAGTTCCCCAATTTGTGTAGATGATGTAGTTAAATTGAGAAAATCAAATGGGTGGATTTAGGATGAATCTTGGAAGGTTTGGGGGGTATAATCTATACAGAATAAAAGGTTCTAAAGCTTTAATGGTGAACTGGTTTTTCTGGGCAACGAAAGAGGAGTGACAACACCAGGATCATTCGAACGATCGTTCAAATGGCAGCCAGTGTCGTTTGAACGGCATGGCAGGTCGTTTGAATGACCTCATTAATTCTAACAAAATTCTCCCCTCCCCTGATTTAGGCCTAATTGTTATTTTGTGATGAATGTTCCTATTTTAGATGAATCTGAATTTTGGTATTTATAAATTAGGGTTTGAATTTGTAGAATTTACCCTTGGATGAATAGAGGATAAATCTAGTTAGAGAATTGAGGTTTATGATTGAGTAATTTGAAACCTTGTAAATTAAGTGGGTAATAAGTGAAAGAAAATGTATGATAATTTGGGGATGTTGATTTTTGGGCCGAGCGAGTGAGTCTGGGTGTATTGGTTGAGTGAGGCCAAGATAATTAATTAATATGTGATTAATTCAGTTGAGTCGGGATATGGACTGGGGCGAAATTTGGACTAGTGCTACGAGCGGTTAGGCATGGATTTAGTCGAGTTAATTTATTATAGGAGTGTATCATAAATTAAGGAATATTTGAATATAAAAAGGGTGTTAACCGTAATATGTGAGATTGAGGAATAAGTTCTACATGATGATTTCGGGCCAAGTGATATAGTCTGGATATATTTGGTAGAGTGACACCAAGATAATGAAATTAGTTAGTGCATGATTAATTGATATTGAGTTGGATTGTAGACTTGCATGTTTTAGGCTAGTGTTATGTATGTAGTACACCGGTAGCCTAGATTTAATATATATATATATATATATATATATATATATATATATATATATATATATATATATATTAAATCTAGGCTAGTGTTATATATATATATGTGTGTGTGTGTGTGTGTGTGTGTGTGTGTGATTTAAAAATATTTGTGTGAATAATATTTATAAGACAACATACCCGTTCTATTGCTATTTAGGAGGTTACGTGATGTGGGTGAATCCAATGGCTAGAGAATGCTGGGAGAGTATAATCCCCAGGCATAACATCTGTTTATAGGGGTGAGTCGTCTTTGGTATGGGATGGTCACTTTCGGGGGGAACTATGACCGCCTCCTATTCGGTTGTAATAGCATTTAGAGAATACCCGATGAATACCTACTCAGGTGGAATTATATATCTACGACATGTGTGTGAATGTTTTAATATAAGGATACGTATATGTGGTGCAGATTTATATACGGGTGAATACATGATGTGAATAATTATAAAACTTGAGAGATTGTTATATGATATCAAATAAGAAAAGATTTCAATAAGATAGCTTGATTAATAACTTATGAAACATATAATAAACTCACTCCGGATAGAGTAGTGGGAAGAGTAAGATATGCATATATATATGACAAGACTAGTTGAGGGTAGATAGCTAGATGGATCATGTATAAGTATGTTAGGCATGCACATTAGTCGAGGGGTGTGGTGTCCTCAAGAGAGTGCGCGACACTAACTTAAATACGAAGAGCATTCATGCATTTTAATTTACTACATTTAAATTCACTTGCTAAATATTTTCAAAATGTTTTGGATTATATCCCTTTCTATAAAATATTTTCAAAACCTTTTAGGTGTCTAGCCACAGGGATACCAAAAATTTTCTATTACAGGGTTACACAGCTACAACACATGTGAATGTTACAGGATTTTGGCTTAGCCATTTCAGTCATTTCATTCCTAGAGTAGGATGCAATCGGTATTCCATTTGGGTATGTCACCCTAGTTGTTCCATTTTATTCCAGTTAGATGATGCATTCAGTTATTTCTCTTGTGGTTTATTTTTCGCATTTGATTTTGTAGCCGGTGATTGTCTCGGCAAGGATTATATTTATTCCTTTATGTATTACAGATTCAGTGATTTTGTGAATGGTATTTATATATTCTTTCGCAAGTTGTTAGTGATGTTAAATAAAAAGATAAAATTTGGCACCATGTCTTTTTAATACTAAGTGGTTATTAAGTTTTAAAAAGCTTTCGACAGTAATGCTAAGAATGATCTAGATGAGATTCCTGTTTAATTTGAGATATGACTGATCACCCGGTATTTTATTAGGCGGGGTGTCACATTAAAATTCAAAAATTTCATGATAATCATTTATGCCCCTTTTGATTTATGGTTTCATCCCATGCTATAATTATTTTTTATAGGGGGGATTCTCTTTTTACCCTTGACACTCATTTTATATGAAAAATCTTTTTGATAATATCAATGGGGGAGAAATATTTATCATTCACTAATTGTCTTAAATTTATACATTTTATGGATTAGTGTGAATCATGGTTTGTCATCATCAAAAAGGGGGAGATTGTTAAACGCAAATGTATTTAACCCCTTAATTAATATTTAATTAGTTTAATTGTAATTGATGTACATTTTAGTTTAATATAAAATAATGATTTTGATGATTCCAAACGAGTTGTTATTATGTCAGTATGTAAATGTATGTATGTATGTATGTATGTATGTATGTATGTATGTATGTATGTATGTATGTATGTATGTATATTTATCTTATTATAAACTAGTCTATCTTGTAATTTTAGTACAGTTTTCACTTTAGTCTTTTGTATAAAGGTCTGTATTTTGTGTGTTGAATTTACTGCGCGTCATTTTTTTTAGTCTGCTTTTTAAGTGACTTGGCTATATGTGTTGTATAATGTTGGATGGTTTTAAACCTGTTCTTAGCAAGTTATGCATAGCTTACGTTGAACTATAATATTACTCGTTGAGTGCAAGAGCTAATCAATATAAGTATTCTAAGTTTTTTACTCAATGTGTTTTGCGTGTCTACTTGTAAATTTTAGGTGAATGTTATGTCACGTGTGGTATAGTATTGTATTGTTGTTTTTCTAGTTTTTATTAGCAGTGTAACTTCGAGTTTATGTTGTAATGCATTAATTATAAGATGTGTTCTTTTTTAAGTATATTTATGTTGTATACAAGTAGGTTGTCATGTGGTTGAATTTTTTTTTATACATATATTATATATATATATATAGTTGTTTTTTATATATATACCTTAATCTTATAACTATTACTACATAAACTTTATTATTTTCTCCTTCTTGAAATTAATTTCTATTTACATAAGTTTGTTATAAACATTTTTGTGTGTTAGTTATATATAATTTCTTACACACTATTTACAATCTTCTGTAATTTATAATATTTTTATTATTACTACTTTATATATTCTTTATACATTATTATATTGTTAATATAATTGTTACTATCTATATATGTTACATATTATATACTCTAACATCTTATAACTAATTTATACTACACTAATCTTTTCATATATATGTTATATATAGCGGTTACTTTATTATGTTAACATTTTATTATTTAATATTTTACCAAATATGTGTATACACTTGGTCTATTAATTATTATTTCTATTTATATACATTACTCATATTATATTATATATGTAGTACAATAGTTAATTATTTATTTTACTACTCATATAATTACTATATCCTCCTATGTATATTTTATCTACTTAATTATATATATAATAATGCTCTTGTGCGGGCTAGTCCACATTTTAAGAATGCGAACTAGACATGTGTCACCTAACGGTGCCCCTATAAATTATCGCCTTAATTATAGGCACACTCTCTTTCTTTTCTGGGCTCACCGCCAGATGACACATATTCGGTCCGCATTCTTAAAATGCGGATTAGTCTGCATAAGAACAGGACTGATTATATATAGAGATAATTATATTTAAGTCCCATTTGCCGGGTCAACATTCATATAAGTCCTATTGACTTTTCAACAATCATATAGGTCCTATTCTAACTTTTTAGGAAAAATTTTCACAATTTTACCCTTTTATAACTAATCATTCGTAACTTCCTTTAGGAAGTTACATAAGTGGTTGGATTTTTTTTAATCTTTAAATGATCATAACTGCTGATTCACAAATCCGTTTTTCGCAAAATTACTATTTTTGAATCTGCTTGATGAGATCTATCAAACAAGATCCATGAAGGCTATAAAATTTCAAAGAAAAAAATTTACACAAACAGTAAACTTTACTGTATGCACTATAATATGAAATAGTTTTATATATGTGAATTTTCACAAACACACAATAACATTTATTGTGGTAATATATATATATATATATATATATATATATATATATATATATATCCGGTGGATCCAAACCCTATTTTTTCAAAATTACCTTATATTCAAAGTCCTCACTAACGGCATCCAATCCTTAGCACCATTATTGGATCTTCAACGACCTTCGTCAGAGCTCCGATTTGGGGTGGGTAAGGGTGGCGCGTGGTGCCGCTGGCGCGTACCTTTGAAAATAAGAGACTTTTGAATAAATGACTTTTGGATCGATCGGAGTGTCATGGGGTGCCACTGGCGCGGACCGTTGAAAATAAGATTAGATAAATGGGATCTGGATCCTCTTGAGCGTCGGTTTGGGGTGAGTAGGGGTGGCATTAGGTGCCGGTGGCGCAGAGCTTTAAAAATAGGAGCATATTTGATATACATATATATATATATATATATATATATATAATGTGATAACACAGTAAATGCTATTGTTTGTAAAAATGTCATAGATATTAAACTTTATTATATACACCAGAAAATGAAATAGTTTTATATCTGTGACATTTTCACAAACAATAACACTTACTGTGTTAATATATTTATGAAATAGTTTTATATATATAACATTTTCACAAACAGTAACATTTACTGAGTTAATATTACACAATATATATATAGCATTTTCACAAACAATAACATTTACTGAGTTAATATTACACAATATATATATACACACACACACACACATGGTAGATCCAAACCTCTTTTTTTTTTTTAAATTACCATATTTTTAAAGGTTTACGCTAGCGACATTCAATCCCCACCACTACCCACCCCCATTGTCGGAGCTTCAACGACTTTCATCAGAGCTATGATTTGGGTGGGCAGTAGTGGCATAGGGTGCCGCTGGCGCGGACCTCTGAAATTAAGAGAATATTAGATAAATGGGGTTTGGATCTACCGAAGCTCCGATTTGGGATGAGTAGGGGTGGCATTGAGTTAGGTTTATATCTATAACATTTTCACAAACATTAACATTTACTATGTTCATATAACACGGTATACTCCAATTTGGGATGAGTAGGGGTGGCATTGAGTTAGGTTTATATCTATAACATTTTCATAAACATTAACATTTACTATGTTCATATATATACATATATATATATATATATATATATATATATATATATATATATATATATATATATATATATATATATATATATATATGTTGTGGTAAATTAGTGTGGTGGTCGGCATTTTCACAAACATTAACATTTACTGTGGTGGTCGGGATTAAATACCGCTAGCGCGGGCCGTTAAAAATAAGACAATATAAAAAAAAGAGATTTGGATCCACCATATATATATATATATATATATATATATATATATATATATATATATATGTGTGTGTGTGTGTGTGTGTGTGAGGCAGGCTCACCTACATCATGATCTATACATCACACCTAATTCTAGGCCCTAGAATTTTTTTTTTAAAATTTTATATTTTTCCCTTGAAATTAACTTCCAATCAACCCATATGCAAAAAATTAGGTTAAAATGCATTTTGTAGCTATTTTTAAAAATTCACAAAAAACTGCTCGCGCAGACCCTTATAAATAAGGTATTTTTAGCAGTTTTTTGTGAATTTTTTAAAAATAGCTCCAAAATGTATTTTGACCTAATTTTTTGCATATGGGTTAATTGGAATGTTAATTTCAAGGAAAAATATAAAATTTGAAGAAGAAAGTTTTTTACGGCTTAGAATTAGACGTGATGCATGGGTGATGTATAGAGCATAATGTAGGTGAGCCTCTCTCTCTCTCTCTCTCTCTCTATATATATATATATATATATATATATATATATATATATATATATATATATATATATATATATATATATGAACATCCTTTATGTAATATATTTATATTAATTCATTCATGCTGACCATTATTTTACACATATGTATGCTTTCAAATCTCTGACATAAATACACTCACGGGGTCAAAATCTTCGGCAGATGTGCCATGTCAAGACATCCATTCCACTTTTATTGAATAGATTTATAACATTGAAAATACTTGTTCTCTCAATGCATTATTTGTTAGTTTTTAATAATTCTTCTTAGAGCATTTACAGGGGGTAAGTTAATAAAAGGCAGTTTTAGAGAACAAAAAGTGAATTTAGCTGTTTTATGAAGTAAGCGTTTACAATGGTGATAGAGCAAAATTTGTAGCAGATGTTTCCAACGAACAACTAATATTCGTAGGAAATTCTGTATATGGATTCCGCGCCCTTAGGAGGTCTTGGTTTATTGAATCATTTACTTAAAAAAAATATTCGTAGGAAATAAAAGAATAGTTCTTACGGAGAACATTTGTTCGTAGGAACTGTTACGAACTAATGTTGTTCATAGGAACCCAGATATATAATGAAAAATATTATTTATATTTGTTACGAACTTCATTTGTTCGTAGGAATTCCTACGAACAAATGAAGTTCGTAGGAAGCCTTTACAAATTTGCAGTCGTTTCGCAAATTTGAAGAACCCTTACAAATTCGTCTATGGAATTCGTCTTATTTCACCCACCATTGCAGCCCTACAAATTTGTAAACTTGCCATTTCTCTTGGAGTCTATCATCACCATTGTGGATGCTCTTAGACGTATAAAATATTACACACTCAAGACATCCTAGACTCCATACTGTTAACCATGCATAAATTTTTAATATATACTTCTTCATCATGCCAGAGCTTTAATTTTTTTTTTATCGTTTATTGTCCACGTCGTTTTATCAAAACATTTGGATTCAAAATATTTTTATATACAGCCATCTCATCAGTCTCGTTATAGTTTTTTTTAGCATACCATTAGGTGTTCGGGAAAGCTTATGTACACCTCGACTAATCCTCATTCGCAATTCTTGGCTTTCGCTGGCAAGCATTATTTTGACAGTACCAAGAATCGAACTAGGGATCAAACCCAATTCACCCCCAACTTTGTCATAGTGATAGCCTTATACCATTGGGCCAAGAATCAGTTCTGTTATAGTTGGCTTTGGGCAATACATCCACATTAAATTACTTGTAGAAAATTTTATCAATTATTGTTTATTTTGTACTAACTCTCTCCATACGATTTGAGTCCATTGCATATTCACTGTACTTCTAATCTCTCACCCTCTATCAGTCTACACTATATTTGTTTTAGACAGAAAACATGGATTATGAGATACAATTTCTTCTCTCAAAAGATTTTGAGAATTTAATTCTTCAACCAGTCTACTCAATATTGAAGAAGGAGCTCTCCAACGTTCATATTTTTTTGACATATTTATTCTCAAAGCTGAGGGTGAAACACAAAGCGAGAACTGTAATATGCAAACAAGAGAGTAACCAATTTTTTTTATTTATCTCAACACGGAAAAATAGAGAGCAATTGAAATTTTATTCAGCTCTTCATACACACAGAAAAGAGAGCAACGGATTCTACATTCAGCGCAAGTTTAAGAGAGCAACAAAAATTGATGATCAGATCTATAAGAGTTTGAGATAGCAATATATTATTATTCAACTATTTTTGAAGAAGAAATTCAAGAGAAAAACAATCTTTATTCTGCTAGAAGCTTTGTGAAGTCTCTTTGAAATTGAAGAAGAAACACAGATTTACATTTGTACTTTAGAGAGTTTTGACATTCAAACATGTGTACATAAACTCCATATTTATTTTAAAGCTTTGGTGAACCTTCAGTTGTACTAGTAGCCAATTTCACTGCTGTAAAGTGGTGGGTTGATCCTATCGTTAAGTGGATCAGAGTAGTGAAGTGCAAGGAGACGGAAGGTACTCTAGGCGCGTGGACGTAGGCCGTGTTTGGCCGAACCACGTTAAAATTCGTTATCTTTATTTTCCGCACTTTATTTGCTTATTTATTTGTGCTTGCTTGAATTTATATTTTTAGCTCACTAACTTGCAAATATATTAATTTCAAAGTTTAACAAAATTATTTTTAAAGTTAAAATAATTATTTTCAAATTAATTAATTTAATTCAGAATATTAATTAATATTTATTACAAAAATTGTTTATTAATTTATTGGGTCTTGTAAGCTTTAAATATAACTTGTTTAATTAATTGAGAGTATTTATTTGATATTCTTGTTTGAATTATTTTAGATTAAATCCAGAATATAAATTTATATTAAATAAAAAAATTGATTAAATATTTATTAGATGTTAAAATCTGAGATTTATCTTGTTTAAGTTAATTGGTAGCATTAAATTAATATTCATTGGTTTATCATTTAAGATTTATTAAATCTGAAATTTGGATTCAGTGATATAAATTAAATATCTTCTGAAATTTTAATTTAACCCAAAAAGTTTATTAAACGCAATTCCCCTCACCCCCCCCCCCCCCTCTTGAGTATATTTTGGGCTATAGAGACATTATATTCGACTTCCTTACCGTACCCAAGCGTGATGATGAATTTTACATCCTCTTGGATTTGTGATGAGCCAGTGTTGTCTTGAACAAAATATTGAGCTTTAGGTGTGTTCCTTTTAGGATTGGACTCATGTTAACTGGGGAATGTTCCCTTGTTTCTCTCACTCAACTCGTTCGCTAATTGACTCACTTGAACCTCGAGTTTGTCTATGCATTGAGTGTTTGCATCCATGATTTTCTGGGTGGATTGGATGACATTTTGAGTGGTTTACTGGAATTGGAAAGTACATTGAGTAAGAAAATTCATCGTATCCTCTAAAGCTTGGATTTTTTGGGATGAAAGATACCATGGTTCAAGGGCATTCTTTTGAAAATTCGGGGGTGGGTTACCAAAAGGTTGACCTCCACTTTCTTGGTATTAACCCTTAGACCATGAAAAATTGGGATGGTCCTGCCTCCCCGGATTGTACTCATTAGAATATGGGTCATACTTTGGCCTATTTTAGTAAAGGGCATTGGCTTGCTCGGTGAGTGCTTTGTGAGCTGGAAGGGAAAGACAGTTCTCGACTAAATGGTCGAATGCGTCGCAAAGTATACACATATGGGAACCTCCATGTTGCACGACCGCATGTGCAGTTCGATTACCCTATTTGCTCATCTCTAAAGCTTTCAAACGTTGGGCTAATGTCACCACTTTGGTAATTAAATCATAGCTTTGTTCGACTTGGTGAGTGAAACCCTCTTTGGACGTGGTAGACCTAGATTCTCTATTGGGTTCCCATCGCTGGGACTTACTCGCTACGACTTCTAGGAATAACCACGCGGCGACCTCATTTTTCTCGGTGAAATCACTGTTACATAGTGATTCGATCATGGTTCGAGTATTATAATCAAACCCCTCATACAAAATATGGACTTGGCATCCCATCTCAACCCCATGGTGCGGACATTGCAGTAGAAAATCCTTAAATCACTCCAAATACATCCACAAGGTTTCTCCCTCCTTTTGGCTAAATGTGTTGATGCGTGATGTATTGACGTCGTCTTTTGGTTGGGGAAGAATTTTTGCAGGAAAACGACACTCATCTGGTTCTAAGTTTAATAATCATGTAGGTGAGTTGTTGGTACTTTGAATTCCCGAACATGAGGGTAGGGATCCTCTTTTTTAGTACCTCGAAACACCGACAACATTTGGATTGTTCCCAGATTGAATAGGAAATTATTCGCGTTGTGATTGGGTAGAAGTATGCATGAAGGCTCACTAGACCTAGTCGGATAAAGGTAATCATTAAGGGCACGTGGTGCTAATTCGTCTACCATATCGGTGAATTAAAAAATCTACCTGCGTAAGTATCGGGAATGCTAGACTCCACACTCGAGAAACAACCGACATAATCTTGAAAGCAACTTCGCATACACTGAGCTCACTCAAATTTTCTCTTTTTTTTTTCTTTTTTTTTGTGAAAAAACAATATTTGACTCAAACCACGTAATTCTCAGCTAACACACAGCAAATTGAATTATCTAATTTAGGTGAGGGGACTTTCAATTTTAAAAACTAGTTTGCGAGATTAATCGACAATAGTAGGGGTCTCCGAATTAATCTCCCTAATTAGATAGCTCCTACTCTTTAACAATGGATAATTTAAAAGATGACCAACTACGATTATCGCCTCAAATCCCACTTTTTCCTCCAAGTAGGTGGTTGGTATGAAGACTCATTAAAAACCACCAATCCTATACAAGGTGAAACGGAATCGATTTGTCAAGTTCGCGTTACAGTAACTTTTAATTCTAGCCTCGTTAAGAGGTTTCCCATGAGCTATGTGATATTCTAAGGACAATATCTACTTGATTTGAAATTAAAATGTGATGGCTCGAGGTATGCAAATGCTTGGTTAATTAGTGATTTTCAGGCTAAGGAAGGGTGATGAAATCCCCACCTTATCTTTCACATGGGTTTTTCCCTTAAGTCAATTTCTGCAACGTGCTAAATTAAATGGGAATTTCAACCACGAAGGACTTTTTTACGGTCACTTGTTTACGCCAGGTCGCAGTTTAAGTTGACATCGGTCGGAGGGAAATGTCACCTACATTTCAATCGTCCCCGAGAGTTCCTTGTGCTCGTGGCAAGATTGCACAATTTTTTCTTCACGTCCGCTCACCGTTGCACACCTTTCCAAATTTTTCCTCACTTTTGTCCCCCCCCCCTTTTTGGGAAATTTACACTTAGGTACCTTGTTGACACATTTTAAACACTTAAGGACAATTTGTTATTAGGTCCACTTGTTATACAATTAGCATGAACTTCTACAATAAGAGAATTAGTGAGTCTAAGTGTTTAAAATTTGTGAAACTTCCTTTAGTGTTTAAATTTTGTTTACGGGGGGCTTACGAGTACTTTCCCCTTTTTTTAATGTGCTTCTGAAAAAAAAAAGAAACTACACCATATGTAAAGTACGACACACGAAAAAAAAATAAAGAAAAGAATGGAAAGAAAAAAAATAACACGACAAGCATTAACAAGGTATTTAACACAAAAAAATAACAAAGCACACTTACGAAGAATTTTTTTTATTTATTCCGGAAATAATGGGAAAGAAAAATATATATTTTTTTGGATTTTTTTCTGGACTACCTACTAAAAAACGATTTTGAAAATTTCCAGGAAAAAATATTTTTTTCGAGTTTTTTCAAATTTTTATGTATTTTGTGATAAACTAGTGCTAAAAGTTTTTGGCCCCGTTGCCGGAGATTTGTTCGCCAAAAACTTGTTGTCAATTTATAAAATGACTCAAGTGCATGGGGTATTATAGAATAGCGAGTGTAAGTACGAATAACTTTTAAGAAATTGCAATTGTTCAACTATATTAAACAGTGTAGAGAATAATTATGAACTACACTAAATAAAAGCAACTACGAATAACGAGAGTAAGACGTGAGAGTTGTAAACAATATGAAAGAATTGGGATTCGGGGCCCATTTATCACGTAACTAATATTGTACACTAATTTAACTTTGTCATTCCTTTTTTACAACTCAAATTAAACCGACTCTTGTCGCGTTTAATTCAGAAAATATGAAAGTAATGTTCGAAATATTTTTAACATCTCTAATAGATGGCTAAAATCCCTATTACCTTAAAAAATACAAGTTTTGAAGTTCGTAGATGTATTAAGCATGGACTATCAAAATAATCAAAGTGCAAGCATAATCCATCCAAAATTACTATTTTCAAATTTTAAAACTTGATTGACAAAGCAATTTTGAAGGTTTTAAAACACACTCTTATGTCATTTTAAAATGAATACCGAATCTTGGATAACAATTAAAACAAGTAGAGAATAAACAACGATCAAATTAGCCTGACAATATAAGCTAACTATGATAAACTTCACCCTGATCCTAATAGAAGAATTAAGTTACCATAATGAATGAGAAATTACAAGAATGAGTAGAATTTTTCATTAATAAACCAAACTTACAACAAGTTATCTCACAAGTATCTTCAATCCTCTAAAAAAATGATAAAAAATTGGCCTTCAAATTGAATACAATCTCTTAAAAATTCTATCCCAAAATAATGAGGCAAAGGGTCTTATTAATAGGCTTAGGAATGAGGTGTTTGAGTTGGAGTGAAACTCTCTTTTATAGGTTGTATTTGAGCTGATAATTATCTCATGGAGCCTTGGGAAGAGTTGGAGATAATTGAGAAGTCTTTTTTTTAAAATAATTATCCCCAATTTTGGCACTATTCACATCATTATTCACAACACCGTCTTTAATCGTATTTTTGACCCCCAAAACTTCAAAATATCATTTTCGTCCGGTTTCAAAGTTGTGAGTCTTGTCAATATCTTTTTAAAAAGCTATGGCACGGCCTCAACAAACACTTGAGCGATTTTATAAAAAAATATTTAGTACAACTGTGTTAACCGTGTCATGTCGTGTCGCGACGTATCCTGACAATTTTTGCATATCGACTCTTTTGTTTTCCAAATATCCGACGTACCTTTAAAAATACAAAATAAAAATAATTAATTCAAATATAGGATCACAAATATTTAGAAAATTACAGAATTATCCCTATTTGCCTTTTAGCCCCTGAAATTCACAACTTTTCCATTTTAGCTCCGAATTTAACCAAATTACAGGGAGGACTTTATTTTGCCCAGATAAACATGTAAAAATAATTTTCAAGCCCCTGAAGTTTGGACAATTACTATTTTACCCCTTCAGGCTACTAAATTTGTATTTTTAACTCAAATTTTATTCAAACTTGTATTTTTCTTTTATTTTACGAAAACGACTCTTAAAGTTAATTATTTATGATACAAAAAGCCTAACAAGGAGATTTGGACATAATTCGTGCAAAATAATGAACTAATCATCTCCAACTTCCAACCAACAAGTAGGTGAACGACCATACAGTGCCTCAAAAGCTACCATGCCGATGGTAAATTGGTAGGAGTTATTATACACAAACCCCGTCAAAGAAAGATACTGCTCCAATCATCCCCCGAAATAGAGTATACACATTCAAAGCATATCCTCAAGCATTTGATTAACCCTCTCAGTCTGTCCACCTGTCTGCGGGTGATATGTTGTACTCAATCGTACATTTGTCCCCATCGCCTCCTGAAAACTCTGGCAAAAATGGGATACAAAGATCTTGTCCCGATCGCACACAATATTAAGTGGGACCCCATGTAAGTGTACTATCTCAGTGATAAATAGCTCTGCATACAGATTTGTCTCAAAATCAGTATGAGCTGGAAGAAAATGAGCCACCTTGGACAATCGATCCACTATCACCCATATAAAATCGTGAGCTCGTTGTGATAATGGTAATCCAGTAATAAAATCCGTAGAGGTATTCTCCTATTTCCACCCGAGAATATTTAATGGTTGTAACATCCCTGTCGATCTCTGGTGGTCTACCTTTATGAGCTTGCAGGTAACACACATCGAGATAAATTCTGTTATATCCCGTTTCATCCCTAACCACAATACTGTCTGCCCATGTCCTGGTATATTTTATCCCCACCAGGATGTACTGAAAATCAGGACCCGTGAGCCTCGAACATTACTGCATGTCTCAAATTATCACCCTCTGAAACCATGAGTCTCCCATTAAAATGTAAGTCACCCTCCGAACTGATCGAATATCCATCTGCCCCATCAACTAATAACTGCCGAACTTTGTCCTGGAAATATGGATCATCTGCCTGTGCTTTCACGACCCTCATCACAATCTCGAGAGTGATAGATAATATGGACATAGAAGTCATAGTAATCTCATCGTCGTATCGAAGCTCTCTCCACTTCGCTTTCCAAATCACTGCTAGCTCACCTGCTGGTCTTCAGCTTAATGCGTCAGCCACCATGTTAGCCTTCCCAGGATGATAATGAATATTAAACTGATAATCCTTCATAAACTCCAACCACCTCATTTTCCTCATGTTCAAATCCTTCTACATGAACAAATGCTGAAGCGATTTATGGTCCGTGAATAAGGTAAACTGCTCCCCCAATAAATAATGCCTCCATATCCTTAGGATAAATATAACCGTAACTAACTCCAAATCATGCGCGGGATAATTTTTCTTATGGGGATTAAGCTTATGAGAAGCTTATGAGATGCATATGATATGGCCTTATCCTCCTACTGCAACACACCCCCAAGTTACCGCAAGGATGCATCAGTATATACACTATATGCCACTCAACCCTTAAGTGGTTCTAGCATGGGTGCTGAGATCAATTTATCCTTTAGCTCATCAAAAGCTAACTGACAATGGTCATCCCAAATAAACAACACTTATTTGTGAGTCAAGTTTGTCAATGGGCCCGCAATCTTCGAGATACCCATAATAAATTGCCAGTAATATCCTACTAACCCTAAAAAGTTGAGCACCTCAGTTGGTGTTGTGGGATATCCCCACTCCCTCACCACCGATACCTTACTCATATCAATAGCAATACCATTACCAGACTATATGTGGCACAAAAACTGCACCTCCTGATGCTAGAATCCACATTTGTTAAACTTCACATATAACTGATGTTCTCAAAGTGTCTTTAAAACCCTTCGAAAGTGCTCAACATGCTCATCCTAAAAATGAGAGTAAACCAGAATATCGTCGATAAACACAATCATAAACTAGTTAAGGAATTCTCTAAAAACTCGGTTCGTCAGATCCAAAAACACTAGTGGTGCATTGGTGAGTCTGAATGGCATCACCCTAAACTCGTAGGACACATATCGAGTCAGAAAAGTAGTCTTCGGAAGGTCCTCCTCTCTGACATGCAGCTGATGATAACCAAACCTCAAATCAATCTTGGAGAAGTAAGTTGCTCCCCTCACCTGGTCGAATAAATAATCAATACGAGGCAGTGGATATTTTTTTTTGAATTGTGACCTTATTCAACTTTCTATAGTCAATACACAACTGAATCGATCCATCCTTCTTGACAAATAAGATGAGTGCGCCCCACGGTGAAGTACTCTGTCGGATAAAACCCTACCCCAAGAGCAACTAAATATGCTCTCCTAACTCCCGCATCTCAGATAGGGCCCTGCAATAGGGTACACGAGCTATAGGTCTCGTATCGAGTGCAAGATCAATAACAAAGTAAATTTCTCGGTTAGACGATAACCCAGGTATGTCCTTGAATACATCCCCGAACTCCCTCACAACTAGAATCGAGTCTAACGAAATTACCACCTCATGTGAGGTCTCCTCCTTGATGTAATATGTAATACCCCACATTTTTTATGATATTAAATAATTAATAGATTATTTATTATTATTGGATTAATTAAATTAAAAAGGTCGAGAAATTTAATTATTAATTTATTCGAATTTAAAATAATTATTAACTAGCTTGCTAAGGGTTAATACTTATTGATGGAAATAATTTATTATTACTTTGGGTATATGTAATATGGAATTATATAATTTTTTTAAATTGTCGAAGTGCGAAATACGACAGTTTGGTATTTTAAGTCAGGACGTGCGTGTGAGCCGTGTCGGGACTAATTGTATGGAATAAAAAGATAAATTATTTTTTTATAACTCGTATCATAATTTCGAGTGCACCATTGAGCCTGGAAGGGTCGAGAGAGTTGAAAAACTCTACTCGGGCATTTTATTTGGACTCTGGGGTAATTTTAGCCTAACCGACACCCCGTAGGGGTAGTTTTGTCATTTGGATTTTTGGGGAATTAAAATGGAAGAAAATTAAGGTGATTTAATATTCCTTATGAAGTTACAGTTTGGGTTTTATCTGTAAAAGAAAAGAGAGAGTCCCAGAGGAAAGAGAAGAAGAGGTTCCTAGGAGTTGCAAGGCCAAATCCAGTTATCTTTCACCAAAAACATCATCAACGCGTAGATCGAAGATAGTAGAACACTTCTATATCAAATTCAAGTGACAAATCAAACCTTCATTATCAAGAAAGTGTTTATTACTTGCTTTCCTTTAGCAATACTCATGTTCATGTTAGTATAAGAATGAAACACCTATGTACTGTTAATAAAAGTGATGAAAATTGGAGGTTTGATATACATGAATTGAATCAGAGATTAATTTAGGTTGAACCATGTATGTATATAGATTAGAAATCCCATATAGATGATTTTTTGTGATGAATATATCTGGAAACTATGTTCTTGAATGATAATTGGAAGAACTAGGGTTTTATTAAATTAATTGGGGATTCCAAATTAAATTGATGATTAGAAATGAATTAATGATGTTATATTAGTGGAAATCAGACACACGTGATAGAAAATTGATTTAGTATGATTGATCGGTGTTTGGGGGAATGATTCGTATATGTTATAGTTGTTGAATTGGTGAAGAGAACGATTCTGGATTAATCTGTGTCGAAAAGGGTAGCGATCCGGACCGCCTTCCATAAAAGGTCCGGACCGTTTTACAGAAAAATGGTCTCTATCATTTTATTTAAAAAGGTCCGGATCGTTTATTTTAAAAAGGGGTCCGGGTCGCTTTCCAAGTGGGTCCGGACCGCCCTGCAAAATTTTCCAGAATTCATTTGTGGACCCTAAGACACCTTTCGGGACTTGTAATGCGGGAATCCTAATCTAGTACACTGAGATTTGAAGTGCTGATATATTATGACAAGTGTGATTTAAGACTTTGTCATAAGTGGGATGGATGACACTTAGAAAATTAGGAGGGGGAATCATAATCAAAATTAATAATATGTCGAGAGTATTGAGTGAAAGTAATACGGCAAATAGGACATGATACTTAGTTGTGGGAATACCTTGAGATTTTAACAGGTTGTGTGTATACCTATGTATTGATTTATTATGTGTATAGCATACCTATGTTGCTTGCTATCGGGCGGAGGTTTCGCGCAGTGGACAATCTTATCCTGGGTGCCCCGATGGGAGGATATTGACTTGTACCCAGAGCATATGAACTTGGATACGTGCTATCTGTTACGTAGGATAGTTTCAACGATTAAATGGTAGCGTACGTTTGTGCGTGACCCATTTATCTGGTGAGTATGCTCGCCTCCAATATTTGTGTTATGAGATTTCCAGTTCGTGAGAGAGGTCGAACCAATTGTCCTTCATGCAACGAGTGATGCACCGGGGCACGATAGCAGAGTATGCATTGCGCCAAGTGTTCCTAACCAAGGGGCGCAGGTTATATATATATATATATATACACTTGAGAATGAATGATTCTAAGGTGTGAAATTGGAAAATGTATAAATATGGATAAGTAAAGTAATTCCATAGGGAAAAAGATTTCCTATCAAAATAGTGAATATAAAATGGGTAACTCGCATAAAAGAATATTATTAGCGTATTGTATGGGTGATACGGTTTAATCCCTTGAGATATATTCAGGAGTTCATGTCAGTAACCTAGTTGGGAATATTATAGATGACTAGGTTGGGGTAGACGTACGCTAGGTGTGCACATTAATAGAGGGGTGAGAATCTCAAGTGAGAGTTCGGAACTAACATGCACATAATAATTGCATCTATGCAGTTTTAAATACTTGCTAAAATAAATCTTTTTACAAATTGGGCTCTGACCAGTTTTCTGTATTTCTCTTCTCTTTTGCTATATATATATATATATATATATATATATATATATATATATATATATATATATATATATTATGCGAGGTGTCCAACCACATGGTCACCGCCAAACTTAGACGTGGATCATTCGACGAGCTGCAGCTATTGTGGAGGCTGTAGGTTATCGATATTAGACGTTGCTATCTCTTCATTCTATTCCTGGTTCATATCTTTTATTTAGGGAATGTGTCGCCCACTTCCAGATTAACTATTTCAGGGATTTTATTTTTATTAGCATTTCCTTACTGTTGGATTGAGTATTATGATAGTTTGGTTTTAGACTTTGAATTGGAACATTTTTTCCAGTCTCATTTATTTCAATATTTGATTCATGTTCAGTATTTATTCTTGTGGAATGGATTTGGCTTATATATAAAAGCATGGAATTTATTAATGGATTAATTGGGTATAATTAATTTGGGAAAATGTTTTGACACTTAGCTTAATTAATTATTAGGTGATTAATAATGAAAATTGATTTCGACAGTGATGTTAAGAATGAACCAACCGGACACTTTGATTTTAATTTAATAAAGGATTGATCACCCGGTATTTAATTAGGCGGGGTGTCACAGGTGGTATCATGTTCTAGTGTTCTTTAGGATTTGTTCGGCTTAACATGTTTTTCGCTTAGCGTTCTTTGATATAGAACCCTATCTTTAGGACTGTTGTACTCTTATTTTACGTTTACGTCTTCATCTATTTGAGATTTAATAATAATTTTGGACTAATAAACCACTTCTCATTTCAGATGCTTTCGAGAAGAGCCCTGAGAAATAGAAATGCCCAGCCAGAGCAGCTAGCAGCTCAGGCTCAGGGAATGATTAACGCAACTGACGTTGCCACCATTGTTGCTCAGGCGATAAATGCGATTTTAGCGGTGGTGCAACATGCCCCACCCCAGGTGTAAGTTGTGGCACCAATTCCAGCACAGTTTCCCACTGCATGGGAGAGGGTCAGGGATGCTTTCCCGAGGGCATATCCCCCAGAGTTCTTGTGCGATTCTGACATCATCATAGCGATCCAATGGAAGAAAGATATCCAGAGGCATCTTCACATGTACGAGTACCGACATTCAGAGGTAGTTACAGGCTTCCTATAAGCTAGTGGGGGCTGCTTTGCAGTGGTGGGAGTCCACTACTACCTTGGTGGAGAGGGATAGTATGTCTATTCAGAGCTTTTGGGTGCAGTTTGACCGCAAATATTTTCCCTCCGCCGTGCAGACAGATATGAGGTGGAGACTATTAAATCTGAAGCAGGAGGGTATGACAGTGGCAGAATATGAGGAGGAATTCACAAGGCTGCTTACTATGGTACCAGATGAGGCACCTACTGAAGAGAAGAAGATTCTATTATTTATGGATGGATTGACCTGGAGGATTCGTCAACACCTCATAGGTAATCTGTCGTTGGGTACTTTCACTGAACGCACTTAATACCGCTTTGTTGCATTATCAAGACCATCGCTTCCATCAGCAGGGGAGTCCATCCAGCAGGGATAGACTGGAGATAGTAGTGCTAGTGAGGCACCATCAGCTCAACGGTAGGTCCGTCAGAGTGAGCAGAGTACCCACCAGGGGGACCCTACTAAGAAATTCTGATCTTGCAATTCTAGGCAGGGATATGAGGGTTATAGACAGGGCCAACAGGGCCAATCTAGTCAGCATGGCCAGCAAGGCCAATATCATTATTAGTAGGTCCAGTAGGCCTAACAGAGGCATCAGCAATGTCAGCAAGGGCATTGGAGGGTCAGCCATGGCCATTAGGGTCGAGGCAGAGAGGAGGTAACGTTAGCGACAGGTGCTTTTCTTATGTCAAGACTGGCCATAGGAAGCAGGATTTCCCCGACAAGGGCAGGTTTCCCCAGTAACAGGGTGCCCAACAGGAACCCCAAAAACTCATCTTTCTCACTGCCCTACCATCACCAGCACATGCCCCAGCTTTTCCATCACCCTCGATTCAATAGGGACAATTACAGTATGGACATGTTTATAACGTCCATTAGGCAGCACCGCAGTAGGCACCACCGGCGATTAAGGGTATGTTTACTATCCATGGCACTATGGGGCGTATTTTATTTGATATTGGGGCATCACACTATTTTATAGCCACTAGCTTTGCATGGGCCACGGGGTTGTTAGCCATAACAGAGAATACAGTGACTAGTGTAGACTCACCGCTGGGTAGTGGGTCTTTAATTTTCTTTATATGCCGAGGGGTAGGAATAGAGATTGGGAGTTTAATTTTGCCTGCCGATATGCTAGTCCCATATATGCACGAGCATGACACCATTATAGGCATGGATAGGCTTGCTACTTATAGAGCCATGATATACTATTATAGTAGGACTATTATTTTTGCGATACCGGGCCAGGAGATGTTTTTAATGGCGATGCCTCGTCCTGAGGAAGGATCGTCCACCCACTTGTATTACATAGAGGAGGAGACCTCTTTGGAGGTGGTGATTCCTCTTGACTTTATTCCTATTGTTTGAGAGTTTTTTTATGTGTTCCATGAGATACCGAGACTACCTCCTAGCCGAGGGATAGAGTTCGTTATAGATTTGATGTCGGGCACCAGGCCAATAGTCCGTGTACCATACCGTATGGCTCCAGCTGAGATGTGGGAGCTATGGGATAAGATTAAATAGTTATTAGGACAGGGCTTCATCCGTAGGAGTACCTCACCTTGGGGTGATCCCATTCTATTTTTGAAGAAAAGGGATGGTTCATTAAGATTGTGTGTGTACTATCGAGAGTTGAACAAAGTCATGACACGAAATAAGTATACATTGCCTCGAATCGATGATTTGTTCGACCAGTTGAGAGGAGTTGCCTTATTCTCAAAGATAGATTTGAGATCGGGATACCATCAGCTACGGATTAGGGAGCAGGATGTGTCGAAGACTGCTTTCTTAACGAGATATGGGTCCTATGAGTTCAGAGTCATGCCATTTGGTCTGACGAATGCTCCAATAATATTCATGAACTTGATGAACTGGGTGTTCAGAGAGTTCTTAGATCAGTTTTTCATCGTCTTCATAGATGACATACTAATTTACTAACTAACTGAGGAGGAGCATGCCGAGCACTTGATACAGGTTCTTACGGCTCTACGAGAGCATGAGTTATATGCCAAGTATGAAAAGTGCAGATTCTTATTACGGGAGGTATAGTTTCTGGGGCACGTTGTGTTAGAATTGGGGATATCAATGGACCCGAGAAAAGTGTCAGCAGTGAGGGAGTGGGGACAGCCCACGACACCGATGAATATGCATAGCTTCTTGGGGTTAGCAAGATATTACAGGAAATTCATCAGGGGGTTCTCAAAGATTACGGGCCCATTGATAAATTTAACGTACAAATGGGTGAAGTTCATTTGGGATGATGCTTGCTAGTTAGCTTTCTATGAGCTAAAGGATAAGTTGACGTCAGTGCCAGTTCTTGCTTTACCCAGACCAGGAGTGGAGTACTTGGTGTACACTGACGCCTCTCTACAGGGACTTGGTGGAGTACTTCAGCAGGAGGAACAGGATATAACTTATACCTCCCGCAAGGTTAAGCCTCAAGAGAGGAATTACCCCACCCACGACTTGGAGTTAGCAGCAGTCGTGTTTGCCCTACGAATTTGGAGACATTACTTGTTGGGGGAGAATTTTCACCTCTTCACAGACCATAAGTCACTGCAATACTTGTTCACTCAGCGGGAGTTGAACATGCATCAGTGCAGGTGGATGGAGTTTGTGAAATATTACCACTTTGAGATTCAGTACCAACCGAGGAAGGCGAACGTAGTTACTGGTGCATTAAGCCGAAGGCCAGTAGGTGAGGTAACAGAAGTGTGGAAGGCAAAGTGGAAAGAATTGGGACATCAAGAGGTAGTGGCTCGATCCTTTATGTCCGTTGTGACAGTCACTCCAGAGATTATTACGAGAGTGATCCAGGCCCAGGCCACTGATTCATTTTGTCAGGATCATATTGCACGGTTCCTAGCGGAGGGTGTAGAGTCCTACTCAGTGAGCTCAGATGGGGGACTACGGTTTAATAGGAGATTAGTGGTCCCGAAGGGAGAGGATTACGCCATGCAGTGATGAAACAGTCTCATGGATCCAGATTTGCAGTACATCCTTAAGGGGATAAAATATACCAGGATATGAGGCGACAGTACTGGTAGAGTGGGATGAAGAAGGACATTGCAGAGTTTGTGTCTAAGTGTGCCACCTATCATCTAGTAAAGGTGGACCACCAAAGGTCGCTAGGGTAACTTCAGCCGCTGAAGATACCTACGTGGAAATGGGAGAACACTTCCATGGATTTCATTACTGGGCTACCTACTTCAGAGAGGGGTCACGATTCTATACGGGTAGTGGTGGATCGGTTAACCAAGGTAGCTCATTTTCCACTTGCGTGTACTGATTACACTACGAGACAGTATTCTTGGATATTTATTATCGAGATAATGAGATTGAATGGGATACCCTTGAACATCGCGTCTGACAGAGGCAAGACTTTTGTATCACGCTTCTGGGAGAGCTTTCAGGAGGCTATGGGTACTGAACTGCGGTAGAGTAGGGCTTATCACCCACAAAAAGATTGTCAGACTGAGCGTACTAATCAGATGCTGGAGGATATATTGTTTGTAAGAACATAATTCTTAGACTATTCATTTGTTTTAATTGGCTTAATTCCGGACAAAATAAAATAATTCAGGCTAGTTATCTATGGAGTTTATTTAAAGCCTACGACAAAGTTCAAGTCCAAGAATGTGCAATCAAAGCTTTCAAGAAGATTAAAAGTCAAGACGTGTTGCATATATTTAAAATCACTCATGTATGAATACTTGTGAGTAGTTGAGTAATCTGTATATTGATTAAATACTGGGTGATTTAAATGTTTGGTAATGAAATCCTTTTATGTTTTAAAAAATATATATCTGAGTTGCAAACAGTTTAAAGAAAATTCGAGGATTAAATTAAAAAGAAAAAATATTTTTTTACTGTATCTCGCTCGAACGAGATTGAGAATCGTTCAAACGACATTGACATGTCGCACGAACGAGATCTCATCTCGCTCGAACGACCTTTCGCCTCGATTTTCATGTTTTCATTTTCTTGGACTCTGTGCAGCTCAGTTATAAATAAAAAAGTATCTGCAAACGTTTCCAATGCAAAACAGTTTTGAGAAACTTATTCCCATACAAGTTTTTCATCTTTCGGTGTTTATTCAAGATCGTATTACTCAATTCCAAAGTTAAGTGATCTTGAATGCATTTACCGGAAGATAATGCATTCACTACACCGTGTTTCACTTTGTGAGGAGAACTCTACAACCGAAGAGCTGCGTGCTATTGTAGAAGGAGACCTTATGAAGTATCTTGTGGAGAAGTCGTTTCTCTTCTTCACTGCTGCCCTCCTGGAAAGGGAAAGTTCAAGCCGATACATCGAAACCGACACCTGCGGGTATTTCATATGTTGCACTTATTTCATTGTAATCCATGTAAGCCGTTCTCTTATAAATTATAGTGAAATAAAAAGGTTTTTTCCTTCGGTGATTTTTCCTGAAATTGTTTCGTTTATCGCATGCTTTATTCATCAAATGAATTAATCACTTAGATGCATGTTTAGGGTTTAAGAAGCTAAAATTGGTTTTAACTAAAATTAGAACAAAGTTGGTTTTTACCTAAAGTACACTAAAGGGCCGTTTCAAATTGGTATCAGAGCTTGTTGCACTATTTTATTGTGTTTGTGATCCCGTGTCTTTAGGTATGCCTTTCGGTGGTTTTGATGATTTTAGAATTCACTTGTTTGAATCATCTAATTGGAAATCTCAGATGAAAACTTCTTTTAAAAAACTGGTTAATAAGGGTGATTGTGAAAAGTATACTTGCTGCGAAGGTTTTGGTCACAGGGTAGATGAGTGTCCCACTAAACTTAGGGAGAATTTTAATAAATCGATAAATCGTGTTTCTACTATTAGTGATAGTGACCCAGAAGAAGAAAACTTTTTTGCTAGTAAGCGTGAACTTCCCACCTTTGTGGCTAGTCATGTAAGCGATAAAGACTTACCTTTGCATAATTCTTCCACAGCCACAGAAAATGATACTCCTGAGAGTGAGGAGGAGTTAAGTAAGGATGAGAGCGAAGACAAGAGAGATTTGCAAACTTCTTTCAAAGAATTGTATGGAGAAACTTTAAAATCAAAGAAAGCAAACGTGAAACTAGCAGCTATGTTGAAAGAACGTGCCATAGAAATAAATAATTCCAATTCTTTAATTGAGGATCTTAGGGCACGAGAAAAGAAAATTCGAGATAAGCTAGAATATGTCGAGGGTGAGAGAGATAGTCTTCGGGGATTGATGGAGACTATGAAAAAGGAAATCCTGAAGTTTGAAAATTCTACGCGTTTACTTGAGTCAAGGATAAGTGAGCTTGAAGGAAAACTGAGGGATTCGAGTAAAGTTAAGTTTGATTTGGAGGCTAGGTCTGAAAAGTTAGACAAAATCTTAGGCGCCGTCGAAATCAAAGATAATCGGAGAGGTATTGGCTTTAATAATCATGTCGCACCTGCTCCCAAAGCCAAAACCATGCCAACAAGAGAGCTTCCTAGGAACTTTAAGAGAGTACCACCTAGGAACGTAAGGCATAATCGGCCTATAGGACATGCTCCTCACCGTATCTACACTTGCACTCATTACGGTAGGACAGGTCATCTTAGACGATTTTGCTACGATCTTAAGAACGCTCCAAGAAATTCTAGGGCCATTCCGGTACCAAATGCCCCTACTCGTCGGTTCACACCTACTTGGGTTAGAAAGTCAGATTTAGAAGCGTTAGGTATAAAACTCTATGATTCTCGCATCATTGCTCGTGGTTCTCCTCATCTTTCTTCGTTCGATTGAGGTTGTTCGTTGGTTTATCATACACTAGTATTTACATCTTGCTTATATTTGGCTAGTGTTATGGCATGTTTCTTATTTTTGTTATTTATTTGAGTCTTTTCGAAAAATACAAAAAGATTTTGCTTTTTATAAAAACTTTTGAAAATACACAAAGATTTTTTACTTTTGAGTCATGAGGTTACATGATATTAGTGTGCTTGATTTCCCCCCTTCTTTAATTATTCATGTGACTAGAACTTTTGGTCATTATTATTGATCCTAGAATGATCTTAACCTTTGCACTATGGGGTTGTTTCGATGTTGATATGCATTTTGACTCGACTTTGCTTATATGCCATCCTTGCACACAAGCACGAGTTTATATGAATGTTTGACTTCTCTTGCATATTTGAGTTTGGTGAGACGTTCTTATCTCAATTTTGTCATCTATGTGTAAGTAAACTTAAGGAGGAGGTGTGCTTGTAAGAACCGTTTTTCGTGAGAATTGGTATTGAAAATATGTTGAGTGTTCACGGGAAAGGGCTGCGAGGGTATAAAATTGACTCGTCATGAAAGCCACCGTTTAAAAGAGCCCAAAAGAAAATCAAGGCAATAAAAAGAAATAAATGCCATAATTGGGGCCAATAGGACTTTCTCTTAGTAGAGATTGATAAATATTTCTAAAGATCTTGAAAAATTCATATATTGAGGGAGTTTGGTTGGAAATTAATTTAAACGGGTTTGCACCACGAATCCTATGTTGAAACATCGTATCATGACACTATTGTTTGTAGAATCATCAACAATCCAAACTTGTATGCATGTTGATTAAGTTTAGTTCATCAAACTCACACTTATTTTGTCACACATGGCTTTGATGAAGTTTGATGATTCCTTGCTATCAATAAGAACTCTTTGATCGATTCAATGTATTGAAATGATGGCTCAATTGTTGTAGTTCACCCCAATCAATCCACTTTAATAATTGAGCACATTAGGACTATGTTAACATGTAATTCCCATTTTTTGCATTTTACACTGTTTTCTATTTTTCAGTCTGTTTTTGTGTTCCAGGTACTGTTTTGGGGTAATTTTTTCACTGGGCAAATTCTGAATGTTTTTGGGGTATTTTTGGAAATTTTAATTTCTCTTTCGAACGACATCTCATGTCTCGCGAATACGTCGTTCAAGCGACTTCCTAAATCGTACGAGCGACATCCTTAAGTCGTTCGAACGACGTCTCACAAGATCAAGGTTTCTTTTAAGCCGTCGTTCTCTCTTCTCTCATGTCGTTCTCATTTCCTTCTAGCGACAACAACGCCTGTTTTCAAATTTCTGCCATTTTCAGTGGATCTTCACCTCTGTCATCTCTTTAAAACTCCTCCGGACTTCGTTTATCTCCCTTGAGCTCCTATATCATCCATTGACACTCCTTTGAGTTCATTTAGCATCCATCCGCTAAGGGGTTGTTCTGGCAGTTGTTTCTCATCGGTTGCATAGTTTTTCTGGCTTGTTGTTCCCGTTTTCCGGTGGTTTCGAGGTAACAATGTTAATTTTTACTTGTTTTGAGAAAATTATTGTCTTTATTAGTGATTTTGACTGTGATTGTGGTTGGTTTTCGCGCTGGTTCGGTTGGACGATTGTACGGAGATAGATGCTTAGGTGTGCGTGTGTTCCTCCGCGATGGTAATTTTTTTACATCACATATTGCACATTCTATTCATGCCACCTATATGCCGTGGTTCCCTTTCCGGGTGACTCGATGAGGCACCACCCTCTACTCGAGCTCAGAGAGCTCAGGCTAGTCCGCCTCCGTACTCACCTGTGAGGTGGGCCACTCATGCTGAGTATGATCATTACTGCTCATTGGGTCTCCACATTCGGTCAGTTGTTTCAGAGAGGGTGTTTCGTTATGCTGAGTTTTCTGAGTTAGGTATTCCTCGTTGGTTATTTGCTAGAGGTTGGGATTATATGTTTGAGGTTCGTGGGGTTATTTATCTGGACATTGTCCGAGAGTTTTTCTTCCGTGCTCTTCCCCACTCTGAGGGGATCTTTTCTACTGTACGTGGCATTCCTGTTCTCATCACTGCAGATCTCATAGCAGCTTTTTTGCACCTTCCTCGTATCCCAGACGTTGTGTTCCCTCGTTATACCGACGATGAACCTACTTATGATGATATTTTATGGCATTATTTCTGGGAGATTCCTCTGGCAGGTTCTACGATGTATCATCGCCAGCTTTACCCGGCCTTTCGTGTACTAAATAGGTTTATGTCAGCATCCATTTATCCTCAAATAAATCATACACAGATTGGGTCTAACATCGTCTATTTTATGTGCCATGTTTCTCAGGGGTGGGATATCGATCTTCCGACTGTCATGCTTCGAGTCATATCTTCTGTCACTGTCCATGGTTCCATCCCTGTCCGTCCTGCTCTTCCATATGGGATTCTCATTTCCACCCTTTGCACAACTACTGGTATCCCTGTTTTAAAGGGTGATCTGCGTCTCCCTAAGCCTGGTATTATTTATCATAATACTTTTGCTCGTTCTGAGAGTCATTTGCCACAGGCAGCGAGAGTGAGTGCTCCACCCCCAGAGGGAGTCTTCCCTGATCCGTGTCAGGCCTCTGATCACCTTGGTCCGAGCACGTCTACTCCGCCACCACCACCCACTCCTACACCTACATGTCCTATTAAGGAGGAGGTTTCTTCTTTACAGGCACAAGTAGCTACCCAGTCCAGGATGTATGATTCTATCATGGCTAGATTTGATGCTGAGGCCAAAGCACTTGTTCGTGCTGAGTCCAGGATGACATCATTTTTTGATGAGATGCGACAGAGAGTGCAGCAGAGAGGCACCTGTTCATCTGGACTTGGTCATATTTCTTCCTTATACACTGCTGCTGCTGCTATTGCTATTGCTATTGCTAATGATGATGATGATTCTGCCAATGCTTAGTTGTGTTTGTTTTATTGTATCTGAGACATCTATATATTCCTGAAGTATTTTTTATTCTCTCTGATATGATGTACTCTTTCAATCAGTTGTATCTATCTTGGTTATTATGACATGGATGTACAGTCTATTTTTGCACTTTTAGTGATTCTCGCATTATTAATCTGTTTCTGCTATCTTTTGCTACCCATTGTCATATTGCTATTGATTATCTAGCTATGCTGATTCATTCTCATATTTTATTACTAGATCTGCTGTGTTTGTCCCACCTTTTGTCTATTCTAGACAAAAAGGGGGAGAGATATGTGATGTAGGGAGAGTATTTATTATGATTTTATTAGTTTATTTCCTCCATACTTCACTTGGGTATTTGGTTGTGTCTCGTGTGTGTAGGTATTATTTTCAGAGATTCAGATATTCATTGATACATCTCACATACAGACAGATTCAGATGATTGCCATTCACAGACAGATTCAAATGCCTATCGTTTATTCAGTCTCACTATGTCCTGTACTTTTAGATTTTTTGTCATTTTGGGATAGGCCATGTATTTGTTTATGGCATATAGTTCTGTTTAGTTTCGTCCCAGAATAGCCAAAGGGGGAGATTTGTAAGAACATAATTCTTAGCATATTCATTTATTTTAATTAGCTTAATTCCGGACAAAATAAATTAAGTCAGGCTAGTTATCTATGGAGTTTATTTAAAGTCTACGACAAAGTTCAAGTCCAAGAATGTGCAATCAAAGCTTTCAAGAAGATTACAAGTCAAGACGTGTTGCATATATTTAAGATCACTCAGGTATGAATACTTGTGAGTAGTTGGGTAATTTGTATATTGATTAAATACTGGGTGATTTAAATGTTTGGTAATTAAATCTTTTTATGTTTTAAAAAATATATTTCTGAGTTGCAAACAGTTTAAAGAAAATTCAAGGATTAAATTAAAAAGAAAAAATATTATTTTTACTGTATCTCGCTCGAACAAGATTGAGAATCGTTCAAACGACATTGACAAGTTGCGCGAACGAGATCTCATCTCGCTCAAAGGCCTATCGCCTCGATTTTTGTGTTTTTTTTCTTGAACTCTGTGCAGCTCAGTTATAAATAAAAACGTATCTGCAAACGTTTCCAATGCAAAACAGTTTCGAAAAACTTATTCCCATACAAGTTTTTCATCTTTCGGTGTTTATTCAAGATCGTATTACTCAATTCCAAAGTTAAGTGATCTTGAACACGTTTACCGGAAGATAATCCATTCACTAAACCGTGTTGCACTTTGTGAGGAGAACTCTACAACCGAAGAGCTGCGTTCTATTATAGAAGGAGACCTTATGAAGTATCTTGTGGAGAAGTCGTTTCTCTTCTTCACTGCTGCCCTCCTGGAAAGGGAAAGTTCCAGCCGAGACATCGAAACCGACACCTGTGGGTATTTAGTATGTTGCACTTATATTATTGTAATTCATGTAAGCTGTTCTCTTACAAATTATAGTGAAATAAAAAGGTTTTGCCCTTTGGAGATTTTTCCTGAAATTGTTTCGTTTACCGCATGCTTTATTCATCAAATGAATTTAATCACTTAGATGCATGTTTAGGGTTTCAGAAGCTAAAATTGGTTTTAATTAAAATTGGAACAAAGTTGGTTTTTACCTAAAGTACACTAAAGGGCCGTTTCGTTGTGCATGTGTGTCCTTGACTTTGGAGGGAGTTGGGATCCGTGTCTTCCACTAGTGGAGTTCGCTTATAATAACTCCTATCAGTTTACAATCGACATGGCCCCATTCGAGGCGCTGTACGGCAGACCTTGTTATTCTCCTACTTGTTGGCTAGAGGTGGGGGACAACAAGTTACTCGGGCCAGAGGTAATTCAGGAAACTTCAGCCAGGGTTGAGATGATCAGGAACCGTGTTTGGGTAGCCCAGGACAGGCGGAAAATCTACGCCGATGCAAAAGGTTCTTCAGGGAGTTCAACGTGGGGTACCAAGTATTACTGCGGGTGTCTCCTATGAAAGGGGTGATGAGTTTCGAGAAAAAGGGGAAATTAGCTCCGAGATACGTAGGACCATTTCCCATTATCGAGAGGATCGGATCGGTGGCATACAGACTTGGGTTACCGGAGCACTTTCATCGTATTCATGACGTGTTCCACATCTCATCGTTGAGGCTAGGGCTGTGTTTTTTTTCCGAACTTTTCGATTTCCGATCCGATTTTTTCCGAATTTGGAATGAAATTTTCGTTTTCCGATTTTCGATTTTTTGATTTCTGATTTTTAAAAAAAAAATCGGATCTGAAATCGGAAATAATTTTGAATTTCCGATTTTCCGATCCGATTTTTTCTATTTTTTTCCGAATTATTTCCGATTTTTTCAGAATTACTTTCCGATTTCCGATTTTTTCGATTTCTTTTCCAATTTTTTGAAAGTTTTTCATATCCCACATCGGTTGGGAGAGGGAGAGGGCTCCAAAATAGGCTCTATAAAAGGAGAGCATCCCCCTAACTTCTTCACAAATGAAACAATGGGCCAAATCCTCATGTATTTACATGTTGGGTTAAACCATTCTCTTTGTTTCTTTAAAATGAGAATTTCGAGTAATCGAAAATCCATAATTTATTTTTTTTGAAATTTTGGAATTTTTGAAATTTCTGGATTTTTAATATATTTTGTGAATTTTCGATTTTTTCCGATTTTTGCCAATTTTTCGATTTTTTCGAATTCGGAATTTTTTTTAATTTTCCAAAAAATTCGGATCGGAATAGTTATTTTATTTTCGAAAAAATCGGAATTTTTTCCGAAGAGGCATTTTTCGATCCGATCCGGCCGAAACACAACACTAGCTGAGGCGATTTCTTAGGGATGAGTTGACCGACACCCACATTGCGATTGAGGAGATTGATTTACAGCCCGACAGTTCATATGAGGAGAGGCCTATGGCTATCCTAGACCATAGCGAGATGAAATTGAGGTCAAAGGTAGTTCCACTGGTGAGGGTTCAGTGGGAGCATCATAACGTAGAAGAGTCTACATGGGAGCGAAAGGAGGATATACGCGAGAAATATCCAGACTTATTCCTACCAAGTATGGTTTACTCTTCAAATTTTGGGGAGAAATTCCGGTATTAGGGGGAGGTATGTAATACCCCGCATTTTTATGATATTAAATAATTAAGATATTTATTATTATTGTTGGATTAATTAAATTAAAAAGGTTAAGAAATTTAATTATTAATTTATCCGAATTTAAAATAATTATTAACTAGCGTGCGATGCGTTAATACTTATTGATGGAAATCATTGATTATTACTGTGGGTATATGTAATATGGAATTATATAATTTCTTTAAATTGTCGGAGTGCGAATTACGACATTTTGGTATTTTAAGTCAGGATGCGCGTGTGAGCCGTGTCGGGATTAATTGAATGGAATAAAAAGATAAATTATTTTTGTATAACTCGTATGGTAATTTCGAGTGCGCCATTGAGTCCAAAAGGGTCGAGATAGTCGGAAAACTCTACCCCTGCTTTTTATTTGGACTTCGGGGTAATTTTAGGCCTAACCGACACCCCGTAGGGGTAGTTTTGTCATTTGGATTCTTGGGAATTAAAATGGACGAAAATTAGAGTGCTTTAATATCCCTTACAAAGTTACAGTTAGGGTTTTATCTATAAAAGAAAAGAGAGAGTCCCAGAGGAAGGAGAACAAGAGGTTCCTAGGAGTTGCAAGGCCAAATCCAGTTATCTTTCACCAAAAACATCATCAACGCGTAGATCGGAGTGAGTAGAAAAATTCTATATCAAATTCAAGTGATGAATCAAACCTTCATTATCAGGCAAGAGTTTATTACTTTCTTTCCTTTAGCAATACTCACGTTCATGTTATCTTCCAAGGTTTCTACAACGACCATGGGATCAGGCACTACTTCAGCTCTGTGGCATACCTTCAGAGCAATGGATAGGCTGAGGCTTCCAACAAAACGGTGATTGATGGATTAAAAAAGCATTTAGAGAGAGACAATTGCGTACGAGTAAATGAACTACCCAATATCTTATGGGCTTACCGCACCACTCCAAGGGGAGCAACCAGAGAGACATCATTCGCAGTTATGTATGGGATGGAGATAATTATCCCTTTGGAAGTTGGCCTCCCTACCATGAGGTCCACTCTGATCGACCAAGGCCAGAATGATACAATATTACTCGTTGGACTTGACTTAGCCGACGAACGAAGGGAATTAGCTCTAGTGAAACTAACAGCCTATCAATAACAGTTAGCAAAGCACTATAACAGAAAAGTTAATCCAAGAACAATCCCGATTGGGGACTACGTCCTAAGGAAAGTTCTTGGAAGCACTGTGAAGCCATCGGATGGCAAGCTAGGACCAAACTGGGAGGGACCATTCAAGGTGATAAGGGATGACCTACAAGGAGCTTACCACTTGGAAACGCTGGAGGGAAGGGAAATACCAAGAGCTTGGAATGCAGCCAACTTGAAGAAATTATACTTCTAGATTTCTTTTTTATTTTCTTGCAAACATAATGTTGAATTTCCAATCCTTCTCCAATTAATAAAATTTGTTTGGTATAAGCATTCTATGAGTATTGTTGTTTTTAAATACATTTTTTTATATGCATCATTTCTAAGTTACAGGCTCCCCCTCTTAACATGCGCAATTAAGATCATTTGTATGATCTTCTATGATTGCACCTCATTGGTTAATCTTATGCTATCCAAGGTATAACTAGCAGGGTCGACAAGTGAAGACCCTCCTCAGGCATTTGTCAGCACAACTGGCCTCCTAGTTTGCCCCTGGCAATAAATGAAGCTCTACAGGGGATCCTTAGGCGACTTGACCAACCTAGGTTGGTCGACAACATAGCTTGGCCCAAAAATCCTGCTCAGAAGGATTATCCTTTACCTTGTGTATCCTCGCCACTGCCCTTCTTAGGCCTAAGGTAGTGTGATGACACGACCTAAAAGGTAAGGTAAGGTTAAATTGTGCAATTAAAGAGTACAGGACTGGGGGGATACTAACTCGATAATAAACTCTACAACTCTACCTAAGTCATATCTATTCGGCTAGAAAAGCCCAAGATACTAAATGAGAGATCAACAAAGTAAAAACAAACACATGTTTAGTCGATAATTGCCCAAAACATAAATATTTTATTACATAGTTACATGTACAAATAACTACATATGCTAAATCAATATGAACCCTAAGGAGGACTAGGTTGCTAGGTGAGGTAGTAGCTACCCGCGCTCTTCGACCGTTATTTGGATGAGGGGCATATTCCTCCTCGACCTCATTCGAGCTCGGCTCCAAGAGCTTTCTTGGAATTGCGTCTATAGGAATCCAACAATCATCCTTCCTGAATGGATTTGGAATCAAAGTTGAGGGAGAGATTTTATGTCGATACCAGATAATAGAATTCTTAGGGACTTGTAACTCCCCGAGGGCACTCAGTCATCGTCTCATGAAGGCTAACTCCTCAACCTCCTTCAACTTCATGGGTGTGTCGGTCAAGCCTTGGTTATAACCATTTGCCCAGACCTGCCGAGGACCATTCTTGAATAGATGCCTCAATCTGATGACATCCCGCTGAAGCCCAACAATAATCATGTATGCTCGGTATATATCTCCTTTCAGCTCGGTGATGTCCCTCTGAGAATTACTAACAATGGATCCATCTCACTGCCTCGTCGGCGATGAAGTACCCTGGAGGAGCAACGGGGCAATGCTCAATGAATTTTCCCTTAAATGATCAATCTCATTCCTCAAGGTGTCACTCTCTCGCTAAAGCATCTTGCCTACTAAATTGATTTCAGACGCCTCTAATAGACTCGCTTTGAGAGTATTTACCTCTTCTTGAATAGAGGCACCAATCTCGCTCATCCCCTCACATCTATCTTTCAACTTAGAAACCAACTCGAATTGGTCCTTGTAATCCTGGTTCCTTGCTCGGAGAGACTTGTAAATTTTTATGAAGGCACGACGTACTTGGATGCTCACATTAGTACCAAGGATTTGGCCTAGATGAGAAGTAGTCGGGATATATTCCTCAAAGTCAACGAGCTATAAATCATACAAGTACAAAATAACCAGTGGATGTAAAATGATTAAAACTCTTTCATTAATATCAACGCCAGTGTCATATAGGTACATTGACTAGAAAAAGAGAACAACAACCATAAAAAAAATGCAAGGGAGCTCTAGAAGTCTAGTCGAAACCCTCAGTCTGTCCTGAAGATACTAGTTTTTTTCCTTTATCAGTAGCCTCGCTCGTCCTTGTCCCACCTACACCTCCCTCAGCAGGAACAACTGCTACTCCCTGACCAATAGAGGCAAGCACCTCTCCTATGATAGGTTTAGGACTAGGGTCATGCTCGTCAAAGGGAGGGGAGTCAAAATCTACCCCAGCAGCAAGCAAAGCCTTGTCCCAACCTTTTTTGAAGTTGGACTGACTGATGTAGTCAATTTGGGCATCAGCATCATCATATGCTGCTTCCCACCCAGCGTTGTAAGAGCTCTCCGTCTCAGACTCCAGCTTCTTCATTTTCTCGACGAGCACCTTATTTTCCTCAACAACTGCCAACTTGCTCGTTATGACCATATTATAAGACTGCCGCAACTCTTACAGTTCTTTGGTGGCTGCTTCTTTCTCCTTATCAAGTTAAGTCTTAGCTTCAGACAAAGCACGCTCGAAAGATGTCTTAACAGTAATGGCAACTTTCAGGTTCGCCTCGAGCTCAAAATTTTTCCTTGCCAGCTCGTCATGATTACAACAGAGGATGGTGAAATCATACACAAACTATAGAGAAATAAGAAAACACGAGCGAAGAGAATAACAAGAAAAATTTGCAGAAAATAGAAGAAAAAAGAAAGGGAATAGACTTGCCAATGCTAGCCCCTGACTTGTCTTTAGGGCTAACTGGTTAGTCCCTATTATTGACAACCGCTCGCGGTCGGCTGGTAAAATCGCTCTCTCGAGTACTGTAGGAGCCAGCTGAGGGGTTAAGGTGATGGAAGCCCCCTTGGCCAAGGCAGACATAGGAACCAAGGAGGCCTGTGTTCTCTTTGTCCTCAACTCCTCTCTCATCATCTCTTCTTCCCTTTCCTTCTTCTCGGATCCTCATCCTCTCTTCCTATTTTTTTTTCTCTCTCTCACCAACTCATCCTCTTCTTCCTTTCCTTCTCATGGGCTACAGTCTTAGAACCCGTAGCACTGTCCCCAGGTCCAGACTTCTACATTTTCAGCCTATGAGATAGCAAAACATCGTCATCATCGTCATCCCTGATCAGATTCCCCCTAGGGGGAATTATTTCTTCCTCATTGGAGATTTTTGAACCTGCCTCTGAGCTAGAAGATCCCTCGAAAGACCTCTCAGTACCTGACTCTTCTTCACTGGATTCAACCTCAACAGACTCAGCTTCGCCACTACCACCCATGTCACCTCCTACACTGCCTTCACCAGAGTTACCCTCCTCCTCGTCCAACTGAATTGGCTCAGTAATGACCTCTTCTGGGATATCAAGGTGAGGAGTGCTATCAACAGGTCGGGCAATGAGGCTGGATCCTGTGTTTTTGTACTCTAAAAGGAAAGCGGTCGATCTCGAATGCTCGCCGTTAACCAGAGGTAACGAAAAGAGATATTCAAGGGATAGAGGGTTAACATGTTGGTATCAAACACCCCCACTCTCTTAATTTTCATATATATATATTGTACCCCTGGACCGGGGCAAGGGGTATGTAATAAAAAGATAAATACAACGAGAAAACCCCATCGTGGATGTAGGCTCATTGCCGAACCATGTACATCTTGTGTTGTGTGTGATTATTCTTATTCGTATTCTTTATTTTTCTGGTGATTGCATTTACTTATTAGTTGTGTTGGGATTTCTTGTCCCCACATATATAAATTATATATAATATATTTTTAATTAATATATATTGCATTTAATAATATTTTAAATATTTATTATAATGTTCTTTATTTCATTATCTGTTTTTTTGGAACATTTGCAAAATAAATTTATGAAATAAGAGTTAAAAATAAAAATGTTGCAAATCAAGTTTAACATAAACGGATAATTGGATAATCATATCGGATCCGAATCCGTTTAACATAAACAGATATGAATTTGGATTTGCTAGATCCGATCCGATTAATAAACGGATCTGATTCGAATCTGTTAAACATAAACGGATATGAATTTGAATTTATATGATACGATCGGATCCGAATCCAATCCATTTACAGGCCTAGATCCATTTATGATCCGATCCATATTTGACCTTTTGGCTCATCAAATCACAAAATTATATGCCCACTTTAAACATCCGAAGTCAATTAAAAACACAAAAACACATGGTCTCATATCTTTTGATTAAATACAATTTGTTTAAACATCTCAAAAATGGTCTCACCGAAACACCCAATCCTCTCCAATCAAAGTTTCTCTTTCTAACTTCTCATATCTAATTTCTTCTCCATATTGCCCATGGAAGCCATTTCTACGTCCGCCTTCATATCAAAACTCCAAGAAACAAAATCATTTTCTCATACAACATCTAATAAACGTAATGGGTATCCAAAAATTAACTTGGGTATTCCTAATTCGAGTTCTTAAGCTTGTGGATCTCGCATTTTGGCTCTTGCTCGTGACTTATCTCGTGATGGGCAAGATGAGGGGTATTTTGGGAAAGAGTTTGGTTTAAGTTCTTAAGTGATTTATGTTCTGTCTCAGGTAACATGTCATATTTAATTAAGTACATTTCTTTTTAATGATCTGGTTTGGTTGCTAAGTTGCAGATTGGAGCCCTAATTAAAAAATTCGACAAAGAACCCCCAAAACTATTGAATTTTTACACTCGGGGTTCGTTTGGCAACCAAATTCTAAGGTTTAGAATTGAAATTGGAAGGCCAATTTCAATTTCGTGGAGTTAAAATTGACCTTCAAATTCCATTAACATGCCTTGGAATTGGGTTACCAAAAGGACCCTCAGAAAATATGCATAAAATCATGTCTTTATCAATTCATTTGTAATGAAAATGTGTTAGGTGCCAAAATTGAATAGTTCCGGGGGCTCTTTTTTAGATTAGGGTGGCTATCTATAAAACCGCTATAATTGAGGGGGTTTGGTATAAGTTATCCTTTTTTTAGTACATCTCAAATTAATAAAGGGTTTTCACCAATTGGGCCCATTTCCTAAGTAACTAGTCAAATATTAGGTTCAAGTGTACAAGTCCCATGAAAAAATATTTTTGCTCCAATAAGTCCTATTAAAAAACGACAGTGAATATTAGAGTGTTCATAGTAAGGTCCAATCCGATTTTTAGAGTTTTTTCGAACCGGAGCGACTTGGTCGGTCCTCTATAAAAACGTATCGAGTCCGAACTGATAATGTCGGTTAGTCGGTTAACCGACCCTAGTCGTTCCGTTTTTTATAGGGTCAATCTTGTTTAACTCGTCGGTCCTCACATTAATGAATTACATCATTTATAAAAATAAAAATATATCTTTAGTCTATTTTTTTCCAAACATTAAAAATTAAAAAAATATCAAAATTTGCAATTAAAGCAAACCTACTATTGGATTAAACGTTAATTAAAACTAATCAAATGCTAAAATATATATTTTATTATTTGTTTATATTATATGTATGTAACAATATATTATTTTATATAGAATCGGTCCGGGTCGATCCTAATAGGGTTTTTGAACCTATAAATCATGGACTAGACCGACTTGGTCGGCCCGCTAAAAAATAAACTCGGACCGGACCGATTAAGAAAAAAGATCGAAAAAGGGATGAATTCGGCTCAATACGGTTCGGTCTGGTTGGTTTTTTGGACAGTGAATATATGTGTTAATAGGAACTATTGAAGACTCAGAAAATTTGTTTTGATAAGATCAATGAGGAAATGTCTAATGTAAACGGGACTTTTTTGCCAAGATCTCATTAATAAATGACAATTCCATTGTACGCCCATGCCAATAATTTTATTTTGTCTGTAGTCTAGTGAAATTTGTTTTGTGTACTAATACCTTGTAATTTAGGGTATACACAAACTTAACACATATATATTATGAAAAATGCGCATATACATTGTAAAATTCCATGTACAAATTATAAATTTTTGGGTAAATTACACTAACCCCCCCTAAACTATAGTGGTTTGCAGCTAACCCCCTAATGTAAAAAACTCGACAAAGAGCCCTTTAAACTATTGAATTTTGACACCTAGAAAATATTGTCAAAATTCAATAGGTTAGGGAGCTCTTTGTCAGGTTTTTAGATTAGGGGGCTATCTTTAAAATCACTATAGTTTAGGGGAGTTTTGTGTAATTTACCCTGATTCTTTCCCAAAAAATTATAAAAAAATATATGTATGTAATAGAAAATTTAATGTATACATTATTGAAAAACCAGGTATACATTAACGGTGTCCTTAGGAATTAAGCAAAAAAAGACTGTATTTTTCTATGGACCCAACCCCAAAGTAATAGTCGTGCTTTCTTTTTAATATATAAAACTAGGTAATATAATAAAGTTACACATCCAAAAAAAGACATATAAGAGATAACAATTATCCAAGAGCATGTCTTGCATTCAAAGGTATTTATCATTTTTAGAGTATAGATTTGGAAAGTACGAAATTTTCTTACGGGACGGAGGGAGTATTTTTTCTAAATTACAATTGCACGTTTTACTAAATATATTCTATGAGAATAATATCCTCAATTGTGAAATTTTCTTCGTATTTTCCTTATTTTCCGTGGAAAACATTTCTTACCCACCTTCAATGCATTCGATTTGGTGAAAATTATGAAAAGCAAGGGGCATTTAGTCTTCCGATCCACTCTTTTTTCCAAATTTTTTCATAAAATAAATGTTTTTCAATTTTTCTCCCTTCCAAATTTATAATTAATCGAACCCTTATTTCTTTTGATTTTCTTGGTAACTATTAAAGAGGAAGCAAATTTTCTTTCGTTATGTATCAGCTTTAAATCTGTTTGGTTTTTGTCAGGACGAACCTCGTGGACTTATTTGTTTATGTATACATGTAACTGGACTATTTTATCATTTTTATCTGTTTCTTAAATCATTTTACATTATTCCCTTTTAATGAAAGTAATAATTTCAAAACTTGAAAGAAATTTGGGTTATTTGGCTATTGACCCCCAATTATTACGGGTATTAAGATATTGAGACTTAATTTTTTGCATAGTATAGGTTTGACTTGCGAAACAATATCCATGACAGTTTTGGTGCCAAACCTATATTATGCAAAAGTTTTGGGTGTCAAATCACAATATGCATAACTAATGAGGGCCAAGGAAGAAGTTTTATCAAAATTAAGCATTCAAATTTGAATAGTTTGAAAACATGTGGGTAAGTCATAAGGATTTTAAAAACTTATTTAAGGCGTGGTGGGTGAATGTTGGGTAGATTGTTTCCTCCTAAGGGTACCTCTAATAAGTCATAAGCTGTAAACTGACACTTCCAAGACCACATTTTTCAATGGTTATCTTTTGCCCATAAATGATTATCAAATATCTGGAGTAGGGTGGTCAAAAAATCCTTAAAACTTGCCAATCATAAAAAAATGAATAGAATGGTGTCGTTCATGCCCTATAGCCCAACATTCTACTAAGCCAACCTCCTCTGCCTCATGGTTAAAAGAATGGGGGACAAAGGGATCCCCTAGCCTCAAACCCTCGGGGGCTCTAACTAGGAATGCTTATGTTAATCCGCCATCTCTATCGAGAACCAAATCCCTATTTCTCCAAGATGGTGTCTTAAACATCTAACTCATTCTGCCCTAGTCCGAACGACATCCTCTTTAAGGCCTTTCAACCAATTGATACGACCCCGAAGAGCCGCTTTTGCTAAAGCTCTAGCAGTTTCTTGAAAACTCGCTTCGAATATGAAACTTTGATTATTCAGAGAGAGACGCTCTTGTTATTCCCAATAAGATGACTCGATAACAAATCGCTTCTTCCAAAGTGCGCCCCATTCGTTCCGCTCGTAACAATCCAATTAGTTCTCCGGGAGAAAAAACTTCCCTCATGTTTTCAACAACCTCGTTAACCACTAAGGCAACATCTAGGATTTGTGCTCCCTGCAAATGTGCTTTGATTAGGAGAAATGGTGGCGTCTAGAACTGGACTTTATGTTAGAACCTTAGTAAGGATCTTATAGGCACCGAAAACCAAATGGATTGGCAAGTCCCTCACCGTAATAGATTTGTCCTTCTTGGGAACAAGGGTTATAAAGGTAGAATAGATGCTTTTTCATAGTTACCATTCATTGGAACAATTAATGACATTGGCCTTCACAACCTGCAAGTTTGAATGGAAAAAAGCCATTGAGAAACCATTCGGACCTGGAGCTTTCTAGAATTTCACCCCTGACCTCCTCAAACTCAGAGACGTTCTAACCAATTACTCAAGGATATAATTCCAATTAAGACCCTCGAGAATAGGATTGTGTTGAGTTCTTTTGAAACAACTTTTTATACAAATAGATGATTCCCTCAACAATCAGGAAAAGATCTTTCGCTACCGGTCCATCACTGAACTCTAGTTCCTTAATGTAACTCTTACTTCTCCTACCATTAGACACACTATGGAAGAATTTAGAGTTACAATCTCCCTCTTCCACCCATTTACATTTAACTTTTGTTTTCAGCTAGCCTTTTCTCTAATCATCACTTCTTCAAATTGGTTGTTTAAGTGAGCCCTTCAAATAATCGGATCTTCTGAAAGTTCCATCTCTCTTTTAGATTCATGAATCTCGCTCTTTTTAGCCCTCAAGTTACCAAAGATCTCATTATTTACTGACCTTAAATTTCTCTTTCAAGCATTTCAGTTTCTCCATCAAGACAAGACACTTTCATCCGTCCACATGAAAATCTGTCCACGAATCCTTGATGTTTCTACTGAAGGTATGATGAGAGTGGTAACCTAAGTAATTTGGGTTCCATCAAAATTGATAGGAAAGCGGTTAGGAATGGGCCTAAAGATAATCTCCTGAATTGGGCTATGAAAGGATTCCTCCCATATAATTTCAAATAAGAATCGATCTATGCACGTAGCCATAAACCACTTGACTAACACAGATCAACTGAATTTAGCGCTTGCAAGGGGAATATCCATAGGATAGCAATTCCTGATAAAGGTATCAAAGCCCTGCGTTTTGGTAGTAATTTTGGAATTATCCTTCTCTCCAACCAACCTAATGACATTAAAGCTCCATATCACCCCCCACCCCCACCTCCCACCACCACCCAAAAGGAAAAAAAAACACAACTCAGCCAGCGAGAACTACATGGATCGTACATGTCATACAATTCACTGTAGAAATCTGGCCGACCATAAACGGAAGTACCCCACAAAATACCCTTTCCCTTGCGTCAAGATACACCAACAACGAATATGTCCCATGAATGACATTGACCCTCGCCGCAACTCTAGTGATGATAATCCCTTCAGAAGCCCGACAAATGGAAGGAATTCTCAATCCTTAGATCTAATAACCTTCCACAATTCCTAAATATCGCATTCTCTACGTCCTCTAATTTCGACTCTGAGAAGAAGATTACATCGGGGGCCACCTTAAGCATAAGGTCCCTAATTGATTTCCTCTTCTTCCACTCTCCCCCTCTAGTATTTCAAGCTGCTTCATTAAAACACATTTTCGGCCCAATCCCCCCCTCTCACTACTGCCTCTACAGTTTACTGTCCATGTTCATTCTTGTTTTTACATTTCTTCCTACCACCTATCGAAGGGGAGCTCTCTGCCTTCACCTCCTACCCCCAAGGGTTCCACCAGCTTCATCCCATATTATCTAGAATGGTTTCAGGGTGATCTGTATGCTAGGATACCTAAAACTTCATTGGGTAGAGATTGGGTAAATAGCATATTTGTTAGTACTATTTACAACATCAATGTTTGGAGTAAAACACATCTATCTTCATGATCATTTTTTGTTGGTGTGGTGTTAGTTATTAATGAACATATTATTTAGAAACGAATTTATTCTTGTGATTATGAACAAGCTGAAGTGTGATTGCAATTTGGTGGTGACCTCAATTGGTAGAAGAACTGTCCTTATTCACTTGCTTTGAATAAGACATTGTACTTGCTGACCATTATGGATAGAGGTGTAATTATATGTGTGGCTCAAATAAAGCCCATATCCTACTTGCACTTGCTGGAGCTTTAGTCTTTTGATTTATCATAAATGCCAACATTGGGTAACAATACATAAACGTGGTGGAAGGAAGCAAATTTAGGTGCCTTTTGTTTTTACTCCGATTACTGAAAATTTGCTTTATCTTTATTTGGTTCTGGATACAAGTTATTTGTAGTACCGTATTTGTTTATTTTGTAAATAATTTTACATTAGTGTCATTTAACAAAAATACTAAGTGAAAAACTAGAAAGAGTTTTTTTTTTAGTTTTAGCATTCAATGTTCAATAGCTAACTTGCCTCTTACCTAGAATTTTAAGTCTCATTTAGCATTAAAAAGGGGTTGGTGACCTCTTATAGATACTGAATGGACTTCCATGCAGTATTGAGAGGTAAAAACAAACATCCCTTAGTTAGTTTATAGCTAATTCGGAGTTATGAACAATTTCAGACATGTTTGCATCTCCGTGTGCACTCATGTGTCGGATCCATCAAATGGATCCATATGCTGGACTATGATATAGACTACAATTATAATGTTTTATTAGTTTATGGAATTGGAAGTGAATCGGGACACCAATGAGTCATATCATGCTTCACTGTGCCAGCAAATAATCTCCTACCCTAATTTGGCGACCTAAATAAAATTCCGCCTATATCTCTTTATTTCCAAAGATTGGTTTCCTAGTAGAAAACCAATTATAAACTTTGTAACTTATTCCCGTTATATATGTTGTGTTATGCTTTCTCATACTTGTAACTTGAGACCAAAATTAAGTATGCTAGTGAAGTGTTGCAAATTGCAATTAATTGATACGCCATTATCGAACTGTGCCATGCTTAGATTTTGGGTCCGGCCTTATGTCCATTCCGACAAATCTTAGTTTGTTCACTTCTTATAGTTTTCTCTTTCAGTGTTATAATTCATGAATATATACTTTATCTGTCTTGATGACCTCTCTCATATTCTGAAGGGTAATTCAGATCATATTGAAAAGGATGCGTATAAAACTTCTAAGATTGTGACACCTTTTGTGGATACATATGGAACTGGAAGCACAAAGGTCGGGCTTTTTAGAACCCCGATATCCGGGGGAGTGCAAAATGCAACCTCAGCTCATGACTTACCTACACCAGCCTTAGCGGTCCTCAATTTGATGGAACAGGTATGTTTGTTACTTTTCTTTCAAAATAAAAATATGATTATCAACTTGTTCCTTCGTATCTTTTTTTTTACTTACTTTGCTACTGGTCGAATTTAAACTTTGGCACCTCAGCCAACTTTATGAGACACTGGTATTTTTTCGTTGCTGAATGTAATTTTTTTTAGGCTTTGGTATGTTCAACAATGGAAAAAGTAGCAAAGAATAAAAAATTACTGAGGTACCAGTGTAAATAATACCATGAGTGATGTACCCAAGTCAAAAAGTCCTAAAGTTTTTGAGGTATTAATTGTGACCATATTAACTGATACTTTTCATAAACTAGACCCCTCCTCTCCCCAACAAGGATCGTATTAGCAGTTACGAGTTTCATATATGTTCTTCACTTCACTAATCTATTTTCTCTCTCCCCCTCGCGCCCTCCTACCTAATTAAATTATATAATTTAAGGCTAGGTTTGCTCACTAGTGCACGGTGATGCCTCGGATGCACCACCGACAAGAAGGATATCCATTTGGTTCGCCAGTTGATTTTGCACCAGATTCAATGGGGCGTAAGTTGCTGAAATCTTGTAATTTTTACTATTATTTGGGTGATACGCTTATTCCTCTTTTTTATTTTTATTTTTCCACGTAATTTGAAATATGGAGTCAAATTATTATGGTCCATATTTGGCATCCTGAAAATATAAAAGGTGTTCTTAACCATGAAGACTTACTATCCACTGAGCGTGTCAAACTTTGGTTGATTATGACTATGTGTTGTGGCTTGTGTATGTTGGCCTATGATCCTATTTATAGACAGGTTGAGCAATTAGTCCTATATGTACACTTGTGGAAATCACAAGAAAGCCATTGAGATTAGTAGAAGGGACGAAGTTGTTACCCTCCGATCCCAAATAAAAATTTCCATGAAGGCAATTCCCAATTAAAACTGGACATCATCATTGATTCGGATAAGCCAAAATTAACACGTCAATTTTCTCTCTATTTGAGATGTCATCAAGCAAAAAGTCAAACCAACACGATAACATTGACGCATGCTGGTTCTCAAAGTCATAAAAACATGATAACCAATAATTTAAATATACAATGATACGTAAGGTCAACTCGAAGTATTGGTGAAATTGACTTTTGTTAAAACACAAAGGGGTTGAACTGCTAGCGTTGGTGCCTATATATATGGTGGGGTGGAATTTTAACTGCCTCTACAGTCATTTGGACAGATAAAATGCAACCCCAGAAATGAGAACAAGACCAATACTATCCCCCCCCCCCCCAAAAAAAAAAAAAGAGAAGTAACAACCTTGTGGCGGTAAGTCCAATGCTGCCGAGTGATGAATTTTCCAGTCGAGAAATGACAGAAAAAGGGCAATCTATCAGCAAATATCGGTTGATATATGGTTAAAAGGTGTTTTGGCCAATGGATTGGAGATGATCTAAGCCAAAGTCCATAATTAGAGTACACATCACCATCGAATAAAAGTGATTAAATTTTCATCCAAATGAATCTAATAAACCGAGTTACATGTTTTAAATACATGAAAGAAAGGCATTTTGGGGTCTGAGAATTTAAATCTAAGAAATATGGCGTTGTTAAAAATGGTCGTGGAGATTTCCAAAGGATAGAGAGCTCTAAACATCATTAGGGAAATGTATGGGGTGGGTGAGAATGGTTGGGATTCCAAAACAGTTAAACATGGGCGATTCTAGATATCCTGGAAGTTTCTTTCCCATAGCATTGGGTCTTTTATAAGGTTTGTCTCTTGAGGAGTGGGGGATGGGTCAGATACAATGTTAGCTTTGGGATGTAATATGGGTACCGGTACATGGTAAGTTGATTTAGCCGGTGCGCAATACGGTGGGGGTGGGCTTAGTTGTTTTTACTTTATATAATGAGAAGAACTTATTTTTAGCTCCAACAATCTCACCAATCTCACATACTTTTACTCTTTTTTTTAAATCAACATTTCAATTACTACTATTATTGAAAAGTAAAATTGAATGCTAAAATTGGGGGTGCCACATCTAAAGATTCGGATCGCGAACCCACCATGTTTTGGGCAGAGTGATCTTGGATACGTAGGAGGTGTAGCGATGCCAGTAACTATGATAGATATTCAATTTGGGGAAGGTACTCGGGTTCGTACCTGATGTAAACACCGTCAATAGCATCAATAGAAGAATAATCAACAAGCCAAATATCTTTACTATATCAAAAATGTAAAGTGATGACAATGTTTGGCCAAAGGTCTTATTTATAGGTTAAACTATCTTGCTAGCCAAAGATGACCCTAAAAGGTAAATCACTAACTAGAATGAAGAAATAAAATAAAAGGGAAACAACTTAAAGAGAGTGCAAATACAAATATTACAATTAAACCCATGTACTATTTTTTCACACCATCTCCCTCACTTAAAGAATGCTCCCTTGAGCTTTAAAAGCTAGAAATGTGTGTAAATTCCAAAAAAAAATTGCAGGGCAGAGAAATCAACAAGTAAATGATGTGTTTGGGTTTCAAAAGAATGGGATAAATTTTTTTGTCTAAACCCAAAGTGTGCTGGTTTTATATTGGGGTTCGATGGGTTGTTAAATCTCGCTTCATTTTCAAATTGCTTTGGCAATAGGGTCGGGCATAGTAAATGAATTATTGACAGTGATTTTAAAAATTCGCGTTTTCCTTTTTGTGGCTTGTAACATGGCAGTGTTGAAACCATTTAATATCACTATGGAAATGAAAGACTTCTCTTTCTCTTTAAAAAAATGAAGGGTCTCTCATAAAGTGGCTTCATGTCATTTATTATTCTGTCATCCTTAAAAATCTGAAACATTGTGCTTCAAAATAGTTATCAAAATCAGCTTTTCTCTCTCTCTCTCTCTATCTATCAATATATATATATATATATATATATATATATATATATATATATATATTATTGTTATTACAAATATGCTGTTATGTGTTGTATTTCCAGGAATGGCCTCTTAAACAATATACAGCAAAACATCATCAAGGGCCTTCACAACAGTGGGGGAACTTCCACTATTTCAGGATGCACAATATAAGGTTTGTTTTTAATTGAATAAATAACACAAAGTGTAAAGTTTCTTTTTCAATAATCTCGGTTTTCGTAGTTAAAACATCATTTCTGAAATTTTTTAACGTCAACCTCTTGTCACATTCCTTCCTAATATGTGATTAAAATCGATCAGCTGACATACATGTGACCCAATTTAAGCTTATGTACTCCATTCAAACCCCAGGTTCCTTGTCCAGCTATAAGACAACCCTTAATAAACATCTCATGAAGCATAGGCCAAGGGTTATTACTAAATAGCTTGTATACACTCTTTTATCTGTTTTATATTCTTATATATTTCAAAACTCATTGAGCTAACCAAGTCACCTCAGCTTAGAGACACGTTGTTCCCTCCTCTTGATGTCGCCAAACATTGTATTACAATATAGGAGATGAAGCTTATCTTGTAATTGTAAAGTGTCTCACTCGTACATTTATGTTCCAAAATGCTTGAGCATGAACACAATGTCTGGGGTTTTCTTTCAGATAATCAACTCAATAAAACATTTTCCTAATGACTTGGGCTCGTCTACGTAAACCTTAAGGAACAGTAATTTGATTCATATATCTAACAAATGAGCTAGTCTCCTGGATCAAAGCACAACAACTCCATGTCTCCCCAAAATATGATGATCTACTTGCTCAAATGGGTCAAATTAAATTGGGAGTAATTTTGGGCCGATTTTCCTTTTAATAAAATCAGAAACAATAAGAGTTATTGGGACCAAATCATGAGGAGCATTGGCTGTCGCCTATGTGTTGCAGCTTTCCACCTCTCTTCTCCAAAACAGGGTTTGTTGGAACCCTAGTCTTTTCTCACAAAAAGAGATCTGGTGCAAGGCAGCCCAGGGAGGGAGGCCAGGAATCTTTTCCAACCGGTGAATCCCACACGAAACGTCACCATCGAGATCAGATACCTTGCTCTCCACTTGCCAAACTCAGCTTTCCTATAGCCGCTGCCCGGCTCTAAAGTTGCTGTTGCAGGCCGCCGAAGATCCTGGAGTGTGTCCATTATCAAAACGACGGCCTGCAATGTTGATTTGAACACTCAATTGAACCTTACTTTGTCCAATCTCTTCACATTTTTCTCCGCTCTGTCACCAATTAGGGTTTTAATTGGGACAAATTTGACACACAATTGAGGAATTTAAGAAATTGTTTATTAATAAAAGTTTTGAATGCCTATATATAGGCCATAGAATTCAAGGATAGAACAATTGCAATTGGAATGATTTTTTGACAACTCATCTAAGTTCCTAGCTAACTAGCAACCAACTTTAACTAAAAACTAACTATTCAATTACAGCCTCGACTTCAAATGGCTTCAGTTTTAATTTTCCACGTGCCACTAACCAACTATGACAATTACCCTCCCATCCACACGGATCCTTGTCCTCAAGGATCAAAGTGGGGAAACACTCGTGAATGGAATCCCAATCTTCCCTTGTGGCATCCTCCGGAATAATTTTTGACCACTGGATCAGTACTTGAACGATTGGCATGTTGCCCTCTTAACTGTGAATCAGGGACGTGGTCATCATTTTGTCATTTTTAGTATTTCTTTTATTTTGAGCACTCATTGTATTTTTTCTTTTCTTTTGTATTTATAAGAAGGAAGGTTAATTGGCACTTACGAGCATAATTGTAATTTGATTGTTAGCTTAGAGGCCAAGCAACATCTTTCCTATAAATACCTCTTTTGTAGACTCATTTGAGTCACTCTTCCATATTTTGAATTTGACTAGAGATAGTTTGAGAGAGAATTATCTTTTCTTCCTCCCATTAACGTCATTTACGTCAATTGGTATCAGAGCCTAGTCGCTCCACCCGTTGCTGTTGTTGTAAAAAAACAAAAACTCATAAATAACGTCATGTGGGTATAAGAGTGAGCACCTCCACATCAAACCCTCTCGAGCAAATCTTGGAAGTCCTCCAATAAATGAAGGATCAAATGGATGATATGAACGCTCGGATTCCACAATGGCAACCTCCACAGATCGCCCTCAAACCGCCCCGGTAATTTCTCAAAACCCTAACTCTAATTCTCCAAGATCCACTCATTCTACACCTTTGCCCCAAAAAAACCCTAGTTTCACAAACCCTAACCCCATCAACACCCAAGAAAATACCACTACCAAAGAAACCGCCCCACCACCACCACCAACTGGTCGGAATGCAAAAAAAAAATCCAAGAACACTATTCTAACAGTTTCAGACCCATAAATGCCCCGGAACACCCAAACACACATGGTCGTACCTCCCAAATAGGTTACGTTCCCACCTTTGCTGCCGATCAGGTCGTACAGTCCATAGTTGTCAGAGGTGAAAGGCGCACCAAGGCGCCAAGGTCCTTGTGGAGCCTCGGTGCAAGGCGCAAGGCAAGGCGCGCGCCTGATCGAAGTGAGGCGCAAAGTTTATAGAACGTGCAAAAGTTGTATATTTATAAATAATATCATTAGTGATCTAAAATTAGAAATATATAGCATAAATTATTATTATACACGCTAATGAAGAGACAAGTCAAAAGGAGATATAACTTATACCACTATATGAAAAAAATATATGTTTAAATATCAAATTTATGTAACAATTTGACTATCCAATAATCAACAAAAGAAAATATATTGACATATTCATATAATAAATATTCTTGTGTGTGAAAAGGAGAAATCAAAATCAACATATAAATTATTCAAAGATGCAACATTATTAGAGTTCAATTTTGTTTGTTTCTTTTGAGCAAGGTTCTTAAAAACGCGGGCGTGATCGAGGCGTGGAGGCCAAGCCTTAAGCGTAAAAAGGCATTTAGGCCTTCTTAATATATTTTAATATTTTTTAACCATAACAAGGCAATTAAAATACTAAAATTGTACATATCATAAAAAAATGTCTGAATATTTGCAAATTAAAATATTATTTGATTATTTTGGATGAGATAATGGTCCGGTTTGTAAAAAAAATCTTCAAAAGGCAATATCGTTTCACTAAAGCATTGTTGTTTTTAGAAAAAAGTGCGCCTTAAGGGTTTTACCAAGAATAAGGCGTAATAAGCTTAAGGCGAGGCGTTTCTCCCAAGCCTCAAGCCTAGGCGTGCCGAGGTTTTTTAGAATAGTGCTGTTGAGAAAGATTAAGTTTCCATAGGAATATCTAGGACTTACTTTGCTTAGTTTTGGGGTTGGGAATCATCTAATCTTCTCTATTCCATTGGAAAATATATAAAACAAGCATATCAATTGATCCATTCTTGTATTGGGGGCATTATCCAAAAAAATTCCACAAGGCGCGCCTGAGCTGCGCTTTGAGCCTGGAGCCTAAGCGCACAAGGCGCGCGCCTTATTGAAGGAGTCGAGCCTGAGTGTGGCAAGGTGCTGATGCTGAGTCTAGGTGAGCCTGGAGCCTTGGTGCACGCCTAGGCGCACCTTTAACAACAGTGGCACAACCCACTCCTGCAGTCGGGTACCATCTTCGCATTCGGCAAGCCAAATTCCAAGGCGATACATCTCCGATCCAAGGCCGAGACGACCCGCACCAACCGCCAACCCCTCTGGTCACCTCCGACGCGTTAGAACAAACTGATCAAGGATAAGGCGGCATCACATCAGGTCCTCCCCACCCCCTAGTGCAGTTCGATGATATCCACAACATTCCTTCTCCAATTTATGTCCCAAATATATCTCTTATAGTTTAAATGCATTCCCGACCCTTGTCGAGATGATCCGTGACATCTGGCATGAAAAAGGTTCGAAATCAACCCAAATTCAACCCCCAATGTCATTCCCCAATTTTAATGAACCCTACCCACACCTTAACCCTAATCTTTGTTGGAAATGATGACCCCCAATTTTAAAATCTTACAAAAATACAATTTCCTTTTAGAGATGCAGAATAAGGATGGCTCACTTAACACACATAAAAAACTAATTTTAATTTCTTTTAAATTAAAATTAAACAAAGTGAAATTAAATTAAACACACACATATTTTAAATTCACTTAAACCAAATTAATTTAACTAAAGTCCTAGAAATTTGCCTAATAATATTAATTCATTTTTGCAAATTTGGTCAAACCAAATATTATCAAATTATATTATTTAGACTAGAATTAAATTAAGTAAAACATTACCCAAATATTAAAAATCCACCAAATTAAATATCCCTATTTTATCTTTTTACCTAAACATGTATCTAATGTGTTTTGCAAAAGATAAAATAAATAGACAAACCACTACGCCGCGATGTACGTGGAAAAACCCACAATGGGAAAAAAAACCTTGGACAGCCCTAGCCACAAATCCACTAAGTACGGTTTTACAAGTACAAGACATAAAAGACTTACAACACTCGACTTGACTCCGTTCAAGCCCCGACGCTTCTTCTTGTTCATACCTCTGCCTAGTGAATAACCACGGAGGTCCACCACAGTCTCGGAATCCACCGATCGAACTTTTCTCGGTCACCGCCACCCGAACAAAGAGCATTTCTTCAAGTGGGTATGACAAAGCAAATGGTAGAGATAAAACCGGTGCCAAAACTCCAAGCAAAGTATATATATATATTAAGAAACTTGGATAAAATAAACAAATGGGTGTAAACAAAAGTGTTTAAGGATTTTTCTTGAAACAAAAACACTCAAAACTTGAACCTTTTCATTTGTAATTAAAACACTCTCCAAAAACTCTCTCTAGGAGATGGAGGAATATGAAAAAGTTGGGTTGAAAAGGTTGGTTCCCTCACTTAGTAAACCTGTCAAAAGTTAGTGGGGAAAAAGTAGTGGGATAGAGGTAAAACAACTGTCAAATAATTTTCCCGCCGAAAATGTCGTTCGAACAAGATTTTCATTCAAACCAAGTCTCATTCGAACGACCCTTCTAACGAAGTTTCAAGGGCCAATGGGAAAAGTCGTTGGCAAACTCGTTCGAACGAAGTTCCAAAATGCTTCAAATTCGATTTTTAGTGCAAAAACTTTAAGGTAACCTTTTGAAAATAAACAACAATTTAAAATAAAAATTACACCCAATAAAAAATATTCCAAGCTCCTATATATATTTAATGCATTCATACCTTAGGAGTAATTGGAAGTACGTTGATGAAGAGAAACGAGGCACATGTGAACGGGCAATGATGAAGCTTTACAAATCTGGCGGCTACGTCTTCAACTTTAGTATGTCATAGGCTTAAAGGATGTTCAAGAACTCTATCCTATGATTCAATCGTTTTTGTCCAGAATTGAGCCAAAACAACAAAGGACTCAATTGAAAATTTGTGTCCTTACAAATCTCCCCCTTTGGCTATTCCGGGACGAAAACCAAAACAAAATCCTAAAGGGCCGTCAATCTCTGCTAGACTCAAACATCTCACCCAAACTTGACTCAAGACCCAACGATCAATATATTTGCCGATGAAAGTTTCCATTTAGAAGAATTCCTGCACACTTAAGCAAATGGTCAAACCCATAGGGAATATCAACATAATATAAATGCATGTAGAATAAATACTCCCCTAAATTGATTCTCCCCTTTAACAAATGTGATCTACCTAAGAAGGTCGCGACTCCCCCTAAGTTAAATCTCCTAAACATAGATAAGATTATAACAGGATTAGATACCATTTCTCCCCTTTCATTCTCTCCCTTTTTGTTCAGGAATAGACAAAGGATAAAAGAACTAATAAACAAGATGATGTATAAGGTGATAAGAACACGAAAGCCTATAGGCAATTAAAGCATAACTAATCCATACAAAGAATAAAGGATACCAACTAAGATGCAAGAAAATGATACCAATATGATACATAAAGTATTAAGCATGTGATATCAACAAAAAAATGCAATAAGATAGATATCAATTATGAAGTAGAAGCATAGATGGACTAGAAAGTAAGGCAAAGAAAAAAATATCATATATATACATACTCTAAATATACCAATAATGCACACGCACATATATATAGATATAATCTCACAAATGACACAAAATACAGCAAGTTTTTCACACTCGTATGGAAAAAATGTGTCATATGGAAACGGAAATGTAGGGGTGGGAACTAGTAACAATTAAATTTAGACCCAAACATTTAGAACATGTTCACGGAGTTCTCATTTGATTGCAAACTTTATCACATTTGAATATAACCTCATTTTACAATATAAATTGAACTCAATGAACAAACATATACAATGCATACAAGCCTAGAGTTTTGATGATTCTACAAACTAATAGAGTCATGACATTGAAAGTACAACTAGGATAAACGGACATTGTGCAAACCGTTGATATACCATCCAATCTCCCTCAATAAGCATATATATTTTTGAATGAATATATCAATTAAAATTAGGCCTTGGCAATTATTTTTCTTTTTAATGCCATATTTTATTTTTAGGCCTTTAGACCACGTATTTCTTTTAGGTCCATTCCAAACGGTGGCTTACTCGCAAAGGATGATATTTCCTTTCGGAGCCCTTCCCCGTGCACATTTATATATATCATTTTTACGTCTCACACAAATATCACGTGCAACGGATTTTAACATGCACTAGTCCTCCTAGATCACATAATACGTAGATGAATAGATTGGTAGGAGACTCACAAAGCTCAAATATTCATGTGAAGTTATAATTTCAAGAGAGCTCGTGCATGTGTGAATTAAGGCATATAAAAATAGAATCCATTATAGTAACACAAAATCTAACTACTCCATGTAAGCATGGTAAAGAACATTTTAAGGATTGACAATTTTAACCAAAAGTTCTATCCATATGGGAGCGAAAAAGAAGGGATTCTAACACAAGTATATGCCACATAGAGTGTGTCAAACTAAGATACACACAAAATAAAAATCTTTTTGAGTTTTTGAAATTTTTAACAAAACAAATAAAATATTTACTCAAAAGACAAACAAAATCATTTGTATTTTACATAAAGCCTAAATAACTAATAAGGTAAAACACAAACGATAAACAAAAATCTTTTTGTATTTTTCATTTAACGCAAACTAAAATGAAGGAAGTATAATACAAAAGATAAACAAAAAAATTATAATTCTAGCATGTGATTAAGCATGAAGTATAGACTAGAACAATGACTAAAACGAACATACATTTAGCATGATAATATAGCATATAGTATAAAAGCTAAAGTATACAAACAACTAACACATTCAACCTTTAGATTTAGCAAGTGAGGGAGCATGTGAAAGTAAATGAGAATCAAAAATCCTATTTTGTAAAGCTACAAAGTCGGATCTCCTAACCCAAACTAATGACGAATGATGATCTCGGGGTGTAGGAATCTTGGCTACCTCGGTTTCCTTACGTCGGGATTTTCTAGGACCTCGTTTAAGATCAAAACAAAATTTCTTAAGATGACCTTTTCGATCACAATGTGAGCACCTAAAGACTCGGCGAAAAGATTTTCCTAAGGAATGAACTATAACATTGTTCCTAGAGGATTCTCCTAAAACATTGGTTTTGTCTTTATGAGATGATTCATTACAAGTATCGAAGCCTAAACCACAAGTGTCATTTTTGATTTGGACCGTGCCTAAGATTTTATCTAGTTTTTCGGACCTACACTCCAAATCAAATTTGACTTTACTAGAGTCTTTTAATTTATTTTCCAATTCTAGGATGTTAGACTCTAATTAAACATTTTTTTTCTTCAAACTCAAGAAGCTCCTTTTTCATTAACTCCATTAAACCCCCTAAGGCTATCTCTCTCGCCTTCTATATATTCAAGCTTCTCTAGAAGAGTTCTCTCACGTGTCATAAGGTCATCTACTAACGCACTCTCATCAACGACCTTGACACGCTCATTTAAACAAGCTTCTAACTTCAAATGAGCTCTTTTTAATTTAATAGATTCTTCATATAAAGTTCTTGTCTTGAAAAGCATTTTGAAGTTCACTCACATTAACCTTTTCTTCATTTTCACTCTCTCTCTCTTCTTCACTCTCACAACCATAAAAAATAAGGGAATCATAAAGTTTGACCTCAGAAGTGTCATTTGTTTGTATATCTTCATGGGAAGATTCATTGTCTGTGTTCACATGACTAACCATAAAAGCCACAAAGTTGGGCTTAGTGGGGGAATCGGGTCCCTCTTCCTTATCACTATCACTAAGGGTCGCATTATATGAAATAGGTTGCTTACCCTCTCACCTTAGTTGAGTGGTGAACTCAAAAGCCCTATGGCCATACCCTTTACAACCAAAACACCTATTTGACTCGTCCCTATTTAATTTTTCTTTAAGAATTTTAGGGATCTTTTCGACTTTGTCATGCTTAGAATTTTCAAATTTCTTAAAATTATTTTTAAATTTATCTTTGTTACATTTAAGAAATGTTTGAAATTTCCTAGCAAACAAGGCCATATCTTCTGAGCCACTCTCACTTTCACTCTCTACTACTTGTTTTTCCTCCTTTCGGGCTTTCAAAGCAACCCCTTTTTCTATTTTCTTTTCAGTTTTGGAGAGAAACATGTCTAGTTCATATGTTTGTAAATCACCTACGAGCTCTTCTAATTTCGTAGAGGCTAAAGTGGGTAAAGAATTTAAAACGGTCACTTTTGGAATAAATCTATCGGGTAGGGACCTTAAAATTTTCTTTACTACTCGGTTGTCGGGTATTTTCTATCCCAAATTAAAAGATGAATTAACTATATTGGAAATTCTAGCATAAAATTCATCAAAAGTTTCTTTTTCATTCATTTTGATGGTTTCAAATTGAGTGGTGAGGTTTTGGAGTTTAGATGCTTTAACGACACTAGTTCCTTCATGAGTGAGTTGTAAAACATCCCAAGCTTCTTTAGCGATTTCACACGTCATAATTCATCAGGTGTGACAGCTCTAAACAAGGCATTTAAACCACGGGACTTAAAATTTGCAAGTTTAAATTCATTCTCACTCCATTTATCTCTAGGTTTGGGAACACATTCATTATCTACCAAATGTGTAGGTGGGGACCACCCGTTAACGACAGACAACCAAACCCTCTCGTCGATAGATTTTAGTGCCAATTTCATCCGCGCTTTCCAATACGCATAGTTAGAACCATCGAAAATAGGAAATTTTAAAAATGGGAAAATTTCATTTTAGCCAAAAATATTTAAAAGGATCTTAACGAAGTAATTTATCGTTTTGTCTCTGATATCACTTGTTGGAAATGATGACTCCCAATTTTAAAATCTTACAAAAACATAATTTCCTTTTAGAGACGCGGAATAAGGATGGCTAACTCAATACACACAAAAAACTAATTTTAATTTATTTTAAATTAAAATTAAACAATGTGAAATTAGATTAAACACACACATTTTAAATTCACTTAAACCAAATTAATTTAACTAAAGTCCTAGAAATTTGCCTAATAATATTAATTCATTTTTGCAAATTAGGGCAAACCAAATATTATCAAATTATATTATTTAGACTAGAATTAAATTAAGTAAAACATTACCCAAGTATTAAACATGCACCAATTTAAATATCTCAAATTTATCTTTTTACCTAAACATGCATCTAATGTGTTTTGCAAAAGATAAAATAAAGAGACAAACCACTATGCTGCGGTGTACGAGAAAAAACCCACAACGGGAAAAAAACCTCGGACGGCCTTAGTCACAAATCCACTAAGTACGATTTTACAAGTACAAGACAAAAAAGACTTACAACACTCGACTTGACTCTGTCCAAGTCCCGACGCTCCTTCTTGTACACACCTCTGCCTAGTGAATGACCACGGAGGTCCACCGCGGTCACGGAATCCACCGATCAGACTTTTCTCGGTCACTGCCACCCAAACAAGGAGCCTTTATCCAAGTGGGTATGACAAAGCAAATGAACTTCTTTGTGGGATGTAGAAGTAAACCCAAACACTCTTCCAATGGTAGAGATAAAACCGGTCCCAAAACTCCAAGCAAAGTATATATATTAAGAAACTTGGATAAACTAAACAAATGGGTGTAAACAAAAGTGATTAAGGATTTTTCTTGAAACACAAACACTCAAAACTTGAACCTTTTCATTTGGAATTAAAACGCTCTCCAAAAACTCTCTCTAGGAGATGGAGGAATATGAAAAAGTTGGTTTGAAAAGGTTGGTTCCCGCACTTAGTAAACCTGTCAAAAGTTAGTGGGGAAAAAGTAGTGGGATAGAGGTGAAACAACCGTCAAATAATTTTCCAGCCGGAAATCTCGTTCGAACGAGATCTTCATTCGAACGAAGTCTCATTCGAACGACCCTTCTAACGAAGTTCCAGTGGCCAATGGGAAAAGTCGTTGGCAAACTCGTTCGAACGACAATATCGAACGAAGTTTCAGAATGCTTAAAATTCGATTTTTAGCCCAGAAACTTTATTTTAAAGTTTTAAGGTAACCTTCTGAAAATAAACATCAGTTTAAAATAGAAATTACACCCAATAAAAAATGTTCCAAGCTCCTATATATATATATGTAATGCATTCATACCTTAGGAGTAATTGGAACTACGTTGATGACGAGAAACGAGGCACATGTAAATCGGCGATGATGAAGCTTTACAAATCTGGCCTCTATGCCTTAAACTTTAGTATGTCATAGGCTTGAAGGATGGTCAAGAACTCTATCCTATGATTGAAACGTTTTTGTTCGGAATTGAGCCAAAACAACAAAGGACTCAATTGGAAATTTGTGTCCTTAAAATCTTGAACCCCAAACCCTAAAAATTTTACCTGCCCACATTCCTAGCAATTTCATCCCCCAAAATTCACCACTACCCCCTCTACCTCCCCCTCCACCACCAAATATATCAGCACACCACCAATTTCCCTCTCCACACCTTCCCCCACCCCGAATTCTAGTCCCCTCCCACTCCCCACAACCACATCCACCCAATTTTCCCACCCCACCCCCATACGACTATTCTTTGTCCCCTATCTCCAGTTACCCTCAACACCACCCACAAAAACATCTTGAACATCCCCAAATACTCCCAGCTCCACCCACTACCACACGCCCTCACCCACCCCATTCCACTTTTCCCACGCTTTCGCCCCCACCCATTTTACATACCTCTCCCCCACCCACCCACCCACTCCATGTCCCGCATCATCCACCTCCATGGGATACCCGTTCCTTTCACTTCGCAACTGTTTATTCCCATGAGCGGGTACAGGAGTGGATTACTCTTCCTCCCCATGCTGATCCTCCTTCACCCCGTCTCCACTCCGCTCCTGAGTTTGAGCCACCCCCTCCTATCGAGTGGCGCACGTATGTGTCCCCCTTTGATTCACTGAACCCCAAGGTGACCCCCTATGTCCCATTCTTTAACCTCCATTGCTTTGTGTGCCACCAAAAAGGGCATTAGATGAATCAGTGCCCTTACCGCCAGCTGTTGGTCCCCGCACCACCTCCTTCTCCACCACGAAACTCTTCCACCTCTTACCGTACCTCCTGCCCCCCCCCCCCCCCCAGTTTCTCTACCAGCTCCTGACCCTCCTCATCCGTCGCTTTGGATGCGTCCACAGCGAGCCTTACTTCCTGAGCCTTCGCCAAGCGATGATGATATCGATGAGGACACCCTAACTCTTTCAGGGTGGTGATACCATCACACAGTTGTCCCTACAGTTACTTTTACGGAGTATGCAGGGTGATATCAGGGTGGATGTTCCCATGTTTGATGGCTACCTACAGCCTGATGCCGTTGTTGGTTGGCTTACCACTATGGAGAGAATTTTTGAGTATAAACGGCTGAAGGATCATAGATGTGTTCTTCTCGTAGCAACCAAGTTTCAGGGTTACGCTAGTGTGTCGTGGAATGACTTGGAGCAGGGTCGTGCCATTGAGGGACTTTCCCCCATCCAGTCCTGGACCGAGCTCCGTGCACAGTTGATGTCTACTTTTGTTCCATCCACTTATGAGAGTGACCTATTTCTTCGAGTTCAGTACCTTCGCCAGGACTCCACAATTTTGGACTACACTGAGCAATTTCAGCTTTTATGTACTCGCGCCCGCCTAGGCGAGAGTGAGGAACAACGCAATGGCCGTTATATTCATGGCCTTCGGGGCTACATACAATGATATCTTGCTTTGCGTGAGGTCACCTCCTTTTCCAAGGCGGTGGAGTATGCTACTAAGGTCTAGTCCTTCCACCAGACTTCCCCTCCACCGCGTAGCCGCTCCACACCTACTCCTCCAGCACCAGTGACTTCTGCACCTACTAGGACTCCTTCCACCACTGCTCCTCCTGCTGTCACGGTTCCTCATCCTGCTCCCGCTCATCCAGTCACTTTCAAATGCTACAATTGCGGGGTGATGGGCCATCGCGCCCCTGATTGTTCTCTCCCCCACCGTCGAGCTCTCTTAGCTTCTGGGACCCTGACTACATTGAGGAGGCACCGGAGATACCATCTCATCCAGCTCTCATCATGATCATTGATGGTGACACCGAAGGCCTTCCCCTCTGAGTTTAAGGACGAACTCTTTTCAAGGGGGGGGGGGGGATAGTGATGTGAATCAGGGACGTGGTCGCCATTTTATCATTTTTAGTTCTTTTTAGTATTTCTTTTATTTTGAGCATTCATTGTATTATTCTTTTTCTTTTGTATTTAGAAGAAGGAACGTTAATTGGCACTTAAGGGCATAATTATAATTAGATTGTTAGCTTAGAGGCCAAGCAAGCTCCTTCCTATAAATACCTCTTTTGTAGACTCATTTGAGTCATTCTTCCATATTTTGAGATTTGATTAGAGAGAGTTTGAGAGAGAATTATCTTTTCGTCCTCCCATTGACGTCATTTACGTCAAAGTGTTTGTCCTTGATTGCTAATGGTTTTACTACTGTTTCTACATGTGATTGACTATTTGACCTGTCAATGCTAACTATGGAATTGGAATTGCTCTGTGACCCAGTTTCTTCTTGAGTTGAGAAATGTGAAATACGGGGTGGATTCTACTCCCAGGTGGCAATTGTAATTTATAAGCAACTAAGCCAATTCTTTTTATCACTGGATATGAACCCTAATACCTAGCAGCCAGTTTCATATTTCGTGTGCAGGCTACTAAAATTTGGCGGTAAGGTTGCAGTCGTAGGTACACCATATCACCCGCATATAATTCTCTTTCAAACCTATGCCTATCAGCAGACTGCTTTGTCCTTTGTTGTGCTTGAAGCAAATTCTCCCTTAGGAGTTGAGTTATCAACAATTTCTCCTTCATGAGTTCTTCCACTACCACTACTGTTGTTTCAATTGCTGTAGGAATGGCCCATTTGGGGGGGGGGGGGTGGAAACCCATACAAAACGTGAATGGGGTGGTTTTGAGACTTCAATGGAAAGTGGTGTTGTACCACCATTCTGCCAAACTGAGCCACTTATGCCACCTGGTTGGTCTCTGACTGGTCATGCATCTCAAATAGGTTTTTGAACATTGGTTGATCCTTTCTGTTTGCCCAAGGTGGTAAGCAGTGCTCATATGTAGGTTGGTGCCTAAGAGTTTGAATAATTCTAACCAGAAGTTGATAGTGGAGACATTGTCTCTATCAGAAACAACAGACTCAGGTATTACATGTAGTTTATTGACACAGTATAGGAACAATTTGGCAATTTCATTAGCTGAGTAAGGGTGTTTGAGGCTTATAAAATGGTTGTGCTTTGAAAATCTATCAACGACAACCATAATGACATCTTTGTGCACATATTTTGGAAGGCCCTCAATGAAATCCATTGAGATGTGTGTCCAAGGTTGGTAGGGTATGTGTAGTGGTTGAAGAAGGCCAGGGGGTAATGTATTCGGGTTTGTATGTTTAGTAGATATCACAATTGGTAACAAAGGTTTTTATGTGGGATTTCATTACAGGCCTGAAAAAATATTGGTGTGCCATTTTATAGGTTGCTTCCATCCCTGAATGTCCTCCAGTTGATGATTGGTGAACTGCTTTTATGACCGTGTCTGAGTGACTCAGCAGTGCCAATGTAAATTCTGCTACCCTTTCTTATCACTTCTTGCTGTAGAGAGAATTCTGTAGAGCATGTAGGGTCTATTAGAAATTTAGTGATCAAGGTGTCAGCAGATCCATCCCTTTTCTAACTTATTTCAATTTCCTTCATCCAGGTGGGTTGTACAGCTGAAATACTATGCAAGAAAAACAATTCTGAGTCTCTCCTTGAGAGTGTATCTGCTGCAGTATTGTATGATCCCTTTTTGTATTTGATTTCATCTAAACCCAAAATTTTAGTCAGCCATTTGTATACTATAGAAAGGTGGTGATCCTTTGTTCCTTAAAAAACCTTAACCTTTGGTGGTTAGTGAGGATAATAAAATTGTTTCCCATTAGGTAGTCACTCCACTTGGTTACTGCCATGATAACAACCATCAATTCCTTCTCGTATATAGATAGATCCAAGTTCTTTGGCCCCGTTGCTTTGCTGAGGAAGGCAATAGGTCTCCCATTTTATCTCAAAATGGCTCGCACTCCTCTTGAACAAGCATTAGTCTCCACTGTGAATGGATGATCAAAATTGGGGAGTGCCAGCGCAGGAGCAATTGTCAATGTTGTCTTCAATTAAGAAAATGCTGTTGCAGTGTCTTGGTCCCATTTGAACTCGTCTTTTTTGAGTACATCAGTAAGGGGTCTTGCAATGTTGCCACAGCCTTTGATGAATCTTCTATATAGAACCCTGTTAGACCCAAAAATCCTCTTACAACTTTGACAAAATTTGGAATAGGTCAGTGCATCATGTCTTCTATTTCCTTGGGGTCTGTGGCTACTCCTTTTGTAGAAATTATATAACGTAGGTATTAAATACTATCTAGGCCAAATGAACACTTGGATTGTTTGGTAAATAGTTGATTATCTCTTAGCACCTGTAAAACTTGTTGAAGATGTGCGGCATGTGTTTCTATAGAAGGACTAAACACCATAATGTCATAGAAAACACAAGTACAAATCTCCTTGGAAAATTTTGGAACACATCATTCATAAGGCTTTGAAAGGTTGCAGGAGCATTTGTCAGCCCAAAGGACATGACTCTAAACTCAAAATGACTAAAACCAGTTGTGTGGATATCCTCCTCACAAACTCTAATTTGGTGATAACCAGATATGAGATCCAGTTTGGAAAAATAAGTGGCACCAAATAGTTCATTGAGTAATTCTTCAATAGTTGGGATTGGAAGCTTGTCTTTAGTGGTGGGCATCATTTAACTTCCTATAATCTACACAAAATCTCCAAGCTCCATCTTTCTTTTTCACTAGAAGAATTGGTGAAGCAAAAGGGCTATAGCTTGGTTGGATTATTCGAGAGGTGAGCATTTCATGTACTAACTTCTCTACTTCATTTTTTGGAAGTGAGGGACTGTATAGGGTCTTTGTTTAGTTGGAAGGGTGCCATGTTTGAGGGGTATGTGGTGGTCATGCGATCTGGGTGGTGGGAGGCTTTTTGGTTCATAAAAAAATCACTATATTCGAGTAAAAGTTTAAAAGAGATGGATGAGTTGATTGTACCTCCTTGCCTTCTTGAACTAAAATTTTAAACAGCTGGCCAATGAATCCTTGTGAAGTCTTCTTGAGCAATTTCTTGAATGATTGACCACTCATAAAGTGAAGCCTACCTTCTTCTGATGTGCCTTTTAAAACCACTTTTTCCATCCTTTTTGAAAGAAAGTCTCAAGTTTGTGAACTCAAATAACACTAGGTCAAATTGTATTAACCAGTCTACCCCCAAGACTATATCACACCCTTCCAAAGTGATGACTCTAGGTCTGCCTTGTACTCTTGTCCTTGCATAATCCAAGTAAACTGAGGACATTTAGAATTGCTGATCAACTTCCCTCCATTTGCTATGGTCACCACCAGGTTGGTGGTTGGTTCCATGAGGCTCCCACTTGCTTTGGTAGTGTCGGGATGGATGAAATTGTGTGCTCCCACTATCTATTAATATGATTAGGAGTCTTTTTATAATAAAACCCTTAATTCTGATGGTATTAGGTGTTACATTTCCTGTGAGTGTATGAACTGAAATTTCTACATCTTCTCCTTGTTCTACTATCTCAATTTCTACATCTTCTCCTTGTTCTACTATCTCAATTTCTTCTTTGGCTTTGATTACAAACAACTCACAATAATAACACAATCCCTTTTCTCTTCTTTCTTTCATTTCTGAATAAGAAATCTTCTTCACAGGAAAAGTTTGGGGAAAGATCTTCTTGGCTTCTCCACTGCTGATTGGCCCTTTATAGGGTGTTATTGAACCTTGGTTATTATTCTAATTTAAATTATTTTTGGGCTTCCCTCTCTTGTTGGCATTTTCTATCACCCTTTCTTGCATCTTAGCCAAATTAATGGCCCGTGTGAGGTTAGAGGGGTAGAACATCTGTACCACCTCCTTGATATTCTCCTTAAGACCACTCATGAAATTGAGACAAAATAAGCCTCATCTAACCCTTTATGGGTGGCTAACATATGTGCCTTCAACTCATTGAACTTCTCATGGTATTTAGACATTGATTCTTATTGTTGGAGCTTATTGAACTCAGTTGTGAAGTCTTCAATCTAAAGCTGACATCCTTTAGAAGGTCTTCCCAGTTATTTAGTTCTTTCCCCTCACCATAACCTTGGTTCCAAATGTCATCTTGACCATCAAAATACATAGCTGAATAAGCTATCTTATCTGCATCAGCCATATTATGTATTGAAAAGAACTTCGTACTTCTTCTGATCCATCCTCTAGGGTTTGAGCCATCAAATTTAGGAAAATCTACCTTGGGCCATTTGACATTTGAGGAATTGAGGTTTTGAAGTTCTCGATTTCCATTTATGTTTCTTTCCTCTTACAAAGGGTAAACCCAATGTACGAGGCTCCCGTCACTGCGGAGTATTAGGGGGGGTTAAATGTACATAGCTTTCAGGGCCAGTCCTGAGATTGATAAAAATTGACGAGGCACCTTGCAAAAATTATAAATTAGGCCCCTTTTATGTGTATTCATATAAGAATGGGCCCTCAACATATAATAATAATAAATAGACCAACGGAGGCCTTGTGTGATTTCCCATTTGACACATGCTCAGGGCCGCCCCTGACAGCTTTACCCCTGCATATGCAGAGAGGCTGTTTTCACGACTTGAACCTGTGACCTCTGGGTCACAATGGGGTAACCTTACCATTGAAAATTGTTCTAAATTTTGTGGAATTCTGTACCATCCACCTCATTGACTCTTCCACTTTCCAAGGTTTGATTGGTGATAACTTGGCCCATGTATTCTTGAAAAGTCCTCAGATTTAACTCCATATTCTTCATATTTCGTTGATCTGAATTGTAAGACTCTTCAATTCTGTAATTTCCATCCCTTGTTTGATCGACTCATCGTGTTCAGCTCATTTCTTCTTGAGATCCTCTTATAAATCTTTGAACCTTGTTCCCTCCGCTATTTAAGCAATGGTATCCAAGATTGTTTATGCCCCGATACAAAATGTCACCAATTAGGGTTTTAATTGAGACAAATTTGACATACAATTAAGCAAATTGAAAAATTGTTCATTGATAAAAGTTTTCGAATGCTTTACAACTGATTACAGACAATGTTTTAAAAGGCGAAACGAAGCGCGCCTCGAGGCGAGGCGAGGCGAAGGCTAGCAGGACTGAAGCTTACGCCTCTAGGGACTGTAATGAGGCTTACACCTTGTATGGAAGAGGCGTATGCCTTGAGGCATATGAGGCGTGCGCCTCTTTTTTGCTGCTGATTTACAATAAAAGAAGTCACGTGGGTAATTTGCTTAAAAACAAAAGGTCGTACGAGGCTAAAAAATCAAAAAGCTTAGCAGCCGATCAAAAACCAAACGAAAGACCACCGAAAGTCTTCTCTAGCAGAAACGGACCTCCGATCGTCTTCTCCAACAGAAACCGATAGTCGTACGAGGTAAATTTAATGTTTTTTTAGTTTTTGCTGATATCCCCTTGTTTTTTTTGTTTTTTCTGCTCTCTCTCTCTCTCTCTCTCTCTCTATATATATATATATATATATATACACACACACACATATATATGTTTTTTTCTTGTCTTATATTTCTATCCCCCTGTTTTATATATGTATATATGTATTTATGTCTTTTACTTATATATTCTGAGTTTTTTCTCTTATTTTTTTCCCCGCTATATTATTTTTTGCTGTTGTGTATATATATATATATATATATATATATATATATATATATATATATATATATCACTGTTATTTTTTATATATTTTTTGTTATGGTTTGGTGATGGTGATGGTGAGGGTGATTATGCTTTTAATTATGGATTTCTTTTGTCTTGACAGTATAATATGTATTGTGATGATGACATGATGTGTTATTATTTGTATTGTGTTGTGGAATCAAGTTTACATCGTTTGTTTTCATGCTAGATGTAATACATAATTTGTTCCTCTTTTAATTATTATTTTTATATCATTTTTAGTGACTTTTGTGTAAAAAAGTTGAGGCTTATGCCTAGTGCCTTTTAAAACATTGATTACGTATGCCTATATATAGGCCAAAGAATTCAAGAATAGAACAGTTATGATTGGAAAGATTTTTTGACAGCTCATCAAATTTCCTAACTAATTACCAACCAACTTTAACTAACTATTCAGTTACAACCTCAACTTCAAATGGCTTCAGTTGTTTTAATTTCCCACGTGCCACTAACCGTGACACCCTCTTCTGGTCGGACCTCTAGTGCATATAGGAGCTGCGATCCAGAGGGTTTTACGCCCTCTATCTTCGTCTTTTTTCATAATCAAAGCCCTAGGAGCACCCTTCGATTTTTCAGCCCTGTTTTGTCTTTGCACTATGTGGGGGACTAGGTGGGTTTCACGGGGCTGGGTTTTTATGGCATGCTGCGAAGGTTCTTGTAAAGATTAACTTGAGGGTGTATAGGAGGGAAGGGTGGAGCGCCGTCAGCTGCTGGTGCGAATGCGGACTGCAGTATAAGGGTGCTTTTCAGGGAGATGAAACCCTTTTCTCTAATTGGGTCAATGTTTTTCTTTGACATAAACACCGTTAATAGCATGCAGAGAATAATTATAAGCAAGCCAAATCTCTCTAATATCAATATGCTAAGTGATTACTTGTAGGCTGAGTTGTCTTTCCAAAATAACCCTAAATGGTAAAAATACTAAAGAAGGTCCAATATTCTAAGGATATATTACTCTTTAACTAAAAAAAATATAAAAGAGAAACAAAATAAGAATTAAAAATATTACAATGAAACCCATTTACACTCTGAATTCACATCAGAAACAACTAAGGAAGAGACATGGGATCGGATCAAATTCATAGCTTCTCTTTGGAATTCAACGGTAAGGTCTTCAAATTTGTTGAAGTGGCTCTTATTGTTAATAATTGGAGAGAAATGCTAGTCCAACAAGAGATGGTTGGACAACTTTTAATATTTTTAGTGTTTAGTTCTAGTGTTTTGCAAATAGAAATATTATATTATGTGTAATATAGGGTACATATTCAATGATAAGCTTTGAAAAGTGGGACCTTTTATGCATACTTGGCATACCATCAGTGAGACATGGGGCCCAGTTATATCTTAGCTAATAGAAAAATATAATTCGGTTTTAGCTAAGGGCACTAGCATATACTGCTAAGGTCATGACTACCAGAGAAACAACCATTCTATGAGTGTGCGTATAGGGTACCTTAAGTATTTACTAGGTACCTTAAGCATTTACTCGACCTGATACATATCTTTTCTGGAAAGTTGAACCAACATATTCTCAAACTAAGTACTAGATATAGGCTCACTCACAGAATTACGTTTTGTCGGCATACGGTTAGGTGTATACATGCTGAGGATAAGGCATTCATGAGCTTATTTTGGGTTATTTGTTTCCACCGGTGATATATATTTCATTGGAGGATTTGACACCGTTGCTTGGGTTGATGTCAAAGAGTATGAAACCTTTCCACCTGATAAGATTGCAGTTAGTGGAGGGAGCAATATCTAAAGGTAAAAGTTCTTTCTTCTCATTACTTTTATCTTTATTTTTTCGTTTTTAAAATTTTCTGTTTAATCATGCCCTCTGACGTGGGATCTTTACGTGTGTTGGTTATAGTCTTGAAGAAGTTCCACTTGAATTAATGTAAACGCAACGAAAATCAATACAATAATTAAAAAAAATGAGATGAGTGACAACTCGTCTATGACAACACTAAAGGAACCTTATAGAAGCTTCCATCTAACTCCTTTAAAATACCAAACAACTAATAAAAGAAATATACAATTCAATATGAAAAATTAAAAATAAACCCTAATTTCCATCGGTGTGTAGTATTCCTATAATTTGTCTACATGTTAGCTATATTTTATTTATGTGACGTAATGAGACCAAGTGGAAAATAAGAGGAAGATATCACACTTCTCTACCCTCAATCACTAAACTCTCCAAAATATAAAATGCCTCAAATGAGGCTATAAATGAAGTATTTATAGTTGGGAGGCTATTGAACTAATTACAATTATGCCTCTAGATGCCACTTGTCCTTCCCACTTCTAAGTACCAAATAAAAGGAAAATACAACCAATTAATAAAAGAAAATTATAAAAATGCTATAAAATCCTAAATATGATGAAAATATCCTCCATTTTCTTCATTCACATCATTATGTATGGGACTTCAAAGAATGTTTGTAATGTTAAAAGTGGATGGCTTTAAAGTATTATTACCGATGTTCATGTGTAAATCAATTTGGATATAATATGATACTTATGAATCTTTGTGATTAATTATTTATTAGTATATTATAGATCGTAATGCACTTTGATTGGAATTGTCTTCTATTTATATATGAGAATTCAAAGAAATGTTAGTAATGTTAAAAGTAAATCAATCTGAATTATTAGTAATTTAAATTTCAAAGTATACTTGGTTTGTATAAAAAAAAACATAAAAAAACGTCTAGGCAATGCCTAGGCCCGCTTAGGCTTAGGCGCCCATCCCACAGCCACCCAAAGCCTCGCGCTTTTTAGAGCCTTCGGAGTATCAATACATGATGTTTGATGGACCAACAATCACAAAAAGAGAACTCTCTTCAGGGAAAAAAATTGGACTTCTCTCCAAGGCAATTCTAACACTATAGAAAACCCCTCAAACTAGAATAAACTGTTAACAACTTTCGACTAACCTAAAAAAAACTACAAATAACGGAAATAACGAAACATTTTCAAAGGATTTTGACATAAAAGTCCATAATGAAGCCATTAAACCCACTTTATACAATCCTCCCTGCCATATTACATTCATTACAAGTGAAGTGATACAAAATAAAGATAAGAGCGTTCCATATTCCATTCTTGTGAGATAAAAGCAAGTCTCTGAGGCAAAGGAAAAAAAGGCACTTATGGTTCATGCTTAGGAACATAGCTTTCTTCCTGCTTTCCTCAAACACTTCTCTAACAAAAGTAGTAGGATATCTGCCCAACAGTTATGCCCTGGCATGGCAGACCACCCAAATACTCACAAATACGCTTTAGTTCTATCGTTGCACGAAATGTTTTTAACATTTTCTTTACAAATTGGTATGTAATCTTCGTAGTCATTAAAGTCTTCCCACTTGTCACATAAAGTATTGTAAGTGCAAATTTCCAATCGAGTCTATCTATAGTGTTGCCTTAATTCCAGACAAAACTAATTGTGTCATCGGATAGTAGTTTGTTATATTCTTTCAGGCCTATGACGTTTGAGTTGAAGTCGTAGCGGCTAAGATTTTGAAGTCTACATCATTGCTGGTTTATGTGCCAAGTATTTACGTCATCAACATTTGAATACCAAGGTCTCTAGAGGTAATGCATTTAATATATATAGCACCTTGGATATATTTGTTATGGGTGTATTTTTATAAAACTTTTGTCATAACGGCTTTTTATTTTTCTCAAAAAATCATTTTAAAACTTTGCATAAAAGTTTCAGGGCTTAAAAAGCAATTTTGGATTTTCTAAAAAGTCGTTCGAACGACATTTTTTTCTCGTTCAAACGAGGTCGTTCGAATGAGATATCAAACGAACTTCTAACGACTTTTTACCATTTTTTTCTGTTTGTTCGAACGAGAATTCTAACGATATTGCAGTTTCGAGCAGTTTTTGTCAATTTTTTCTAAAAACTCCCCATTACCCCATATCTTTTTTCAACCTTTTAATAGTGAGGGAGAACAGTTTTTTGACAGACTTTTTCCATCTTCCAAAAAGAAAGAAACATTTAGAAAAAGTCCCCTTGGTGTTTGTTAAACAAATGAATTCATTTCAAGAATAAAATTAAATTTTTACACCCAATTGTTTACATGATCCAAGTTTCTTTATATCATACATTTTGAGATCATCACTTTGGCACCGAGTATCATTCTCAACCCCAAAAGGAGAAAGTTTCCTATAGAGTATTCCGTTTGTTGTTCATGATGTACGTGGCAGACTTCGTGTGTTGACGATTGATTTGCCCCATCGGTGGACTCCAAAACGAAGATGGATTCTTGAGTCGTCGACTAGGCAGAGTTGGAGGAACGAAGAAGCGTCAAGGCTTAAGAGGGAGTCAAGTTGTTGAAGTAAGTCTTTCTATCGTGTCCTTGTAAAACCATACTTAGTGGACTTATGGCTGGGCCGGCTGAAGTTTTTCCCGTTGTGGGTTTTCTTGCTACATCGCGGCGTTGTGCCTGTTTTTTTTTATCTTGCAAAAATCACTTAGATGCATGCTTAGGTTGAAAAAGATAAAAAATGGTTTAAATCACAATTTGTGTGTAATTTGGTGCAAAGTTAATATTGGGTAGTATTTGTTTAATTTAATTCAAGTTGGGTTTAATTAATTTGAAAAAACCATGTTAGGTTTGTTTGGCCTATTTTAAAACTTGAATTGAATTAATTTTGTTTAAAAAGAAAATTGTAGATATTTGTTTAGTTTAATTTCATTTTAATTTTGAAGAAATTAAAATTTGGATATTTGTGTAAGAGTTTGGAATTTGGAGTATTGTGTTAACCATCTTCATTTTGAATATAAAAATTGCCATATAATAAGAAAAATAAAAAGTCGTTATGACAAAAGTTTTATAAAAATACACCCATAAAATATATATCCAAGGTTTTATATATATTAAATGCATTCATACCTTTAAAGACCTTGGGATTCAAATGTTGATGATGTAAATACTTGGCACATAAACCGGCAATGATGTAGACTTCAAAATCTTGGCCGCTACGACTTTAACTCAAACATCATAGGCTTGAAAGGATATAATAAACTACTATTCTATAACACAATTAGTTTTGTCGGGAATTAAGCCAACACTACAAATAAACTCGATTGGAAATTTGCCCTTACAAGTATGGTAAATAGGTAGAAAGAGAGATCTTCATGCTTGAATTTTGTAATCTTCTAATGAATAAGTCTCTTTACGAATAGGAAAATGTGTTTGCATTGAATATGATAATCATATCATAAATAACGCATTTGCAGCACTCCAATATTTAAATTTATGATCATTCGTGGCCATGTGACTGTCTTGTCAGAACGGCCGATCATTCTTCGACCAATAACATGCATACGTGCAATTGATCCCATTGCATATAATGTATCTCATCCATCTGCATAATGGTGATACGCAAGCCTAGGTGATGATCATTGTTACTTCTCACTATTAGAGTTAGTGGCTTAATGAAGACTGAGATTTTCCAGAGCTCACCTCTGAGTCAGACATGTTCTTAAAATGTTTTTTGAGGTATACACTTCTCAAACACAAAACAAATCATGCATGGAGAACCACCTCTCTAGCACGCAAACCACAACTAATACGATAGAATGAAACCGCATACAACGCTAGAAAGCAACGAAGATCGATAAAAAATGGGATGAAAAGTAGTTGACCTGAATGGCAAACAAGGAGAATGAAAAATTGGGTTGAATTTTGATGCTCCCTTGCAACACCCAACTAACTCACCGCAGAGTTGGATTCGTGATAGTCTTGCAAGCAAATTCCATCTTGGAATATCTTTACAGGTTTCACACATACTAGAGTTTATACTATTTGTCCTAAGGGTCCCAACTACATACCCTAGAGCTTTATAAAGTACGTTGTGATACCATGTTAGATATATGAGGTAATCAAACCAACGGAATAAGAGAAGATGGAGCGATGAGAGGGGGGATCAAAGGCGGGGTTGGGTTTATTTTTTTATTTTTTTTTATTTTTTGGAGCAAGATAGGGGTGATACGGCTTGACCGCGGCTTACCTATGGTTGTACAATAACTTCAGCACAGGAGTGAGCATCACTTTGATACCACTTTAATGTACAAAAACTACATCAAAAATTTAAAGCTCAAAATAAAATGATTACAATAGATGTCGGAAGACGTTTTTTATAGGCTAAAGGTATCCTACTTGCCAAGATTACGTAAAAAAGGTAAAAGACAAAAAAGGGCATCCTAAGGATATTCTCGTGGAATATCACACTCAACCTAATCAATTAACTCTAAAATAAAGAAATAACCAAACTATCTAAAAAAGATCGTACCAAGCGCACAAGGCTCTCGCTTAACTGCACGTCTGGGAGTGGTGCTGGTGCTGGCCTTACCCCTAATATATGGACAGGCTGCTCCCATGTCTCGAATCCAAGACGAACCATCTATTAAAGATAATACAATGTGCCCACGAGATCTCTCTCGTACACACCATGAATAATATAAATAAATATATAAAGGAGCTTCATTCGATCCGTCCCAAACAAAGAGACTTGTTTTCCATTTTTTTTAAACACGAATTAATAGCCCTCTTTCTAAAACTAATTTGTAAAATTAGATGACAGTACAATGTTATTCACATGGGCTAGAACAATGATGTAAATGCATGTGTTGTATTCAAACGTATTCATAATTTTCAGGAGGATAGACTGGGAAAATAAGATTTGTTTTTTCAAACAAAAACCTTTAAATTGGGATCGAGGGAGTATATGTATTTTCTGCTTAGTTTGTAATAAATTGTTTTTTATTTTGATAGACACTGAACGTGATATTCTCAAAGCCCCCAAGAGAGTTGTTGTCATTGGAAGGAGAAGTGGATGATGCAGCTCTCATATCAATAGACAGTAAATGAACAGATATCCGTGTTCGTCAAGGCGCACAGGTTCCCTCCCTCTCTTGTGTGCCTTTCAATGGCTCTTTATGATACTGTGTGTGCACGCGCACGTACACTCGTGTGCGTGTAATGAGTAGGAGTGTGTGTGGTGTGCGTGTTTTCCCCGAACTTCCTCTTTTCCTAAAATGCGATTGGATTTTTTCCCTATTTGGAATAATATTTTCAATTGCCCGAAAAAATCTAATCAAAACTAATTCTGAATTTCCAATTTCAGATTTTTTCCAAAAACGCTGATCCTTTTTTCCAAAATTACGCTGATCCAATTTTTTCAAAAACTTTCTGATTTTTTCGCTTAATTTTTGTAATAGATGCCCAGTAGGAATTTTCCAAGTATTCCATTTTTTTCCCGAGCTAAATCCAAATTTTTTCTGATATTGTAGATTTTACGAAAACGTTTCAGCTATTTTTCAATTTTGAAAAGAAAATTGTGATTTCTGAAAATTTTGCACTAGTACAATTCGAGGCCGCATATACAATTTGCACTAGTACAATTCGACGTTGCGTATACAATTTTCACTAGTACAATTCGAGGCCACGTTGCATTTTCATTTGCGTCTTTTTTACTTTATTTTGTGAGACTGCGACACAAATAATTGAGTTAGTACAATCTATAAGATTATATTCAGTTTTGTAGGTTAGTGTAAGAAGAAATATAAGGTTTATCTGCCCAGTCATGGGTGTCTGGCAACTGACTTCCGCGCAAACGGACAAACAAGCCACACGAGTACACACGCGCACTAGAACAAAAATACTGTAATGACCTTTTGCAACGACCTTTTGCGTCTAAAAATTAACATAACTAGCGCTGTAAACGGATATTCGAAAATCCGCATCCGTCCGATATCTGAATCCGAATTGGCGAATATTTATTCGAAAATATGGAAACGGATACGAATATGGATACTCTATAAAAATATCCGAGAAAATGGATACGGATACGAATATGGATACTCTATAAAAATATCCGAGAAAATGGATACGGATACGGATACGAATAGTACCAGTATCCGACACGAATAATCGGTATCCGATGCGGAGTATCCATTTTACCGTATATCTGTATCCGTCAAACATATGTTTAAAATATTACTAATAATATTAATATTAGTATTACTAATAAATAAATATTAAAAAAACCCTTAATCGTTTATTCCCCAAAACAAAATAAACACATACTTCACTCAAAACAAAAACACCGTAAAGTTATTATTTTATTATGTATATTATATTATCATGGAGTTACACTAAAGTTACAATACACCCTATCACACACAACATACACCGACTAAAAAACATATACTCCACTCAAAACAACAACAAAAAAAACTAACTTCGTTCATTTCTCTTTCGTACAAAACAAGAGAAAAGAAACCCTCATGTGGTTGTTCGTTAGTTTTTTTAATTATAAATAAATGTAAGAGAGAAACAAAAAAGAATATAAGAGAGAAACATAATAGAATGTAAGAGAGAAATAGAAAAGTAAAGAGATGGTTTTGATTGTGATGAGAACTGAAGTTAACAACATGTATATTATATACAAAATAAAAATGTATACTTATTAAAATAAAAATATCAGTATGTTTTGAAGACAAAAGGTGCATATTTATTTCTACTGTCATGGAATGCGACTGTAATTTTTTTTGGATGGCTTTAAACTTATATGGTTGTAAAGTATGGATGACTTTAAGCCATATTATCATTATGGAATGGTACTATTATTATGGAATCCATAATTGTTGATATTAGGAGGAAGTAATTTTGTTATATATTTATTTGGATTGGATTGGATATTTTAATTGTTATTTTTTGCGATGGCTAAATAATGTATACGGATACGGATATGGATAGTTGTTTTAACTATCCGGGCGGATACAGATACGGATAGTACATTCAGATAGCGGATACGGATATGAAAAACATGGTATCCGTCCATTTACCACCCCTAAACATAACCAATTTCTATATGTTTATACAATTGAGTTTTTTGAGTTTCGAAGTCAATTTTATAACTTCTCGGCATTTGTTGTAGAGAAAAATGTTAATTTCTTAATAATTAATTTTGTGAAACTCACAAATGTTAGAAAATATACTGAGTGTCTTATGTTTTTGGCAGCTATATGCTAATTTTTCCACTGCCACCGTACCACCAAACTCAAAAATATTTATTTGATATAAGGCATCAAACTTAAATGTGTATAACTGATATATGAGGACCTAATAAAACCTTACACATAGGTCCCGTTTGGTTGTCCCAAAATTATAATTTGGCTCATTTATAAATTGATCCATTAATTGTGTTTGGTTTCATTAATAAAATGATTCATTAATTGACCAATTTTAGCTCGTGTAAAATTTGAAATTAGAGCATTTCACAGAAAACGTGAATTGCATCAATTTGAAATAAGAGAGAAAAAGGTAATCTCTCTCTCTCTCTCAATTCGTTTTCAACTTCTTTTCAGATTGAATTTTAACATCAATTTCAGATTATCAATCATGGCATATAATTAGATTTAAACTCATTTCAAACCAACTAATTTACAATTAACTAATTTACAATTAACTAATTCATAATTAACCAATTTACATAATCAAACAATTTGGACCATACAGAACAACAAGTTATGTAAACAAGATAGATGAGGACCTCGAGAAAAAAGCAACTCATACAAAATAACAAAATCTCCTGAAGTTGTAAAGGTGTGTATCAATCAAAAGGATCTATTGTAAACACAATTTTTTTACATCAGATGTTAAAAACATGCAAAAAAATTATGTGATCTTTGGTGAACTCCCATACTTTACGTATTTATTGAATTCAGAATAGATATTACATGCTAAAAGTGAAAGATTCGACGCCAAACCCTTGAGACGCTTTACGCGATTCCTTCATAAGAGGTTTGTCCGGAATCCCAATTCCTTCAACAAATCCTCTTCATTGTAAGAGTGCTTCGGTCACTAGACCACAAGGGCTTCCAAGCCATTTCAAAGGGCTTTGCCCCACTTGGTCAAAAAGAGCAATGCTACGTAAACTAACTATACTCACCAACTTACTAGATCAAATGATGTGTCAATAAATGCATTTAAAACATTAACCACGCATTTATTGATGCATCATTTGGTTCGGTAAGTATATCAAATTATTTGGGCTACTTAGCATTTCTTAGTTTAATATAAAGGCTAAAATTGAGCCTATGTTCAAACTTGCAATTGTGATGTGAGCACGGTCCCTCCGCAATCACATTACAACAAAATAGATTTTTCCACCCCTGTCGTTATTTAATTATCGGTCTTCATTTCATTGTCACGAGCAACAAATCCCTTGTTGCCGCTGTAGTAATCGTTTTGGATAGTTGGCAAAAAGGGTATTTATGTTAATTTTTTTGATTAAATCAAAGTCTAAGGACCTCCTCTTAACAAACCTGGAGTCAATGAAATTTTCTTTTTAATACAAAAAAATATTGTCTTAGGAGTTGTTTGATAATGTCATCTTCAGAGCATTTTGATAGGGCCAAAATGATATTGACTTTAAATCTTCAATATCTTCTCAATTTTTTTTCAAACCTTTAATGAAGATCAATACTAGTATACTACCTGTGGGTACCTCGATTTGTCATTTCGGCCCAGACGAGTAGCCCAATTAAAACCAGCCCAAAGTCTAGTGGCCTTGCGCTTTAACTGATTCAGTTATGACCGAGTCAATTCCTAAAATCTCTCAAGAGATATTCTAGGGATTACGGGTTAACGTGGAGGAGCCCCACACCCCCACTCTCAGAAAAAGATATGTATAAATAAAACCCTCCGCCCGGGGCAAAGGGCATGCAATTGTAAACACTCCCCTGGAGTAAAGAGAAATAAAATACAGAGAACATCACCATGGACGTAGGCCTTCTTGCCGAACCACGTATATCTTGTGTTGTGTGTGATTGCAATCATTTCAAGTTCTTTATTTATTCTGGTGATCGCCTTTGCTTATTATTTTGTGTTGAGTTTAATTGTCACCACAATTGGCGCCGTCTGTGGGAACTGTTTGTTTTCCTTTAAGAAAGCCCTCACCAATAAAAATTTGAAATGTCTAGTCACAGCAGTAATGCCCCTCAACACTACAAAAAAAAATTCTCTTTAGGGACTGATATATTAGGAAAAACTAACTATTTGGGACGGCCTTAATATCCGTCCTATATACATATCTATTAGGGACGGCTATGGTTACCCCATCTCAAATAATAGATAAAAAGAATGCTATATAGGACGGTTTATAAACCGTTCCAAAAAAAGGGTCCCTAAAATCTTTATGGGACGGTTCATTTTTCATTTAGCCTTGATTCCCTCACTTTACCAAATGTCGTTTCCCTCTCATTTCACTACCCCCGCTCTCCTCTCCCAAATAGCATTTCTCAAACCCAAAATCCTCGTTTTCCCCATGACTCTCACTCTAATATCCTCTCTCCTCTCTTTCCCCATCAGAATTCTTCCTCTCACCCGGCGACCTTCCCTCCAGTCGATATCTCCTCTCACCCAACTCCCTCTCTCTCTCTCTCTCTCACTCTCTCTCTCGGTTCTGAAAAAGTGGATGCGATCTTCATCTTCGTATTCCCCTATTTTCTTATTTTTCTTGTGGGATCTTCACCTTCATGTCCAGTTTTTTTTATTTTTTTATTTTTTTATTTTTTTTATTTAGAGTTTTTCTTGGTTATGTATGTTTTGATTTTGAGTTTTTCTTGGTTTAGAACCACCCTAAGTATCTTTGTTTCTAATTGTTTGACTTTGTCTCCATGTTTGCGAACGAAACCATGTGTTGCACTTGCATTACATCTACTTAGCAAAAAATAAAACTTTTGTAAAGTTTTTCAAAATCTTTTAGATTCAAGCATTGTATGGATTATACTGCCATTTATTTTACATTTCAAATATTTAAAGCTTACGTGATTAAAGCTTATCTGTTTAAAGCTTTCGTTATGTATTATAATGCATCTATTTAAATCTTATATCTTGAGTGTTTTACAGGATGTATGTCATGTGTTTGATAAAATGACCATGTAAGCTTTTCATTCTTATGATATGTGTTGAATGAAAGACCGAGATTTACAAATATGTATTGATTTGGGCTGAATCATTTGAGAATCTTTTAGGGTCTTGGACCCATATGTGTATTTTTTGAAGAGGTTGCGAGTGAGCTCTCACCTGTAACTCTATAATAAATTTTCTCCATAGCTCTTCCTGTTTTATTTATGTTTTTTTTGTATATCTCAATCTTGCATTCACCACATCAAGGTCTTTCATTCACCACATCATGTAACACTTTGTTCACTCTTTATAATCTAGATTTTTTTAACACTAACATGGTGTATTTTTTGTTATGCTTTGGTGTTGTTTAGTTAGTGGAGTCGCAAGGAAATGAGGATGTAATGGCAAAAAAATTGGGGGTTATTCACCATGGTTTACAGTTACGGCTCCGAAACTCTTTCTCACACTTTACAGCACCCTGGTTTCCTCTTCACATTCACGCTTTTGCTTGTTCTTAAGCAAAAGATCGATTTTGGTGACTAATACTCTTGGTGGTTAGTGATATTATATTTTCCTTTTGTTTTAACTCATTTTTTTAATTTATTCCAACTCTTTTGTTTCTATAACTAGTATTCTTGCTGGGTAGTTATGTTTTTGTAACTAGTGCTGCTATAACAAAAACATGTTTATGAAAACATTCACTCAGGTACAATAATTAATACTATGACTAGGTATAATTGTATGTATGTATGTATGTATGTATGTATTTTGGTACGTGTGTTTGGGTTCATCGGTTTTTGTTTTTTTTTAGATTATTTATCATGTGAACATCACATTTTTTCTTCATCAAATCATTGACATATGTCCATATTTTGCTTCCTTGTTAAATTTAGAGAAAAATAAGGTGGAGAATGGAATTTTTGGTCATATATTCTTGTGAAGCATGTTCATTGGTGACTTTATTTATGAGTTGTCTTTGATGCCTGTTGATATAATATGGTTTTAATTGCTGGAAAGTTCGGTTTTCTTACTTCTGAATTACAAGATTTTGTTTATAGGAAAAAATTGAAGATTATTATTATTATACTAGTGTTATTGCTACAGCTACTAGTATGCTGTTTGACTGTTTTCCTTTCCTTTCTTTATCCTATTCATAATTTCCCTCGCTTGATTGACTCGTATTATTACTAATTGAAATGGCATTTCACAATGCAGAAAAACTGCTTTAATGCTGGTTTTGTGTAAATTCCTGCGGGACGAGTACAACCTTGCTGCGGTATGAATCTTTATTAAATATTTCTTGAGAGTTTTTTCACTAATCTCAATTAATTATAGGTAAAACTATGTCCAGGTCCTAATTAGCCCCGCGTGTTTCACTAGGCCTGACGGTTATTTTTTCTTGGTTTGTTTGTAATTCTCATTGTACTGTGTCCAGAAAGAAATCTTTATAGTCAACTCTGTTCACTATCTATACTCATCATAGAGTTGGGTACAAAAAGTGGAACTGGTTGTTTAGATTCTTGTGTAGACAATATTAAGTTCGTTTGTACTGTGCGGTCTAACAGTTGTGTACTTTTAGTTTCGGGTCCAAAGTTTTACATGTTAGCACTTTGAAGCCCATTTTAACTTTTGAGGTGCTTTTTATAGCGTTGCAAAAATAAAATTGGACCGCAACGTTCAAATACGCAAAACTTCTTTACTCCCAAAATGTATATGACTCTTAATTTGAACTACACCAAGTTAAGTGATCCCAATCTTCATGAGATCAAAACCTTACACAGTGAGGTTCTATCTAGGTGATCTTAGTAGATGTGGAAAACTTTGATATCTTTTGCCTTGATTGGAATGGGGAAAACATTCACTCGAAAAAAATTTGACCTTGCCGAAAACCCGTATACAGGGAGTATATATTTTGCCTTGACTGGAATGGTTGAAAATATTTCATGAGCATAGTCCACCATCAATTTGGGGTTTGGAGGTACTTCCCGTAATTTGAAATTATTTATCGACAAATTACACATGACACTCGTATAAGAACACTCAAACATCAGCCATCATTTTTTGGATTTAAAAGACCCCGCTTTTGCTATAGCATACTGCTTTATTACGAAGCACTTGTCAGTAATTTATGTCAGTTTGCGATTCAGTGGTGGTGGTGCTGGAGGAGGAGGAGGGTTCAGTGGTGTTGATTGGTGTTTGTGGAGGAAATTTGTTTAATTTATGCGAATTAAATTAATGTGTTTATCTAAAGAGTTTTACAACCTAAATCAAAATTGAATCTGGAACATCTCTCTCTCTCTAGCGTGCAGATGGCTTCAGGCTCTAGCATGCAGATGACTTCGGGCATCTCTCTCAATTGAATTGTTCTGGCTAGGGAAGAGGGAGGGGGGTGGCAAGCATGCAGGAAGTGGGAGTGGGGGTGGGTTTATAAGAGGTGAGGCAAGCTGTTGGCTTGGCTGTGGGATGGGCGAAAAAGGGGGTGAGTGGTGCTTTGTAGCCTTGCGGGAGGAGAGATTGGTGCTAATGACAGTGTGGAAGGTCCATGGTGTTGACATATAAAGATATATACGCTATACTGATATTAAATATATATGTTTTGAAGAAACAATTACATAAAATATATATATAACTTATTTTCAATTTAATATATAAATAAAAGTAGTATTTTGTTTTAATTATTCTTTATCAGTATAATGTGTACAATTTCTTTTGAATCGTTATAAGATGATGATAAGTGATAACAGAATAAAGCTTGGAGGGTTTACAATCAGATTCTTTCCAAGGAAACTGCCAAAAAGTAATAGTTGAAGGCGGTTTACTGTAATGAACCCAAAAAATTGTCGTTTAGGCAGTTGGTGCAACAGTATAAACACCCATTCAACTAAACATCTTGGACGAAAATACCAATTTTTGCAATATTAAATTTGTAAGAAAAATTTGATCTAAATATTGTCTGTTTGTCATAAAAAAAAGTTGTTCCACTACCTTGATGCTTGTCTTTCCAGGTTTAGTTATTGTTGTGCTCCCAAAAAAATTGTTTCCAGGCTTTGCAATAGTTGTACTCCCAAAGCTGAACTTTACTTCTTTTCCGCAGGTTTTAATACTTGGAAAGAGCACATCTGAGTGTCATCCACACTCATCATGGCTCCAGCATTGTCGAATTCCCCACAGTAATTGGGCGCTGAAAACACAGTTACGAGTTGACGGTTAGAAAAAAAGCATTCCCACGAGTAATAGAAGAGGTTAGCCATGCCATTTGAATTTTTTTTGCATTTTTATGTCTTTAGTTTGAATCAAAATAGTTCTTAATGTTCTTATTTTTACCAATACATTAGATGAAGACAAAAGGTTTGCAAACCGATAAACTTGAGGTTTGGAGATATACACAAAAGAGAAATAAGTCTTATAGTGATACTGATCGATCGGCCAATAAAGAGGTATATACATTTCAACTATATTTCTCACCGTCTTACATGGAATAGTAATAAACAGTTCCATTTGCATACGAGTCATTTTATATATCATGTGCATTTGATACTTTATTTGAATTTTGTTCTTTATTTATAGGAAAGTAAAAAGAGTTTATTGGAAGTGTTACCGGAGGATCAATAAAATGACGACGTCAAAGCGCAAAATAAGATATTCGATGAGTTGATAGGGTACGACGGGCTTGATCGTGTCTTGTGCATGGGAGTAGATCATCGACCGGCACCAAAAAGGTCAAACACAACGTCATCATCTCAACATTACGAGCAAGAGATAGCCGAATTACGCAAAGAGGCCGAGGAACGTGAAATTCGCCATCCAGAAGAGCTTGATCATGTTCGGGACGAGGTTCATGCCGAGACAGATGACAAAATCAACAAGGCTAAAGAGTTTTTTCTCAATTTGATGCAGCAAGCTGGCTTTCCCATACCAAATGATGCACTTGCTTAGGTATTTTCTTAACAATTAGAATTATTTTACTAATAATTTAAGATTAAGCTAGGTCGTGTGGGTTAGTGAATATTTATGATGATGAAATTAATTTATGTGCCCATTTGGACTTTTGTTGTTGTTGTTTAGTTGCATTTTAATGCTAAAACAGGTTGGTTTTCATGAATAAACATAGGAAGCTTTGCTGAATTTTTTTAAAAATAACAAATGATTTAAAAATAGTTAAGACGATGACATACAGATTACCATAGTTGAATATTGTACTAAATTGTGTTTATTTTCTCTTTCTCAGGTCCGGGCATCATTTGGAATAGGTGTTGGCCATCTCTATTTTTTGGGTTTTCTATGTCTTCGAATTGGTTATTTGATTTTTTGGGGGATGATTGTAGTCTTAATCATATAGCTTATGTTTTAAGTTGGTTGTTTTACTTTTTGGAGATGTTATGTTGGAAACCTTGAATATGAATGAATGAATTTTCGGAGCTTCTTTGATCTTTTATTTTTGATATTTATTTATCATAACTTGTACATTTGTTGATATTATGACTAATTTTGAATGAGGCTAGAACCTTTCCTAAAATGTTGTGTCACAATAGAAATTTTGGTAGCAATTATGGTGGCAACTTTTTAAGGGACGATTAATACCGTCCTAAATATATTATTAGGGATGAATAAGTTCTTGTCCCAAATAATATTATTAGGTACGGCTAAGTCCTTGTCGCAAATAATATTATTAGGGACGGCCAAGCCCCGTCCCAAATAATATTATTAGGCTTTAGGGACGATTAGATTCGTCCCTAAACCGTCCCTAAAATGCAGCTGCACAATAAAATATTTGGCGGCAATTTTGGCACCAACTTTTAAGGGAGGGTTTATCCCGTCCCAAATAATATTATTAGGGACGGCAAAATCCGTCCCTAATACATTTGGGACGTCTATCAAATGTGACCATGCCTTGTCGTCCCTAAATCCGTCCTTAAAGGTCTTTAGGGACGGATATACAGTCTTTAGGGACGGATTTTACTCGTACCTAAAAGTAAGTTTTTTTGTAGTGCAAGCAGGGGATATTCAAGAGCAACCTGCTCCTCGCAGGGTCAGATCTGAAGTTCGACGTTCAAATCCTAGGGCTCGCCCAGAACGGCAAGCTTTGGAGGAAAGTCAGGGACCAGCCAGGTCCACACAAGTCTCCAGGCTAATCGATGCCTATGAGGCCAAGCTCCAAAAGCAAGAGGAGGCCACTCGTAAGTAAGAAGCTGAGAACACTCGCCTCAAGAGAAGACTGGAGAAAATGGACCCCTTCCAACCTCTTGGACATTTCCAAGCTGCCAATACCTCCTTCACTGACTGTGCCATAACCCACCTCACTCGATACAGGAAAAAAAATACATCCCGTAAACCCTTCATCACCTAACAATATTGGAGCAAATGATTATTTGACTCTTCCGCTGCCTTACACAACCAACATCTACTAGCCATATGTCTTTTAAAGTTCTATAACCCTCCAATCAACAAAAAAAGCCTACCGAACCGCGGTCCAAACAAAGAAGATGACTTTTGGAAGAGCCTTCACTCTCGAAACTTCTTTCCTAAAAAATAATTGCTCCCCGAGCCCCTCAATACGGTGTTGAGCCATCTTTGTGTGTGTGTGTGTGTGTGTGTGTGTGTGAGAGAGAGAGAGAGAGGAGGTAGGTTTTCATAAAAGAATGAGAAATAAATAAATAAGTAAATGGGAGGAGTGCCACACGGCAATACTTAGAGTAAGGAAACATCTATGACATGTTATGCATTTTATAATATTATATAGATATAGATATATATTGGGGCAATTGACCCCTTCAAAACTTTATCACAAAGTTACATTTTCAACCCAAGAAATTCATAATTACATACAAAATTTAATGTTTCCATTACAAAAAACGGGTATAATCAATGGTATCGATCGAAGAGTTAAGACGAAAAATCAGGTTGAAATACAATAATCCAAATCTCATTCTTTATTAAAATGAAATAAAATCATTTATAAACAAAAAACAAAGAAAAAAAAAGTGAACTTCGTTTTCCTTTAGCTTTATAAAACCCTACATATATGGCCTGTTTTATAGCACGGCAAATGCAAAATATGCCATGACCAATGGATATTTTTTTCAAATTTTTTCATCATTTAACACACTAATTCGTCCTGAAATTCTTTTCCACCTCTAGAGAATGTACAATACTCCTAAAGAAAATTTGTCACCCAACGTTTTCCTTGGTATGGAGTAGGTTTTTTTCTACTATTGGTGGCAAATGCGAGTTACCTTTTTATATATTTTTAATTCTCTCTCTCTCTCTCTCTCTCTCTCTCTCTATATATATATATATATATATATATATATATATATATATATATATATATATATATATATATATGTTGAAGAAAAATTATTGAAGCTATTATTAATTCCAATGGCACGCTTTACGAAACATTGATTATTTATTTATTAGTACTAATTTAAGGTTCCATTCAATTAAATGTTATTAATAAAACTCCTGAATAAATATATTAAAGAATTTATTAAATATTAACATTCCAGAATAATAATTTTGCATCCTACTATATAGAAACAATTATGTTCCACGTTTTTGTGAATAAAACTCCTTAATAAATATATTAACTTTATTATTAAATATTAATGTTCCGGAATAGTAATTTAACGTTTTACTAAATAATAAAAAAATATTTTCCATGTTTTTAAACAAAACTCCTTAATAAATATATATACACACACATCTAACATGTCAACTCGTTGCAGGGAACTATCAACACCGCCGCCATTTTAGCCAACAACCATTTGATATACACTCACCCGCCATTGCCCTGAACGGGCAAAACAAATGTAAAGAAAGAGAGGATATATTAGCGGTCCACCTTGCCACAAGGACTAACTCATGTTATTCCATCATGAAAATATCACCACCCGCACACATCTCCATGACTGCAAATTTAATTGCTCGATTTATACTATACAGACATAGATTTGGTTGGGAAATCACAATTATCGTTTGCGTCATAGTTTGGGCCTACATTAATTGTCAAGAGTGCGTTAGGGAACCCAAATTATATGTCTTGGAATCGAAATTGAAAAATTATCATTCAGATTTTAACCATTTTGAACTGAAAATGTTTCGAATTTGTATTCCAAGGCATGGAATTAGAGTTCCCAAACACACCCCAAGTGAGGTCAATACACGACAACTAAAACATAAATGTAGAGAATGAATATAACCCTTTAATTTAACGTCTATGATGCATTAATCGAATCCTATATTTTAAATTAAACCTTGCCTGAAGTTCTAATGCCATGATCCCAAACTAACTCAGAAGGTTAAATCTCTTATATAATTGGCTTCTTAAAGCATATTGCGATGTGAATCTTTGATACTTTCCTCCAATAATATAACATGCAAGTTTTATAAATTGAACATTTATAATATGTTTGATTGAACTAACATTAAAAAAAACGCGATAATAAATAAATCATAGTCTTCACATTTTCAACATTTACCAAACACTATTTATTATTTGTTTCTTTAAAATTTAACCGTCTTACGTCTTCAACTATTGGAGAGTAGAAATAAATTTAAATATTGTGTTTTCAATTTTTTTTATAAAGGTCCTATTGATTGGTGCAAATTTGATTTCTAAGGAAAAGTCATTTTTGTTTCTTTGATGCTTGATTTCAAATGCGTTTTATGAAAAATGTTCTATAATTTTATCATTTTTTGTAGAAATCATTTACTCAAACTCCAAACAATTGTTTCCCCCGAAATATGCTAAAACTATGACGTAATCTACTTCTATTTCCTCCACCCATTTGACAACGCCTCATTACACTTCTTTTCTTTTGCTAACTTTGTGATCACACACAGATCAAAATGATTATGCACAGGGCTGGTCCTGAGATTTATAGGGCCTTGTGCTTAATTTAAATATAGGCCCTTTTATATTTACAAATTTGATATTTTTAAAAATAATATCACTATATATATCACATGTTTAAAAAAAATTATAACTCAATAATGCATACTACTAGCAATCAAAGAAGTTGTCTTTTTTGTGTGCGTATTACAGTTAAGGCTATGTTTCGGCCAGATCAGATCGGAAAATGACCCTTCGAAAAAAATTCCGATCCTTTCGGAAATAAAATATTTGTACCAATTTCCGTTCCAATTTTTTCGGAAAATCAAAAAATCGGAAATTCAAAAAATATACAGAAAATTTGAAAATTCCAAAATTCAAAAAAATTAATATAGGATTTTCGATTACTCGAAATTCTCATTTTAAAGAAATCGAAAAAAAGATTTAACCCAACATGTAAATATATAAGGATTTAAGCATTTTTTTCATTTGTGTAGAGGATAGAGGGATATTCTCCTTTTATAGAGGACTTTTTGGGCATCTCTTCCTCTCCTAGCTAGGGGTGGACAAAAAAAAGACCGACCCGATTGGACCGATTGGACCGAACCGGACCGAACCGAAAATTAAGGTTATTTTGAAATCGGTCCGAAAATCGGTTCACAAAAACTAAAAACCGATTAAACCGGTCCGGTCCGTGGTCCACTATATTAAAAGACCGATTTGGACCGGACCGGACCGATTCCCATATATATATAATAAAAATAATGTTATTGTGTTTCTTATGTATAGTTTTTGAATTAATGTATATAACTTATGAATATAATTTGGAAGATTTTATATATGTATAGACATTTTTTTATTTGGGTTAAAAAAATCCATGTAAATATCACTTGGAGTTTCGAGTATTATTTTTTTGTATATATATTTGTGAGGAAAAAAGATAAAAACATTCATAAAATGTACATATATATAAAATAGGGTCAGGACAGAATTTTACCCCGGACCGGACCGGACCGAAAAAAGCCTGGACCGAATTAGTAGGTTAACCGAATTAATCGGTCCAGTCTCGGTCCAAAAAAATTGAGGACCGAATATTCGGTCCGATCCAAAAAGTAGGCAAAACCCGGACCGGACCGGACCGTGTCCACCGCTACTCCTAGCCGATGTGGGACACATGAGAATGTTTTAAAATATTGATAATCGGAAAATATTTCGGAAATAATTGAAAATAATTCGAAAAAATTGGATTGGCATAGTTTCGGAAAAATCAAAAAATCGAAAATTCAGAATTATTTCCAATTTCCCATCCAATTTTTTTCGGAAATCGAAAACCTTATATACGTTCCGAAATCGAAAAATATCGGAACGGATATCAAAAAAATCGGAATGTTCGAAAAAAAAACACAGCCCTAATTACAGCTATTATTTTTGTGCCCTTTAAAATGCTCACAGAGTAATTTTTAGACTCCAGAATAGGTATGGAAAATAATTTGTGTGCCCCCGAGTAATTATTTTAGGCCCCACATTATACACAAAATAGCATACAAAAAAAATGGCCCTGTGCAGTTGAGCTTCTGCTCCTGCCCAAAGTTGGCCTTGGTTATGCATAATTCGATTACATTGATTTTCTTATATACCTTATATAAAGGAAATGAATTATTCAATGGATGTATCTCCATTACCGGTTGGGTTTCTATAAAATATTATTTATAAAATATTATTTAATAAAAAAAATGACATAATAAAGTTTTGATAGAAATACGTAAGTAACCTCAATATTTTTTATTTTACAAGAGTGGAGCAAGATTAAACACTTTTAGAATTGAATCTCTTCTAAATGCAAGTATTTTTATTAAACTAGTATTTATTTTCTCCTCTGTTAAAATATCGGATCTCCCACAAAGCCAGAAGCTCCAATACTTGATATTGATCATTAGATCATTTAACCAAAAAAATAAAAATAAAGTCACACACACACAGACATGAGACTGATAGATATAGTCTTTTATATATTAAATCAATAACCATTCATCCTCAAACATAGCATAATTCTTAGGTACCATCACACTTTATTAAAACGTTTTCAAACAAAACACCATCTTCTGTGTTTGGACCACCATTCTGTGTTTGAACCACCATCTTCTGTGTTTGAAGCCACGGGACCCTTAGTCCCAATCTGAACCACCATCTTCTATGTTTGAAGCCATGGGACCCGAAGCTGGAGCCGAATACGCGTCACAATAACCGCGCAAGACATCACACTCATCGACCGTAAAGCCGAGCCCCATCAACTTGGCAGGCTAGCATTGGTGGGTAAGCATTGTAATCGCTTGGCAACAACGCGGCCCAATATCAGTAGTGCCATCGGTGAAATAAATTGCAATTTCCTTGGTGCAAGATTTTAACTCCTTGAGAGCATTCAAACAATCACTTTCGTGAAGCTCTCTTGCTGAAGTGTTACTTGCAAGTGGCATGAATAATGTGAGCGTGAGATAGAGTGCTAGAACAAACTTTAGTGCCATGATATGAAGAAAAAGAAAGGGAATTTACTAATTGAGATGGGATAAACAGAAAGGAGAAATGGGGTTCAATTTATAGAGTGGGTTAGGGAGGTGAGAAGGTGATTTCATTTTAAGTTTTTTTAATGTTGTTTAATTGTCTATAACCCAAAAGACGTGAAAGAAGAGGATAGGTCTTTGTCTTTTAAGTGGAATGCAAGAGATTTAATCAAAGGGTAAACAAATGAGAGACTTTCAGTCTTCCCTTTTGTGTTAGTAACGTGCTTTGAAATTGAGTAACTTTCTATCATATGCAACTTTCATAAAATTGTAAATCCATGTATATATCTACATCCAGATTATTTTAAAAATGTGCCTTAAACAAACTTTACAATTTGAACAATTTTCCTATATCAAAATTGATAAATCACAAAGCATTATTAATATTATGTAAGGTTATGGATGAATCATAAATTTGACTCATATGTTGCAGTACATCCTATGAATTTTTATTTTTTATTTTTGCAATAGATCATGTACTTTATTTTTATTTTTTTTGTTTTAATAGGTCCTGCCATAGTAAATTTATTTGTTTACTGTAATTTTAAATAATGGTGTTTTTTAAGTAGATGATGACGTTTTATTTATTGTGCATATATATGTAGTTTAAGAAATATAAATCTCTTATAAATAAGGTTTATAGGATTTCTTGATAGATTGTAAATTTATTGTATCCATTAAAATTGTTGATTTTTTTAATATAATTATTTAGACATATAATTATATACAATGGTATGCCCAGGATTTTTAGTCGGGGAGTGTGAAAGTTTCAAGTAGTAAAAAGGGTTCGGGGACAAGAGCCCCTAGGCAATTTTTAGGGTTATTTGTAGTTTTTACTATCTTTTTTCTGTAAAAAATATATTAATTGATTAACAAATACTTATTCGGGTTGTATTATAACAGTTACTCATTCAAGTTATATTTTAGCGATAAAATATTGCAAAACAAAATTTACAGCAATTAAATATTTAAAAAAATGGAGAAACTGAATAATTAAATGAGAACAATTTAACTTCAAAACTTTAAACTATCTAATAATGTTTTCAAAAATTACGACAAACATATTTAATTGTTCAATCACTTAAAAATTGAAAATAAAAATAAATTAACATTTTACATTTGAACATTGAACTAAAACATTAAACTGATTTAACAATTTACGTTGAACTTTCAAAGTATAACCTAATTAATCAATAAACATTATATAGACTAAATTGAACTCAAATATTGACCTAAAAGTAATAAACAAAAAAATATATATTAAATTGAAAAAAATATGTCATTAAAACTTTAAAAGTTACGTGTGTTGGTGAGTGAAAGAGGTGATGCGCTCCAATTAAGAGAGAGGGGGGCAGTATGGATGTTGTCTCCGGAGAGAGAGGATGGAAGGGGGATCGCCAATGACTTGGGTTGGGTAACGAACGGGCGGTGGTGGCTTGGACTAGAATGGGAAAAGAGAGGGAAAGTAAGGAAGAAATAGAAAATGAAGATAACTTTTCTTTTAGTCAGATGCATATTTGATTAGATGATATGTTATTTATGGATCTGCCCCTAGGATTTTAAAATGACATAAAAATTATTGCCTTTCACTACAAAAACTTATATAAACATCCATAATTTTTTTTGTATATATCTCGAAAAAATAAGGTGGGCGGCCGTCCACCTTCGGGACCACCTAGGTCCGCCCATGATTATATGTATCCTCAAATGTACTAATAAGAGTTATTTATATTATATTAGTGATTTTATAAGTTTGCCACAAATAGATAAATTATTTGTAAACAATTTCTGGGAGGACTTATAGCTTTGAATAGTAGAAATTCAACAGACAAATATTCCTTATTATTATTATTTTATCATAAAATATACCTTAAACAACTTGTTACACTTGAAGTAATTTTACCCCTTCAAAAATTTTAAAAATAAAAAATAAAAGCAAGCATTGCTTAATGATTACATATCTCAACCTTTTCTAATCTCTCTCTCTCAAATGTAACATTATGTTTTCCTTCCTTTTTATCTACGCACTACTTCGTAACCCCAGACAATCTCGATGTGTGGGCGATTTATAGTTCTTTTTCTATAACACATAAAAGAGTTTCGATGTGCGGGGGATTTATAGTTCTTTTATATAAGACATAAAGTAATCCGAAAAATCCAAAAAATGCACAACAATTGAATGAAGAAATGTAGGGGAAGTTCAAAATAAATAAATACAATTATTAAGAAAAGTCATTTAAAAAAGATAGGGGTCATTCGATGAAAAGTCCCTCGATAGTTTTTATAATTAACATTTATTCCAAACTTATTTATTTTGTTTTTAGAAGTCCCTCGCCATATAAAACACTCCAAGCATTCGAGTTTTTCTTGGAAGGATATTCCTAGAAGGCGCACGTACTTTAAAACTATAACAGTGTTGTTTTTTACTTATATCCCTGGCGCATTAGGAGCCGCAAAACGGTAAAAAAAAATATTTTACAAGGACCTAGGGAAGGCAAAAGATTCATAGTTTGACCTACCGAGAAATACTTTGTCATCAAATAATTCACGAGTTTTGTTTGGAACGGGATACCTAGAAGTGGAGAATAGTGTAATACTATAACATTTTTTTTCTAAAATACTTCACACATGGGCATACGGAGGACAAGAAACTGATAGTTTGACCTACCGAAAAATAGGTCGTCATCAGAAAATTCACGAGTTTTTCTTTGAAGGGGATATCTAGAAGTTGGGCATAGTGTAAAAATATAACATTTTTTTTTCTAAATGTTGCCCTCATGAATAAGGAGTCCCAAAATGGACAAAAGATATTTCATACGGGGGACTACAGAGGGAAAGAAACTGATAGTTTGACCTATCGAAAAATAGGTCACCTTAAAAAATTCATGAGTTTTGCATGGAAGGGAATACCTAGAATATGAGCGTAGTGTAAAACTGTAACAATTTTTTCTACTATTATCCTAACGCAATTAGAGCCCGAAAACGGTCAAAAACTATCGTGCATCAGGGCCTGCGGAGGGGAAGAAACTGATAGTTTGACCTACCGAGAAATAGATTGTCATCAAAACCTTCACGATCTTTACTTGAAAGGGGATACCTAGAAGTCGCTCATAGTGTAAATATATAACATTTTTGTTTCTAATTATTTCCCTAACGCACTAGGAGTCGTAACATATTCCACACAAGTGTGTACGGAGGGCAAGAAATTGGTAGTTTGACCTACCGGGAATTTACTCATCAGGAAACAAATCACGAGTTTCCTTCAAAAATGATACTTAAAAGTCGCGCGTAATGTAAAATTATAACACTTTTGTTTTTAAATATTTCCCTGATGCATTAGGGGTTCCAGAATGGTAAAAAAAACTCTCCTACCAATGACTACAGAGGGGAAGAAACTGATAGTTTGACCTACTAGGAAATAGGTCATTTTAAAGCAACTCACGAGTTTTGCTTAGAAGATTATACCTAGAAGATGCGCGTAGTGTACAACTATAAAAAAAATTATTTCTACTTATTTTCCTGACACATTAGGGGCTCCAAAATGGTCAAAAAATATTTCACACGGGGTCATACGGAGGTCAGGAAACTAATAGTTTGACCTACAATGAAATAGGTCACCATCAAACAATTCGCATGTTTTTCTCGGATGGGAATACCTAAAAGTCGCGCATAGTGTAAATATATAACAATTTTATTTCTAATTATTTCCTTGATGCAGTAGGAGTCCTAAAATGGTAAAATAATAATTTGCACGAGGGCATACTGAGGGCAAGAAACTGATAGTCTGGCCTATTAAAAATAGGTCTTCATGAAAAAATTCACGAGTTTTTCTTGAAAGGTGAAACCTAGAAGTCACACGTAGTGTAAAACTATTACAATTTTATTTTTACTTACTACCCTGAGACATTAGGAGCCTAATAGTTGTAAAAAATATATTGCCCCGGGGCCTGCAAAGGGGAAGAAACTGATAGTTTAACCTGCTAGGAAATCGGTGGTCATTAAAAAATTCACGAGTTTTTCTTGGAAGGGGATACCTAGAAGTTACATGTAGTGTAAAACTAAAAAAACATTGTTTTTTTATTATTGACCTGACACTAAGGGTAGCAATTTCAAAAACGGCACAACATGAAACGAAATTGACCCAAAATTTACACGACTTATCGTATTCATAATCGTATTTTTTGACACAAAGTCTGTCTTGTCGTGTTTGTGTTAAAAATCAAACACGAAATTGACACAAAAATACAATTGACACGAAATTGACGACACAAATGCCACGATTTCAACACGAACACCCAGCTGAGCAGTCATCCCATAATACGGTACCCACTTGCACTTTGCATTTTAATCCAAACCCTTTATTTCTGCCATTTGTCACCATCTCAATTCATCTCACTTTAAACAAATGAAGACCTAAAACTTTTGTTACTCCCATTCTTATTTTCTTTCGTAACCACTACCAACTCTCTCTCTCTCTCTCTCTCTCTCTCTCTCTCTCTCCATTCTCATCTCCATTTCTCATCAAAGAAAAAAGAAAAGAAAAAGGGGTCCGATAACCAACAACTCAATCTCCAACACTGTAAGATCCCAATCTCATATTTATTTATTAACTGGAAGATATCGATCTCATATAATTTTTTTATTTACGAGATCCCGATCTCATATTTATTTATGAACTAGAAGTGTATTTTTTTATAGTGTATATTTTTTTTACAGTGTCTGCTCCCCACCACCATTTCCATATCCCTGTCAATCGGAAAAAAGGCTCCAATTGAAAGAAAAAAGGGTTCCGATTGGAAAAAAAAAGTCTTCGGTTGAAAAGGTTGAAAAAAAAAGCTACAATTGTATATGAAAAAAAAGTCTTCGGTTGAAAAAAAGTTTCAGTTGAAATTGTTGTATTTAAGAGAGAGCCTTTTATTTCTATTTTTTTTTAAGTTAATTGGACTCTCTTGTTTAGTAGAATTACATGTATATGAAATTGTTTTGATCTGTTATATTGTGCATAATTATTTTATTCTCAGAATTTATTTGTGGAGAATTATTTTGTGTAGTAAAACTTAACAAGATTTACAGATGTTGAAAGTGTTGTGAAAACACATTTGAAAAAAATAGATTAACTCCTAGATATATTTATTCAATTTTTGGAAAGTCTTCAACAATTGACTTGTGTTTATCGTGTTTCTCGTAGCAATTGTGTCCGTCGTGTTAAATTGGATGAAAACTTATCATTCGTGTTAAGTGTGTCGTGTTGTGTTTTATGGTGGTCGTGTTCGTGGCATCCTAAAAAAACATGAAGTCGTGTTCGTGTTTAATATTTTCGTGTCGTGTCAGGCCAAAACACGACCCAAATACATGAATTGCCACCCCTACCTAACACACTCAGAGTCATAAAATGGCAAAATAATATCCTGCATGGGGCATACGAAAGGCAAGAAACTGATAATTTGACCTACCCGAAAATTGGTCGTCATGAAAAAACTCGAGTTTTGCTCGGAAGGGGGTACCTAAAAATCGCGTATAGTGTAAAACAATAATACTTTTCTTTCTAAATGTTGCTCTGATGCATTAGGCATCCCAAAATGGACAAAAAATATATCTTACGTGGGACTACAGAAGGGAAGAAACTAATAGTTTCACCTACTGAGAAATAGGTCGTCATTAGAAAACTCACGAGTTTTTCATGGAAGGATATACCTAGAAGTCGTGCATAGTGTAAAAATACAACTATTTTGTTTATTCTTTTTCCTCCGACGCATTAGGATCTCAAAAATGGTAAAAAATATCTTGCATCAGGGCCTAGGAGGGCAAGAAACTGGTAGTTTGATCTACCATGAAATTGGTTGTCATAAAAACATTCACGAGTTTTTCTTCGAAGGTGATACCTAGAAGTCGTGCAGTGTAAAACTATAATAATTTTATTTCCATTGACACACTAGAAGTCATAATGAAAAATTCATGAGTTTTTCGTGGAAGGGGATATGTAGAAGTCGTGCGTAGTGTAAAACTGTAATATTTTTATTTTTGTGTGCCCCAAAATGGTCAAAGAAATCTCCTACGAGGGACTACAAGAGGGAAGAAACTGATAGTTTGGCCTCTTGGGAAATAGGTCATCTTAAAACAATTCACAAGTTTTGCTCAGAAGAATATACGTAGAAGACGCGCATAGTATACAAGTTTGTTTGTATTTATTTCCCTAACGCATTGGGAACCCAAAAATGGTCAAAACGTATCGTGCATGGGGGTCTACGGAGGGCAGGAAACTTATAGCTTGACCAACCGAGAAATAGGTCGTCGTCAAACAATTCAAGAGTTTTGCTTGGAAGGGGTACCCAAGAGTTGCGCATAGTGTAAAACTAGAACAATTTGGTTTCAAATTATTGCCCTGATGCACTGGGTGTACTAAAATGGTAAAACAACAATTCACACAGGGACGTATGGAGGGAAAGAAACTGATAGTTTGACCTATCGAAAAAAAATATCATCTTCGTAAAATTTACGAGTTTTTCTTAGAAGGGATTATCTAAAAGTCACTATGGAGGGGAGGAAACTTTTTCTTGCCAGGGGATACCTAAAAGTCAAACATAGTGTAAAATTAAAATAATTTTGTTTCTTCTTATTTCCTTGGTTGCATTAGGAGCCCCAAAATGGTCAAAAACTATCCCACATGGGGGCCTACGGAGGGCAAGAAACTAATAGTTTGACTTAGTGGGAAATAGGTTGTCAACAAACAATTCACAAGTTTTACGTGGAAGGGAACACCTAGAAGTCATGCGTAGTGTAAAACTATAATAATTTTTTTCTAATTATTGCCTGAAGCACTAGGAGTCCTAATATGCTAACATAATAATCTGCACGGGGTCATACGGAGGACAAAAAATAAATAGTTTGACAAACTGAGAAATAGGTCATCATCAGAAAATTCACGAGTCTTGCTTGGAAGGGGATACCTAAAAATCGTGCGTAATGTAAAACTATAACATATTTGCTTCTAGTTGTTTTCCTGATGCACTTGAAGTCCCAAAAAGTTCAAATAATATGTCATGTGAGGGACAACGGATGGAAAGAAGTTGATTTTTTTATCAACAGGAAAATATGTTGTTTTTAAAAAAATTACGAGTTTTGCTTGGAAGGGAATACCTTAACCAGGCACGTAGTGTAAAACTATAACAATTTTGTTTCTACTTATTTCCTCGGAGCATTAGGATCCCAAAAATAACAAAATAAATTATCTTATAGAAGGGCCTAGGAGGGCGAGAAACTGATAGTTTGACCTACTGGGAAATTAATCGTCATCAAAACATTCACGAGTTTTGCTCGGAAGGTGTTACCTAGAAGTTGCAGGTTGTATAAAACTATAACAATTTTGCATCTAATTATTTCCTTGACGCACTAGGAGACGTAAAATGGTAAAATAATATTTCGCACGAGGGCTTATCAAGTGCAAGAAACTAATAGTTTGTCCTAGTGGAAAATAGGTCGTTATGAACAAAATTTCGAGTTTTACTTAGAAAGGGATAACTAGAAGTCTCGCGTAGTTTAAAACTATAATATTATTGTTTCCAAATGTTTCCCTGATGCATTAGGCATCCCAAAATGGTCAAGAAATAATTCCCATAATGGAATACGGAAGGAAAGAAACTAATAGTTTGACCCACTAGGAAATAGGTCATCTAAAAATAATTCACGAGATTTCCTTGGAAGGGAATACCTAGAACATGTGTGTAGCGTAAAAATATAATAATTTTTTTTTAATTATTACATTAACTCATTAGGAGCCCAAAAATGGTCAAAAAATATCATGCATCGGGGTCCTACGGAGCGCAAGATACTGATAGTTTGACTTACTGAAAAATATGTTGTCATAAAACATTTCACGAGTTTTGCTTGGAAGAGGATACCTAAAAGTCACACGTAGTGTAAAAATATAATAATTTTGTTTCCAATTATTTCCCTAATGCTCTAGGAGTCTTAAAATGGTAAAACAATATCTCACATGGGGGTGTACGAGGGAAAGAAATTGATAGTTTGATCTACCGGGAAATAGGTCTCCATGAAAAAATTCACCGGTTTTGCTTGGAAGTGGATACCTAAAAGTTGCGTGTAGTGTAAAAGTATAACATTTTTGTTTCTAAATAATTCTCTTATGCATTAGGCATCCAAAAATGGTCAAAAAATATCTTACGAGGGACTACGGAGGGGAAGAAACTGATAGTTTGACCCAATGAAAAATAGGACGTCTTAAAATAATTCACGAGATTTCCTAGGAAGGGAATACCTAGAACATGCGCGTAGCGTAAAACTATTATAATTTTATTTTTAATTATTACACTAACACATTAGGAGCCCAAAAATGGTCAAAACATATCATGAATCAGGGCCTACAAAGCCAAGAAACTGATAGTTTAACCTAATTGAAAATATGTCGTCATAAAACATGTCATGAGACACTTAAGTTTACTAGTTTTTTTAATAAATTTTAGAGTTTTAAATTATTTGAAGTTAAAAATGTCACGTGGCAGTTAAAGTTACCAGTTTTTTTTTAAATCAAAAATTATTTAAATCTATAATCGAGAATTAATCCATATGTTTTTAATATTGGTTATGTTGTCATCTTGAGATTGAACATTCTGATAGTACTTGGACTATGATTATTCAAGAAGTAACTCCAGTTATTGAATCCATAATCTCATGAGTGAGATGATTGCTCCCTTAAACTCTTTTTCCACCTACAAACTGCTACATTTTATTATCTGTGACCTAAAGGCTAGAAGTCTTTCATTGCTTGTGTAACCCAATTGCCAAATTGTTGAAACATGAAAGGGCCTCCTTGTGGGCTTAATAATAAGACGTTTTATCCCAGCTGTCTAATTCAATGAAGTTTCTCAACACAAAGTCTAAAAGCTTATTTCTGTATGAGAAAGAAGGGGTTGAAGAGGACGAAACATTATTGACTTCAATTTTCATCAGAGATTGATGTTTAGGTGGAATGGTTATTGGATGAAAATTGGTCGGGAGGTTTAGGTTGAATAGTTATTAGATTTTGAGAGTCAATTGGGTTTCCTTTGGGCACAGTAAAATTCACTCTCCAATCCGCAAATTTAAAAATCAAATCAATTATTATTGCAACCCAAATAGATCTAAAACCAAAATATATGTCAATTTAGAGTAAAGAGGATATATAGCCCACACAATGGACAATTCAATAAACACCCAATATAACATCCAAACATTGATGGACCCTTACAAAATTCATAGTATAGATATAAATTCTAGCGTAGAACAGGGTTCATAGCTGAAAATTACAAACTTTCGGATATTAAGCAAACAATCCCCAACAAATCTTTAAACACGGGATTTAAACGTATGGTAATAGGTTAATACAATCACAAAAACAACTCAAGATTGAAGAACAACATCTACGAACTTTGACGAGAGTAAATTTGTAACAGTGTTGATTGAGAGGGTCTCAAGAATAATGAGAAAGGAAGATTTTTGCCTAGACATAAATGTCATCCTGTTCTTTTTTTAATACACATAGGCATGCCATAACATATGGACGCGGCACCCAAAATGTAAGGCAATCCCACTTGCCACAGGAATCCAAGTGCACAAGGGGACCCAACAGTGGTGTAGGATGTATGGAAAACACTCTCCCTGAACCAAAATGTTTGTAGCTCAATCATTAAAAATAGTCCAAGGAAAAATTGCAAATTAATATGTGATATGTCATAAATATTTGGTTCTCTTCATCCTTCGTATTTTCATCTATCTCTATTCCCCACTCCTCTACCAAGCACCCCCACCCACCCCACCCCCACCCTAACACACAAAAAAGATAACTGATTAAATTCCCTATGACTTCTTTTGCTCGCTCTCCCATTTTTCAACTTTAGGCATAAAAAATATACATGATATACATAAAGTAAAAGGTTTAATGTTTGTTTTATTCGATACATGTAAACAAATAGGTCCTGGCATGCAATAGATACATTTAGAACTTGAAAAAAATGAAAAATTATCAATCATGTAATTGGTAAATGGTAAATGGTAAATGGTAAATGGAAAAATGAATTTTAATTAATAAATGGAAAATGGAAAAAATAAAACCATCAACCATTTAATTGGTAAATGGAACAATCATCAATTTAAGTTGTTTAGTGTCCTTAGCTTTAACACGAACATTCCGTCTTCACCTTCACCTCAACCTTCTTTTTCCTTTTTTTTCCTTTCCTCTAGCCTTTCTCAAATTCATCCACATCACGCGTCAATACTGTGCGTTCTAAAGTCTGAATATTAGTACGGATTGTGGCTCTTTTATAGCTTTAAAAGTTTCGAAATCAAAGCTTTGGCTGCAGGTTTAGACAATGTTCCCATTTCTAAAATTAAAAACAAGGTTCATTTCTCATGTCTCTTCTAGATGAAAGATGTGAAATGGTTGATGTCTAACATTAGAGAAGCAGCTGGGCGGAATCTAGAGATAAAATTCTTCAGAATAAAAATCAAGGGTTGATTGAATGGTTTGGATGGAATCGCACAAGAATAAACACTACACCAAACTAGTGTGTTAGTAACGGTGTTGTAGCATTACAAAAATAATTATTAACACTAAATCACCGTAACAAAAAAGGCGTGAGGAAAAAAACTACCAACACTTTTTTACCGTTACTAAAATGCTAAGTGTTACGAATCAATTAAATTCGTAACGGACTTTTACCATTGCCAACATTTCATAACAAACTTCTAACACAATTTTGTCAACACTTAGTAACAGTATAAGTCCGTTACTAATACTAAATAAAATTAAAATTATATATGCACACACACACACACACACTTGTCCAAAGAGAAGCAACTCAAGAAGTATCATTCCATACACAAAACCAAAATAAACCAATCTCAGTGATCAAAATATTATTCACTCAAATAAGTATTTAGTCTTTAAACAATCGAAAATTCCTTTCTTTTGTGGATATTGTGTTGAACATAATAGTGGTATGCATACCATTTCTTTCAAAATTACAAACATATGGGCAGTGATATACACGCCATTTCTTATAAAATGCAAAAATATAAATATTGATAGTACAACAATGGGCTACAGTAAAAAAAATGGGAAGCAATGAGAGAAGATAAGTAAACAAGAAAGTGAAAGTGAAGAAAATATGCAAACCACAAAAAACTAAAGAAATAATTTCTAATATGGACTCACTTTATAACTATGTACTAATGGTTATATCTCTATTTTGAGGAGAGAATTTAGGGGTGTATTGTTGAATCGCTAAGCTTAATTGACTATGCCGCTATGCTTTTTCACTGTATATAAAGAACTGTTGAGAATAAACTCTCAAAACCAAAGTGATAATTCCAACTCCTTACAAGTTTAGTAACTTCTTCATTATGGTAATTACAACTATCACTCTCAAAACCGAAGTAATAATCCAGATTTGCAGTGGACTCAACAAAGTTTCAACTAGTGAGATTCAAGGTTCAATAGATTTGAACTCTACAAAATATTTATAGCAATACAATAGTGGCTTCCAGCTAATATACCATAATATTTTTGCATATGTATAATCCATATTTGCAGTGGGCATTTTTTTTGCTGTAGAAAGTTACCTGAATGTTTTTCTCCAATTCGGTTCTTGCTGTTGCATCAGAACTTGAACTGGGTTTATCCGCATCTATCTCCATCTGGTTCTTCTTCATTTTTGCGTTCTTTTTTGCTCTTAGTACCCTCATAACCTCTACAAGCACAAAACACTTGATTCGATACTATAAAAACTATTCGTTTGCCCCATTAAGATAAAAAAGAGTCTACACTCTAAACGCTCAAGCAACACAACAATCAAATTAAAGTCTAGTGATAAACCAACGTATAGAAAACATAATTAAAATGTTTAATTCCAGATCTGGACAGCCCTCCCAATCTCTGCAAAACATTCCAAAAAAACATCTGAACCAAAAAATTGGATCAACAATGCTCAATTATAAGTCAACATTAAGAATCACCTGTTAAGTTTCAACTATTTTTTCTTTATTAAAATTGAAAAAGCAAATTTCAGTGAAAATGGAGAAGTGGATACAGTCGTAAAAGAAAGAAAAGAGCTTATATAGACTTCAGCGGTTCAGATCTAGCCTTAAGGGACCTAAGATTATATTTTTATTCTTAATCTCAGGAAGCTCGAAGTCCTCTGTATAATGTCCTCTTTCCTGAAGGTTTATAATAAGATTTGAATGAATCAAAGTTGAATCGAACCAAATGGATATTTATATGTTAAGCGTCATAATCATGCAAAAAAGCATCAAAAACTCGTATCAAATTATTTCAAAACTGAAAATTTTTAGAACATAGGGAGGTAACACCAGCGTAATTTTCAAAATATGGGAAATGGATATGTAATAAACCTAAAATATAGGTGACATCGCCATAATTGAAAATATAGAAACACAAATTTACCGTTTTTGTCATTTAATAAATTATCTAAATATGCAGCATTAATTACAAAGTAAGAATCTATCCAACAGTACTCAAGTGGTGTGTGTGTAATCAAAATACATGTAATACTCTATGATGGGAACTACATATGTTCTTTTTGTGGGGGAGGGTACCCAGACTAATCAATTGTGTGAGTGTGTAATTAATATACATATATTTTATCTATGATTAAACTTACATATTTACTGATTTTTTGGTCGGTAACAAGTTGCGAAAGCACACAACGCCATACACTAGCTACTGCATCCACCATCTCGACCGTTGATCGGGAAATTTCTCACCATTGGGCCTCAAAAGGCCTAGAGATAAAAATTTAACGTGTTTGGTCATTTTTTGCTGAAGTTTTATCACAAAAAAATAGTAGCACAATTGATACAATTTATATGGTTCCTTCTCACATCTCAATTTATATGGTAGCAGTTGTACTGGCCACCTGCATCATAAACATACAATACAAATCCTACAAACATATCAAATAATTAGATTCCTACAACTTCATTTATGATCAGCAAAATGAGGGGAAAATGTTAAAATCATTTGTGACATCGTCAATGACCTCTCAGTATACAACATAATGAGAAATTTCATGACAATTTATCATATAACCCACCCAAAAAATAAGAAATATGAACTAAGAATTGATGTTTGTGCATAAAAAATTTGTGACTATATCGATAGTTCAAAATAAACCGCATAATTTTTTACAGAAGAAACACTCCTCGTTATCTAATCCTTCCTACGTGCTATGAATGAATTTTTTTAATCAAAAACAGGAAAACTCAAACAATGCTTACTTAAAAGCGAACAAAAGAAAAAATAACTTGACGAAAATCAATGGAACACATACTTGTCACTTGAATGGAATCGTTATTTCAACAAATATCAACAACTGTAGAGTTATGCACATGCAAATGAAAATCCTATACAACCAGTTTGCTATCCATAGTTGTACCCAAAATTAAGATATCAAGATATAGAAGAGAATAATGTATTGAATTGCGCATAAACCATGGTTCTTAAATGAATCCCTAAGAGAAAATTTTGTTCTGCTTTGGGAATGAATGCATTATATTTACATATAGTTAATATTCATAAACACGTACACTATCTGCCATGCTGCCAGCCTCCCCCAAGTGAACTAAACACCATACTACACATCAAGAGACTCACACGCAGCCAGGAATTAGTAGGGTTCTCTACGAGGCATGAACACCCCTAGTGATCAGAAAGAAAAAAGTCTTACGCAAAAAGAGAGAATATTTTATTGAATATTCAATCAATTGAAATTTTCAGAAATATATGGGTAGGATGCTGAGGTCTATGCCATTTGGAAAAATCTAGACACCAAATATTCCCCATAGAGATGATATTGATGCCTTGCATTGCTTGGAGATATTCGCAAAAAACTAATGTTTATAACTTTTTTTATCTAGTGTTTTTTTGTTCGTCAAACATTCATTTTCCTCAACCAAAAATTAAAAACCAAAATATTGTCCAGAACAATCGAAATCTGAAAAAAAATTAGGTAGTCTAGATTTGGTTTTCGATTCTTCTATACCTCGTATGGAGAAACCTGTGTTATCATTGATGGAATTCTGTTATGTAAATGACAAGCAGTGAAAAGAGCTTCCCCCCACAAATTGTTTGGTGATTTTGAATTAATCAACACAGAGTTAATCATACCTATTATTTCTTTCAGCCAAAGTATAAGGGGAAGTTCTTTGATGTATTATTCCATAGTCTTCACAAAAGGAGTCAAATTCATTTGGAAAATACTCTCCCCCTCTATTACTACGAAGAGTTTTAATTTTCTTTTTCTTTTGATTTTCAACTTCTGCCTTAAACCGTTTAAACATTGAAAAGACTTCATCCTTATGTCTTATCAAGTATGCATATGTGAATTTAGAACAATCATCAATGAATGTAATAAAATATCGTTTTCCGCCACTAGTTAAAACTCCACTATATTCACATATATCAAAATGAACTAATTCTAATAATTCAATACTTCGTTCAACTTAAGGACAGTAATATTTACGACCCAAATCCAATCGATTTACTCAATTTTCTGCATCCTCAAATTTCTTCAACAATCTTAAGGTGTTGTATAAATGGAGGCGAAAAAGAATATGCATATGTTTCTAAATCCCAATGTTCATTTAAATCACTTTGATGGAAGGAATTTCACTCGTTGGAAAGGAGAATTATTCTTTCTTCTAACAGTTTTGAAAATTGTGTATGTTCTGGATCCTAAACTAGAAGAAATTCCTGAACCAAAAGAAGATGATGATGAAACTTTCAAGGCACAATGGAAGGAACGTGAAGAAAACGAATTGATGTGCCGTGGGCATATTCTGAATACCCCGTCCGATCGATTGTATAATCTTCATAACTCTATGCAGTCTCTGCGGAAAATCTAGAAAGCATTTGAATACAAATATAAAACAGAGAAGAAAGGTACGGATAAATTCTTAAATCTGAAATATTTTGAATTCAAAATAAACAATAACCATATTGTTTAGACCAAGTACATGAGTTGCAAATTCTTATCACAAAGCTTCGTGAATTGAAAGTGGAAATTTCTTAATCATTTCATGTTGGGGCGATTATTGCAAAATTACCGCCACGTTGAATTGATTGTCGTAAGAAACTCCTACATAGGAAAGATGATATGAGTTTGGAGGAATTACAAAAATATTTAAGAATTGAACAAGAAACTAGATCTCTTGATCAAACAAATGTTTCTCAAAATTCCACCAAAGTTAAGTTTGTTGAAAAAAGAAATTTCATAAGAATTTCAAATCTAATATTAAGAAATTCAAGAAAAATAATTCCAACAAGAAACAGTCCAATGGGTCTTGTTTCAATTGTGGCAAAAATAGATACTATGCCCGTGATTGCAGAAACAATAAACGACAGATAGATGCCACTGAATCTAAAAATACAAACAATACAAATATGGTGGAAAATAAGATCGAGGATCTTGTAGCAATAGTATCGGATATGCAAATTGGTATGATTACCGAACTGAACATGGCGGCATTAACAAATTCTTCTGATTGGTGTCTCGATTCTGGGGGGGCTACCATACATGTTTGCAATGATGAATCATTGTACTCCGCATATGAAAAATCATAGGCGGTCGAGATTCTAATGGGGAATCATAATTCTACCAAGGTTCTGGAAAAAGGAAACATTGAACTACAATTCACATCTGGGAAAAATTAGCATTGACAAATGTTCTACATGTACTAGAAATTCGGAAAAATCTAGTGTATGTTGCTTTGTAAAAGCGGCATCAAAACCATCTTAGAGTCTGATAAATTAATTTTTTGTCCAAGAATGGGGCATTTGTTGGGAAGGGGTATGCTTGAGATGGAATGTTCAAACTCAATATTGTTATTAATAATATGAATAATTCTGCTTATATTGTTGAGTCTTTTGATGTTTGGCATGCTAGATTAGCGCATTTAAATTAATGTTTGTTGAAATACATGTCTAAACATAAATTAATATCTTGTGATAATACTTCTCATGATAAATGTGAAATTTGTATTCAAACAAAAAAAAACTTGATTTTGTTGAAGAAATTTGAGGATGCAGAAATTGAGTAAATCGATTGGATTTGAAGCGTAAATATTACTGTCCTTAAGGTGTTATTTGCCCCCACTCGTAAAGAGTTTGCTAATGGGTATAGGCAAATTACCTCCAGGATACAACAAGTCCACGAGTTTTTCAAGTAGCAAACTTGAAGAATACCCCCAGAACACTCTATGAAACTGGTAAGAAGAAATAAGAGAAAGGAATTTTCAAAATTAAATAAAAACAGGATTTAGCCTACTATATATAGCCTGTTGTGGTGTCTGTTCACCAAGAGAGATTTCTCCAAATGTCACGTAATCACAACCCTTAGATATTTAATTATCCATTTTAACGCTCCAAATTTGTACAAAAAAATAGTGTGACGGTAAAGATTGATTCTTAACGTAGTGGTGCCAAAATCCGACCGTTCAGATTGATCCGCACCATGATTTTGTGTAACCCACTCACTTTTTTCACACTTTTCCAATGTGGGACTTTGATTTTCCCACTTCCCTTTGTCTTTTCACATTCCACCTAATTAATGTTTTTAATCCTTTCACTTTCTCTAACCATTAAAGATCATAACATTAAAATCATCCAACACTAATGTGGTTAAATAGAAGGAGAGTGTGCCATGGGGGCTCAATTTCAATATTGGTCTGCCTTCTGATATGTTGAATCTAGCGAGTTTTGAAAATATTGGGGACGTGTTGGGCGTCTTGATTGAGGTTCACAATAGTACAAAGTTATTCTTGAATTTAACAGAAGCAAAGATTAGGGTTAAAGTTAAAGGGAATAAATCTGGGTTATTTCTAGAGGTAATGAAACTTACAGTTGTTCAGGGCTCTTTTAAAGTCAAATTCAAACATTTAAAGCTTCAAGGTGACACTACCTCCTGCAGACTAATTTTTTTATGCCGGTGATAAATAAGAAGTGAATTAAAATGATTCTCTTTTCTATCGAATTAACGAAGACGATCGTATGGTAGGAGGGGAGGGGACTTTGGGGAGGAAATCTATTGTTGGTTCCTCAAAAAGGGTGCGGTAACCGCCTACTAAGCTAGGGCAGAGAACAATAGCTGCCCACGAGGTGTTCGAGACTCTGAGTAAAGATATCAGATTCAAAAATAATTTCTTCTAAGGCTTCGAATAAAGAGTTTAGTTGGATGATGCTTCCTTTTAATTGTATTGGGCCATGGCTTGCTACTTGCTTTAATCATTAGATGCATGTTTAGGATTAATCAAGATAAAATTTGGTTAAATTAAAATTGTTTCACAATTTGGTGCACATAAAAATTGGAAAAAGTTTTTTCATTTCATCATCCTTACAACAAAGTCTGATGTGTGTTAGTTAAAAAGTAAGGGACCTACAACCTCCCTCAAGTGGCACCTAGAACAACAACAGGTTATCCTCCCTACAAGAGAAAAACTAGCAAAATCGTATCTTGGGTTCCAAAAAACAATTCACTAAAGATTGGGATTTTTGTGAATTGAAAACAAAAGGATTTTAACCCTAAATGAATAAGACAAAAATAATATGTTGTTTGCAGTTTTTGCAGAAAGAAATTCGTCAGGCCTTCTTAACGAAAATGGAGTGATTTACCACGTATATAAAAAACTTAAGTCGGCACGTCGCTAGAATGAAAAATCAGTGTCGCTCGAACGAGGCCACGTGTCGCTCGAACGACATACCGATTTCGTTTGAACGACGTTAGCGTAAAAAAATAAAATATTTATTTTTTCAAAAACTCCGCCTCAACCCTTAGAAAAATTTATTTTTGACCAAAAGTAACACCTCAACACTTAAAAAAAATTTAGAAAAATATCCCAACACTTTTAAATGAACCATTAAGTAACTAAAACACAACCTTACCAAAATTCATCTCGCGGAGGCTTTTGATATTTGGATCCGTCTTCACGCATGATTGAACTTGAATAAATTTTCGACGTTTGTAGCAGTATACGACGTACAATAATGTAAATTGGACAATAAAATAATGTCCTTAAACCCTTCAAACATACAAATCCACTACAACAACCCCCCAGCAAGACAGAAGCACACTTTTTTTATTTTTGGATCTCAAACCGAGAAAAACACTCTCCATGAACCAAAATGTTTGTAGATTATTAAAAATAGTCCAAGGAAAAATTGCAAATTAATATGCGATATGTCAAAAATATATGGTTCTCTTCATCCTCTGTATTTCCGTCTATCTCTACCCCCCCCCCCCCTCCCACCCAACACACAAAAAAGATAACTGATTAAATTCCCTATGACTTATTTTGCTCGCTTTCCCATTTTCCAACTTTTAATTAATATCTTAGTGTATGAGGATCACTCTTACTTTCTTTCAATAAAGTTTTCTTCTCCAGCAAGGATTTTACCTGGCGATGATCTTGCTCACTTGGGTGTTTGGTATAGTAGGCATATACTATGCACATGATATACAGAAAGTAACTACTCCCAGAGTCCAAAAAAAGAAAGGCAAAAGCAAAAGGTTTAAGATTTGTTTTATTCCATACATGTAAAAAATTAGTCCTCACATGCAATAAATACATGTAAAACAAAAATGAAAAATCATCAATCTTCAGAAAAATGAAAAATCATCAATCACATAAAGGAACTTCGATAATTTCGAGAGAATGTTGCTGAGATCACTGATGCTGATAGATCTCTGGTGTGCTTTGGAACTGAGGTCATGCCCTCAATTTATAGGGTAGGGGGATATCGATCGTCATGTCCCTAGCCCTGCCCGTTGGCAGGTGACCCTAGACACATTGCCGATAGGCAAGGAACTAGATTTGCCAATTGGCAATCTCGTGCAGATTTTTTTCGAAAAAACGATCGTAGAACGGAATCCGTTGATCTAAATCGTGCACGGGTCATAGTGTTAGAAAGGTAATTTAGAGACCTTCAAGAGTCCTTTGGACGACTCCCATTTCCGAGAGTTAACTTTGGGTCAAATGTTGCTGGAAGCGCACATGTGTCCTTTGGACGAGAGATAGTCGGACAAAAACGGATCGTTCGTCTGCATGGTAAGTTAGAATCACGCACATGACGGATTGTTGGAATGGTTAGGAGATGTACTTCAACATTACAAAGAGTTTTGCGTGGTTCGAAAAGTTAACTTTGGTCAACTGGGGCTCGAAAGCGCCCGTTGACCTCTTGGAGTAGAACGGATTGTTCGTCCGTACCGTAAGTCAGAATCGCGCATGGGGCAGACTGTTGGAAAGGGTATTCAGTGCCCTTCGGAGATTCATTCATTCTCTTTTGAGCTAAAGAGTTGATCTTGGTCAAACGGACCCCGGGAGTGCCCGGTGGCCTCCGAATCAATTTTCGAGGAAAAATGGATTGTTTGTCCGAACGGTTATGCTGTTTCGTGCACAAAGTGGACTGTTGGAAAGGGGTTTCAACTTCGTTCGAAGATTCAAAGAGCTTTCACTCTGACGATGACGTTTGATTGGGGTCAAATTAGGGCCCGGTGGCCTCCAGATTGACTTTCGGTAGTAAAATGACCTGTTAATCCAAATCGTTATGCCGATTCGTGCACGGGACGAACCGTTGGAAAAGGGATTCAGAGCCCTTTGAACATTCAAAGAGCTTTCACTCTGATGATAGATTTGACCGGAGTCAAACGGGGCCCGAGAGCATCCGATGGCCTTTAGATCGGTACTCATAGTATGACCTAGGGTTTGTAGTGAAACGAGGAGGTGCTAGGGGCCTAATGAGAGACTTAGGAGTGCCTAGAATGTGATGTCTGCATTATCAAATAGGGAATAGTTGGATAGCACGATTATGTGATCACATGCATATTTGATGGAATACCTGCTTTTGGAGGCCGCATAAGGTGTAGGGTATCTATTGAGATATGATTTGAAAGGAAACTTAGTGAATCGAAAAATAAATAATCAGTTTAAAGAAAAAGTGAGATTATGAGTTGACTTATTGCTAGCTAGTCATACAAGTGTTAAGATAATTAAATATATATGAAATCATATCTGAGTGATGCCAACTCACAATACAACAAAAAGAAGATAATTATCATTAAAGATGACTCACCACAAACAAACAATGGGATGCAAAATTAAAGTATGTATCTATTTACTTATACTTGCCTGTGGAGAAGTGTCAGTACGGTATAAAAAAATTGATGAGAAACATATTGTGAAATAAGAGTGAGGAAACATGGGGAAGAAAAACAATAATAACCTGAAATTTTCGGACGTTTTGGGTGCGATTTTAGTGGAAAAAACATATGAAAGAAGGTGAAAACGTAAAAGAAAAAAGTGAAGAGTATTCAGGTAAAAAAATGGGTGGAAAACTAAATGGTTTAAGGGATATTGTGTTAATTAATAAGTATCATTAAAAATGTACACATCTCGACTTATGGAAGCGACCAATGCCGACACGTGGTTATACTGTCAATTTCAGTTATATACTATAATTAATTTATATACATATAGATACAGGTTTTGGGGGTTGAAAACCTCCCCATTTCTCAACACCTATTATTATGTAGTTTATCGTTCTTTCGATCGCTTTGCCTCCCACTCAAATTTTTACATATTCAACCTCGTCAGGAAATTCCTCCAATAGTATAATAAAAGTTAGTTGTCTTTTATTTTCGATGAAACTCTTGATATTGTTCCTACACTTATAGATGTGCCATTTTTAAAGGAAAAATCCATACAACTTACGGGTCCTTGCAATGGCATCATTTGTCTTACTGGTCATACTAATATTGTTCAATGTAACCCTGCTCTTAAAGAGTTCAAGATAGTTCTTGGTCGTCACTACACATATTCACTAAGTTTGATGAATTATGAATTGGGAACAGGATTTGGCTTTGATCCTCGTACTAATGATTACAAGGTGGTGAGAATCATTCAACTTTATTATAACGAGTATAATTTTCTTTATCATTCTGCAAAATCCATAATATATTACTTAAGTAAGGATTGTTTGAGAGAGATTGACAATTAGGCGCCTTATGTTATGCATTGCCCCTATTTTGAGAGACTATTTAATGGAGCTTTTCATTAGTATCACGCAATGGTTCTTGAAGCAATAACTGTGAGGTAATTTAATCTTTCAACCTAAGATCCGATGTGTTCCGAGAGATGCCTTTACCTGATGTATGCTCATACCTCGATGGAAAATACAAGGGTCTTGCAGTCTTAAATGAATCCCTTGCATATAACCTTTATGTTCTTTCACAAGTAGATGTGTGCTTTGCGATATGGATTATGAAAGAATATGGTGTGAAGGAGTCATGAAGTAAGAAATTCACCATTAGACCTCTTTCAGGAATTATTTCTCCAATATCATTTTGGAAATCTGATGAGTTGCTTATTCAAGTGAGTGATGGACATTTGTTTTCTTGTGACCTCAACACTCAGAGTGTGAAGTAATATCAAGTTCATGGGGGTGATGTTGCAACAATGTGGGTTGTTATCTACACCAAGAGCTTAATTTCAATTGACAAGACGAACTGATGCTGGAAAGGTGGAATGATATTATTTACTCGTTCCGTAGATATTATGTTGGCTAAAATATGCTTCCCATCTATTGTATCTTGAATTGACTTAATATTTTTATTATGTTCACAACAAGTCACTAATATTTGTATTATACTTTTCAGATATATCTCCTTTTATTTGTCTACTGCAATCTTTACATTCTTCTTTTTACTTTTAAAAAGTTTTTTTTATTGGATTTACTTAGAGATTTCTATTTTTACTTTAATTTATAAGTGGAATTTATGAAGGGGGAGCCATTTGAATTTACATGTAAACAAGTCAAAAATACCTCCATTTTTTAGAATGTAGTTCTACAGGGTAACAAGTAGTGTCTTGCTTTGTCGTAATGTTTTATTTTTCTTTTAGTTATTGATTGATATTTTTTTATATTAACTTAATATCACTTTTCATATTTGAAATGGCTTTCGTTTCCTAAATTCTACTCTTATTGGACTATCACAATAACCATGAGTTCCCTAATTTTAACTCTCCCGTGTCGAACGATAGTTAATTGCACTAGTAAGTGCCAAGTTTCATAAGTCAGTGAGCGCTCCATTCAATTCCTCTAAGAATAAAAATGTAATATATGAAGTGAGTGGTATTTACAATATTCTATCTTTAAGACTCAAATATCTCTCTAAACTATTTAAATTGGTTGTTGTAGATTTCATATCTGAATCCTCTATGTTTACATGTCTATGTATACAGTTGCAAGTTTTGTCCAGTAAACTTGTTTTTATTAGCAATTATCATTAAATTATATTTGAATGGTTTTCTAAAGTACCATAAGAAACTTTTCTTTAGGAGGTAGAGTTGGATACCAGTTTTTTTTAAGAATCTAATATCTAATACCATCCATTTTTCATAAGTGTGTTTATACTCTTCTTCTTCCTTTATTACTTCAAATTTTATGTATTCACTACAGTGCGCGTAAAATTTGGTTGTCAAATAGTTGAATTGGTTGTGTGGTGAAAGATGAGGGGGTTATATGGTGTGGGGTTTGTTTGGATTTATGTTGTATTTTCATATTCTTTTCCATACTAATGTGAGTTATATATTCCTGTTGGGTTTGAGTGAGAGAGTGGAAAACGATGTTAATATCGAAACTGATATTACAAATCTTACACACATACACACATACTTCAATGCTTAATATCGTTATCTGCATCACCTATTCTCTCCCTGTGTGGGGTTGGGGGAGGGAGGGGGAGAAATTTATATGGAGACCGAAGCAAATTAATGTTCAGGCTACTGTGGCTAAGACAACATAAATAAGGGTCGTGAAAAGACCGAGAACAGTGGTGTTAGTTCACTTAAGAAAATGATTGTTTATGTTGAAATAGTTGTTCTTTAGGCTATTATTTTGTTTGGAAACAAAAGGGTGGAGACCACTTATAATTGACTTAGTTTTTAGGAATTGAGATTGAAATCTACTCACTAAGAGCCTTCCCATCGAGCCTTTGTCATTTGCCTCAGTACTCGCCTACTTATCAAAGCAGTAATATTATCGAAGTTTGTGTCAGAACAAAGTGCTTGGACTAATCACAAGGAGTAAAACACGCCTTGATCACATGAAATATTTGTACCAAAGTGACATAAGAATCTAAACTCTCCACATCCACTTTTAGTCTACCAACTAGATAACATCATGCTTAATAATCTTATGGAATTTTTTATGATTCCCTTAGTCATGTAGGGAAGTTCATTTTGAGGACAAGATGATGTATGGATTTAAGGAGGAGCTAATATATCGAAATTGAATTCATAGCAAAGGATTCAAAATTTCCTTTATTCAATTCATAAGGGTTTATAAGGGATATACTATAAGGACCCTTTGAATAAAAAAAATATTTTGACAAATGAGCTTTCTTCTCGTGTTGTGACTGTAGCTTCTGATTTTCTAGATCACGAAATTCAACAATTTTCAGCCCTAATTTTTTAATGTGTTCTTATATGATATAATATTAGGCAGGCCTAGAAATTCATGTTATTGGGCCGAGTTTTGAGCCGGCACAACAAGAGTTTTCTTGGACACGAGCATTACTTCGTGTTTTTCCTACGTGACACAAACTTAACTTGTACAAGACATGGCACGACTAGCATAATGTCTCAAATTTTATGCTCAATTAAGCAATAGGCATAGTAATCTGGAAACATAATTGCATGAGAAGACATGATCCACGACGAACATGACTCATAATTATTTCACGCACACAATAGAACTTTACTTTCGAGTCGGAAAGACACAAAACGAAAGGTCGTGTCAATTTTGTGTAAATTTTGCATCGTTTTATTTCATGTTGTCTCATTTCTAGATTTTTGTCACCCCTAAAATTATAAGTGTGTTGTTGAGAATACCTTTGTATATGTGGTAAGTACATGAAAGGGGTACTGAGTAATGGATTGAAAGTGTCTTGAAAATAATAGATATAATTCGTACCGCCAATTCTTGATCCTAAGACTAGTTTTTATACTACACCTTATGCAAATATTGTTGCCTAAGTTCTTTTAAATTACACCAAGATGAAGCTTATTTGGTTCAATTTTATGAGTGAGACTATTAGGCATGCTCAAGCCCGTGGTTTCTCTTGAGAATTCGTTGTTAGGGTTTGTGTGGAGGGTGTTGTTCCTTTACGAAACGTAACAAAAAATGAGAGAAATGAAACATCATCTTAAATGATCTCGTTGTGTTATTTTTTTAGACATCCCGTTATGTTATTGAAGTAGAGATTTCTGGAAATATGTAGGTATTTATATGTTAAAATTTCTTTCCCCTTCTAAAATTTCTTGTGAGTATAGTAAGAACACATTCTTATCTACTACAAATTCATAATGTTATATGTGAAAAGAGACATGTTAACATTTCTTTTATATCATTTTTAGTAAATCCTACTTGGTTCTTATTGCTAGCTCTATAATTGATTTTAGGTGTTGCTTTTCATTTTACAAAAAACTTAATGGGACAATGTCATTAAAACAAAACAAGAAAGTACAAGTAGAATCACAAATACAAGTGGATAACCAATGACCCACAATAAAACGAAAAATGGAAACATCTCAAGCAACAAAAAGGAATTCCATAAGTAATTGCAAGTATGTTCTAATAGTCGACTATAAAGGATAAGGAGTAGACTACAACAGGTCTATTGCTAAAAATAGGGAGATTGAATGAACCTCAAGCAGAGGAAAATGGGATAAAATTGAGAAAAACTTTTGGCAATAGTTACACTTAGACTTAAGAGGAAAGTAATTATGAAGACACGTGTTAACCAATACGAAGTAAGGAGATCTAAATGCAAAAATACACAACTTACGTAAAAATAAAAGAAAAAGAAAAGGCATAACAAGGTTGTCAGAATGACCACTCTCTATCATATGCCACAACATAATAACGAAAATAAGGTTGTCAACAATCATTGCCATGAGGAAAAAGAGTAAAGTAGCAGGGTTATTAATAATATAACACAACTATCAGATATGATCTTGGGGTTGATTGTTGGCTAAAGCAATTGGTCTTAATCGGTGAAGAGAATCTGCTTCAGTGACTTTTAAGTCATGGGTTTAGCACATTGCTATGTTGTAAGTTTCATGGTGATCTTGCACATTGCTTTGTTCGTATTTATTTGTTTACTTATTTATTTTTTAATTTTCAATTGGAGCTTGTCGTATTGGTGAATATTGGAGAAACGTTAATGGTGGTCAAGTGAATGGAGTTTCTAGGCTTTACAAGAATGGAACTGCTTGTGGAGCATGCTACCTGGTAAACTTTAATTATACAACTTTATTCTCAGTTAAGTTTGAAAGTAACAACATTACATTGAGACAACATGTGATTCCCTCCTTTTACATTTAGTTATCACTTGCAATAATAGTAATTAATATCAACTTCTAACATTAGCAACTTAGAATATAACATAAAAATATTGGTTGGGTTATTATATGGACATGAAAATGACAGCCATGAATAAGCACTCTTCCTTGAAAGATATATACAAGTTATGAATATATTATTTAAATCGGATATAATTGCAAGTTAAGTGCAAAGCACCACAATGCAGTGATGATGGAGTGAAGCTAGTGGTGGCAGACCATTGTGAAGGAGATAACACATATTTCATCCTTAGTGTGCGTGCATACACTAAACTCGTTTTTCCGAGCATGTCCATAGAGTTGTTTCCATATGGCGTCATTAATGTCGAATACAAAATAATTTCTTGCCAATACCCCACTTCCATTCTCATGATCGAAGTCCATAAGCATAGAAGATATCCCAAGTACTTGGCTATAGTAATTTTGTACCAGGCTGGAGTAAATGAAATTGTAGCCACCGAATTGTGACAGGTATAGTCATGTAAATAAATAATCTCGACGACAACTTTCACTGCAGGTATAGTTTTTTTTTTGTCAGAGTATGTCACGTGCGCTCATGTTTAGATCGTGAAGAGATATTTTCACTATTTTACTTCATGCATTTGTAGTTTTTTCACTCAAATCATCCTTAACATCCAAATTACTTTAGTAATAATATTGCAAAAAATTAAATGATAATATTTTTATATTACCTCTCTGTGTTTACGTCCCATTGGAATTCATTTATAATTTATTTATATAAAACACTTGTTGGTTGGATGTGATGTAGGAAGAACACAACATCCCCTTATTTTAAGAAACATGTTTCCATGTTTTATTTCCTTGTTTTCTTCCTTCTTTTGAGGAATGTTTTATTTTCCTTGTTTTAAGGAATTTTTTGAGGATTTTTTTTTGTTCAAGTTTATGTATAAATATGTCTCATTTGAGGCTTGTAAAACTTTCAATCAAACAAAACAAATTGAGTTTATCTCACTTCAAACTCTCCTTGAGAATTTGTTATCTCTCTTCTCCTTGTGAGAACGCAAGTTAGAGTGAAATCTAGAAACCGTTGCGCCAATTGGTATCAGAGCCTACCTCTGTATCAGGTGGTATGAAGGTCATATGAAGGTCAAGTTGGTAGCCTATCGACTAAAAGGAGGCGCACTAGCTTTGTAGGATCAGTTACAAGCAACACGCATCCTACAAGGCAGACATAGGGTTCGTACTTAGAGGCGTATGAAGCAGTTGATGATGGACCATTTTCTACCTCTAGATTATGAGCAGGTACTTTTCAGTCGATATCAACATTTTCGGCAGGCACACCGAACAGTACATGAGTATGTTACTGAATTCCACAAACTTGCTGCTTGTGTAGACATCCGAGAATCTGAAAGCAAAAAGTTTTCAAGATTCATTGATGGACTTCGTGTCAACATACAAGATGAAGTCTTCAAAAAATCATAAAGCCCACTTTCTAGTGCAATTCAACTTGCTTTGAAGATTGAAACACAACTCAACAAAAGGGGATTCCGCACTCCGGTATCTTCACAATATTTTACACCACCCCCGAGATCAGACTTGAACAAAGGGAAGATTATATCGAGACCACTCAACGAAACACCTCAATCAAATCCGTCTCCCAGTCAACAAGTTGCACGACCTCAAAGAGAACAAGTTAACAACAAAACTAGTTCCAACAACCCATATGTGGTCCAAGGGGTAACAAATGCTATCGTTGTGGACAAACAAGACATTATTTTAACTAGTGTCGCCAAAGAAAACCATTCAATCTAGACACACGTAATGATGACATCAATGGAGATGAAGAATACAGGGAGGGAGAGGAACCAGAAAAACTCACTTACGAGGACGAAGGTGTGTCATTGGTAATAAGGTGACTGATGTTCACCCCAAAAATGGAAGAAGATAATTCAGCGACACAACATCTTCAAAACCCGATGCACAGTTAGTCAACAGGTGTGTGATCTAATTGTCAACAGTGGGAGTAGCGAGAATATAGTGTCCAAGACCATGATGGACAAATTGCAGTTACCAACTCAACCACATTCGTATCCATATCAAATTGGGTGGATTAAAGATGTTGGCGAAACAAAAGTGACTGAGCAATGTCGTATTCCTTTATCCATCGGTAAGTACAAGGATGAGGTATTATTCGATGTCGTTGATATGGATGCTTGTCACATGTTTCTTGGTCGACCATGGCAATTCGACATGAATACGACGCATAACGGCAAAAGTATAACATACATGTTCTATAAAGACAACGTAAAGATTATTCTTCCCCAATGAAGAAGCCGGACATTCCGACATGCTTGATGGCCAGAACCAACCTCCTTTCGGTACCCAAAGAAGATTCTATCTTGCAAAATGTACCAGACCTAGTCCAGCCTCTACTAGCATCTACTAGCAGAAATCAATGATGTTATTCCCGATGAGTTACCTACTGGGCTTCTGCCCTAAGAGATATTCAAAACTATATTGATGTTGTCCCTAGAGCAAGCTTGCCAAACATTCCACACTACTGCATGAGTCCCAAAGAATATGAAATTTTGCAAGGACAAGTCGAAGATCTCTTTAAGAAGGGATTGGTTCGAGAAAGCACGAGTCCTGTAGTTGTGCCCGTACTTCTCACTCCGAAGAAAGATGGACGCTGGAGGACATGCGTTGATAGCCGAGCCATTAACAAAATTATAGTACGATATTGGTTTCCTATTCCTCAATTGGAAGATATGCTTGATAGATTGGGGGATCAAACTTATTTTCCAAGATTGATCTACGAAGTGGGTATCATCAAATTTGTATTCGTCCGGGTGATGAATGAAAGACAGCATTCAAGACGCATGAAGGATTGTACGAGTAGCTAGTTATACCTTTTTGGTCTGTCCAATGCTCCAAGTATTTCAACCTTTCATCGGAAAGTTTGTCGTTTTTTACTTTGATGATATCCTAACCTATAGCCATAGTGAGGAAGAGCATCTGCAACATCTGAAAAAAGCAGCATTACGGGAGAATAAGTTGTATGCCAACCTAAAGAAATGTAACTTTATGACAAACAAGTTAATTTTCTTGGGCTATGTGGGAGTACTGATGGAATCAAGGTCGATCAAGAAAAGGTAAGAGATTGTAATACCCCGTATTTTTATGGCTTTTAATTTGGGGATTTATTAAATTTAATTTGAGATATTAATTTAATATTAATTCGAAAATTATTTTTGAATATTTACTAGCATGATGGAAGTTAGTAATTATTGAGAATTTGTTGAATATTACTAGACGAGTAAAGTAATATGTATAATTGAATTTATTAAGAATTCTCACGAGTGTATAATTGGACAATTTGTGAAAATTAAGTCGGGACGCACCTGTGTCGCGTCAGGACTAAATTATTATTATATAAAGTGAATTAAATTATAAATCGCCCGTATGGTCATTTCGAGTGCGCCAATGTGTCCGGAAGGGTCGAGATAGTCAGCAAAGTATACCCGGAGGTTTAGTTTGGATCTCGGGGCGTTTTTAGGCCTAATTGGCATCCTGAAAGGGTATAATAGTCATTTTGTATTTTTGGGTAATTAAACCCACAAATTTTCCTAAGGTATATCAGCCATTTGAGTTAGGCTTTTAGGGTTAACAATCACAAAACTCAAGAACAACCATTAGAGAAGAAGGTAGGAAGTTTTCCAAACAATCCAACGCCAAGAACTCATCCGTTTACACGCCACAACCACCAAAACGTAGATTGCACGACAAGGAACGCAACTGTACATTTTTCATCCACAAATCAGACTCTTAAATTTCCAGGCAAGTATTTATCTTACTTTTCTTTTAGTTATTGTTTCATCCATGTTAGATTAGGATTGTTATACACATGTTCCATAGAAGATTTTGAGGAATTTGAGGATTTAATCAAATGTCTTAGTGAAAATAATTATATTCTGGACATCCCAATCATATGTAGAGGATAACCCACGAATTGGTATGAGTTTAGAAGCAAGAAATCTGGAAAATAAATTAAAAGAATGAAAGTTTTATGAAAATTAGGGTTCTTGATAGTTAATACAAATTGGCCCGTTAATTCAATTCCGTTGATGAAATTGTACATGTTTTACGTAGAAAATCATGCATATATGTGTATAGAACCAGTAGTAACCTTATTTGGGAGTTCGGGAATTTTAAATGGCGTTTTGGAGAAAACTATTGGTTGAAACTCGTAGGTTGAAATTGCAGTTTCTGGGCAAGAACTGCTTAATCGATCGATCGACCCAAGAACATCGATCGATCGACCCCATTTCCTCGATCGATCGACCCCTCCTGGAAAATTGTATATTTTTCCCCTTTTCGTTTAATTCGGTTTAAATACTTAGGAACCCTTGAATATTATTTAAAGAGTATAATGGATCGTGGAAAACTGTACGCCTCGACCACGCCTTTTAGAACCTTGATTTTACCATTGAGGACGCCGCAATTATATTATATGGTACACAGAGGGCCATATGAACTCTTAGAATGGTATTGATTTGTTTTGAGGCGGACTCTGACCAAAGGATCAATGTTAGATAGTTATTATGCCATAAGTGAACTCCAAGATCTAGACAAATTGTGGAGTTGATTCTTTTCCTTGCATTTATTAGGGATTGCCTTTAGGTGCTAAACACAAATCTAAAGATATGTGGGACCCAGTGATTGAGAAATATGATAGAATATTATCAAGATGGAAGCGTACATATTTATATAACGGAGAGAAGCTAACTCTCATCAAAAGTATGTTATTTAGCCTTATTATGTACTACTTGTCTATTCTTCTTCTACCAGGTAATAAACTATGGGTAGGCCCTTTTGGGAAGGAGGATAAAGGGTAAAGAGCCCTAAGCTCTGTAAAGAGGCTCTCTTAGGAAAGTGGCTACAAAGATTCACTAAGGAAAACAGTCCATGGAGGGCGAGTAATTGCAACTAGATTTGGTATTTCTAGATATTGGCGGAGGGCCAGGTTCATAAGAGACCCTCATGGGGTGTAACCGTGGAAAAGCACATTAAAAGGGGCGGCCTATGTACAGTAATATTTCTATTGGTGATGACCATATAGTATGATATTGGAATGATATTTGGCACAGGACACTGATGTGAATCAAAGAGTGCATGGGGTTGGTTGTCATATTTTTAGTTGTACTATTTTATCTAATTTTTCCTTCATTTATTTTTTATTTAAGTTAGTAGTTAGTGGGGATAATATTCTTTTAGAATATTTTGTTAGTGTTGTGTTTAGTCTTTTTACACTTTTATCGTTATCTTGGTTAGCAAGATAACTCTAGCCTATAAATAAAGCCTATAGCCAACCATTGTAATCACTTTACATCTGGATATTAGTGAGAGTTTATGTTTGAGTTGGTATTTTTTATTGGTGCCATTGACGCATGTCACGTCAAATGGAGCGAGGTTCGCTACAATCATTGCAAGTGGGCGTAAAACCCTAAATTGTCACAACACCAATGGCTCCGAGGAGAGGATCGCAACCCAACCTTGAACACCGCACTGCCCAACTCGAGGTCACCCTCGAGGTCCTTATCGAGCAGGTTAATGCGCTCACCACCACCCTTCTACTCCAAGCTATCTCCCCCTGTCGCACGGATGCTCTAGCCCCTCTGTTGACCATCCCACCACCACCTCCCGCCATTGTACAAGCTCAACCTCCTAACCCAAAGCCAAAACAGAATAAGAAGAAACAACAGGGCCTGCAACCTGCCCCTAGGACGACAACAAGGATAGGGACAAGAAATTTAAGGAGTCGGGCACGGGGAATGGAAGCCAAAAGGTCCGAAAATGGTTGTAGAGGGGCGGGTTTAGGGTTTTTGTGCCCTATTTACATTTTCAACCCTGGGGGTACCACTCTCCGGCCAAGAAAAGAGAGGGGATCAAAGGAGAAACAAAGGAGAGGAGAAGAAGATTGAAGGGAGGAGATAGAAGACGGAGTTCAGAAGGAAGAAGAAGGAAGAAGGAAAAGAAATTGACAGAGAGAAGAATTGAGATGGGAGGAGGGGAAAAACTCACCAGGGAAGTCACGGACACAAACTACTCGAGCAATGGCCTTACTATAACTGGGAAAAAGATGCGTAAGTTGGGAGTTTTTAAAATCTAATACAGGTGCTGGACCTTAAACCATGGACTTCTATTTTGATAGGCCAAATGAACCCTTCGCCTGCTGGCCCCAGTAGCACATGGGATTATTTTGTATGGACCATAAAATCTGTTTTGGGTTGGTCCCTTATTTTGAAAAAGATAAATGGGCTGAACATTCTCAGGTTATGGCCTAATTTTGAAGAATTTTGGGATTAATTCTGGGCCTCCCTAATTTTGGCAAAATTATTTTTGGGACCCCAAAATTTTCTCTCCTCTTCGGCGCTTATTTTGAGGATTTTTCATGCCGCTCCAATTCTAAAGCTCATGAGCGAACGAGCTTTCTTTAAGAGGGGAAGAGTGTTGTGAATCAAAGAGTGCATGAGCTTTCTGGAGTTAATAGTACTATTTTATTTTACTTTTCCTTTATCGTATTTCTTATTTTAGTTAGTAGTTAATGGGGATAATATTCCTTTAGAATATTCTTTTAGTCCCCTATTTAGCCTGTTTATACTTATCTTGGCTAGCAAGATTAACTCTAGCCTATAAATAAGGTCTTTGGTCAACCATTGTAATCATGTTGCATTTGGATATTAGTGAGAGTTTGTGTTTGAGTTGTTTCTTTTTGGTACCATTGACGCGTGTCATGTCAGAATCTCCCATTGGGGATTATGTTCCCAAATCTGAGAGACATTGCAGTTAATCGTGAATGTTGTGGCTGATTGTACTGATCATGTGGCAATAGATTCGTTTGGAATCCAAGATCCTTCTGGAATTCATAGGATCAAGAGGCTGAGGCGGTAGATCCTTTCTTAGGTCTATATGAAGCTGGCATATCCGGGGCTTGCTGGGATAGGTTGATTTAGTCGGGGAGAGTTCTGTAAAATCCTATTAGCACATCCTTGGAAAAACCCACTGTAAGGACACAAGTCTCCAATTGAGTCTTAATGTAGTGTTGGCTCAATTCCGGACAAAAACATTTGAGTCATAAGATAATGTTCAAGTGTATTCATCCAAGCCTATGACGTGTTCGTTGAAGACGTAGCGGCCAAGATTATAAAGCTTCATCATTTGCCGGTTTACACGTGCCTCGTTTCTACGTCATCAGCATTATTCCAATGCTCCTAAGGTATGAATGCATTTTTTATATATATAGGAGCTTGGAAATTTATTGGGTGTATTTTATAAAAAAAATTATAAATGGTTTTAACGACTTTGTTTTACTCGAAAAATATTTTTTAGAACTTTTCATAAAAAGTTTTGGACTTAAAATAAATATTGGTTTTTCTGACAAGTCGTTCAAACGAACAGGAATCTCGTTCGAACGAGATTCCTGTGTCGTTCGAACAACTGACATCTCGTTCAAATGAGATTGCCAGGTCGTTCGAACGAGACTTCTAACGAGATTGCTTTTTTCGCACTGGAACCTCGTTAGTAAAGTCGTTCGAACGACATTGGCGGGAACATTTTTTGGGAAGTTTTCTCCATGTTCCCACTATCTTTTCCCCACTACTTTTTGACAGAATTATCAAGTGCGGGAACCAACCTTTTCCAAGTAACTTTTTCACATTCTAAGAGATGTTTAGAGAGAAAATTCTTTCAAGAAAAAGTTCCATGTTTTGTGTTTGATTTTTACGGATTAAATTCACCAAAAACACACACCCATTTGTTTAGTTTATTCCAAGTTTCTACATATATATCCTTTGCTTGGAGTGTTTGGCACCGGGTTCTACTCTACCGAATTGAAGAGTTGTTTGGGTTTACTTCTACATCCCACAAAGAAGAAGACGTGTTTGTTGTTGCGGCGTTCCCACTCGAAGAAAGGCTTAGGGTGCGGGTTGACGGTTGTTCCAAAGGCCTCATTGGTGGATTCCAAGGTTCCGGTGGACTTCGGGATTGTCGACTAGGCGGAGGTAGTTGCAAGAAGACGCGTTAGGGGCTTGGACGGAGTCAAGCCGAGTTGTGTAAGTCTTCTGTCTTCTAAACATAAAATCATACTTAGTGGACTTAAGGCTAGGGTCGTCCGAGATTTTTTTCCCGCTGTGGGTTTTTCCTCGTACATCGCGGCATAGTGGTTGTTTACTTATTTTATCTTTTGCTATATCACATTAGGTGTATGCTTAGGTAAAAAGATAAAATTGGTATAGTTAATTTGGTGCAAATTCAATTTGGGTAAAAATTAATTTAATTCAAGTCATTACTTTAAATTTCATAAAATTTGGTTTGGCCTAATTTACAAAAAATGGATTAATTATTTTGTTAGGCAAATTTCTAGGACATGGGTTGAGTTAATATGTTTTAAGTGAAAAATATATGTGTTGTTTAATTTAATTTCTCTATTGAGTTTAGTTCAATTTTAATTGAAAGAAATTAAAATTTGGTTTTTGTAATTGTTTAGTTGAACCATCTCTCTTCCGCACTTAAAAAGGAAATTACTTTTTGTAAAATTTAAAATTGGGGTTCACTCGTCTTCACCCAACTTGGCTTTGTTTGGAAAGGGATTTGGAGGAAAACCACCTAATGTGGTTTAATTTTCCATGTGTGGACATCGGCTATGAGAGGTATTCTTACTTTATATAATATGAAGAAAGAGATCATAGACTTGCGAACAGGTATTCGACTATTCGTTTCTAAATTGGAGGAAGAACCGGTAGATATATTTTGCTTCAGTGTGTTGTGGTGAGGAAGCTTTGGAATATCTATTTCTCCCCTCAAGTGTGTATCGTGGGACACATCTCTAGTATGCGGGTTTTGGTCTATTTTAAAGGAGCGGAATATAAGATGCTTCGACGGAATGAGGCTCCACCTTCCAAGATGTTAATTCTTTTGGTTAGAGATTCTTCAATCTCTTTAGTTTCTTTCACGATTGTTACTTTTCCTTTTCCTTTTCCTTTTTTTTTTTTGTGTGTGTGTGGGGGGGGGGGGGGGGGGGGAGGGGGGGCTGGTGCAATTTTTTTATGGCTTATTGGTTGTATATAGGGTCCCAAACTCCCACTACTTTTATGACGGGTTTCTTTATACAAATCTTTGCTTCTATGAAAACAAATAAGGCTTGGAGTCTTACAAGAGGCAACCTAGGTAGCACACATATTTCTTAAATGGAGCCATAGTCACATCTTTATCTGCATCTATTACAATTTCCTTGTGTGTTTACTCGCAAATCCTTGCGGAACACATCCTTAAATAAGTAGGAAGAAAAAAAACTCTTTCATTGAGGTTTTGCTTCCAATTTGAATTGCGTGTTTTAAACCTCCCTAAAGGTCTAAATGTTTGGATTTCTGTCACAACTGAGCTCTCTACAGATATACAAAGCCAACTTATAACACTTTGTACTTTATAGTTTAATAACTACAAAACCATCTTCAAATTAACTCAGACTGAATACTGAATACAATAATTCATAGTCTTGACATACCCATATCTAGGCAAATCCACTAGGTACCAGCTATCATTGATACGGAAATGGTTGATGCATTGCGTCTTCCCTGCAAGTAGATAAATGTATAAATACATCAGGATCAATCACGGAGCAAAGTGTGAATAAAGGATATTACTACAACAAAATAAATCAAATTCCCCATTATAAAGGATATTACTACAACAAAATAAATCAAATTCCCCAGTATCATTATTATGGCATCAGTAAAAACTCGACAGAAATTGAAATCAAATCCCTGCCGTAAAAATATTAAGTAGGTAAGTGATATAAACACATACTTCTTACGAAACTCTTAACTAAAATTGAATGAATACTCTAAGTGGCCAAATGCCTTATTAGAGTATGCTTGTTAGGTAAGGATTACGATTTAGGAATAAGAAATATAAGATAAACTAGGAAACTAATCTTGTTACCTAAATTATTTAGGATACAAATCTATATTAAAAGATATACTACGAAAATAATAAAAAAGAATAACTCTCTCTCTTTATGGGTGGACCTCCACAGGGGGAACCATATACATCTAACATCATTCTCCCCCTTTTGAAAAAAGTTCGTCTCGAACTCAACACGTATAAACATAAGTGAATTTCAGTATCCTTCGTAGAATCTCTTTTTTAGAAACGGGGCCGATCACAAAATTTACTAGCACTGTCAAAACTCGGCCGAGCGCCCAAACCAAAGTTGTCGAGCAAGAGGTCTTCAACGGAATGCAGCAATCTCAACCTAAACTCCACAATGATGCGCTAAATAGCCAACTCAATACGAGACTCAAACGCGTCCCAAATAACCTCTCCATAGCCAGGCTCGGAAAAGCCCACGCTAAACAACAATCCTCAACGAAGATGTCGAAGATATCCACAATAGAGTACTCACGGGAATCCTCAGCAATTGCCAACCAATGTTTAAAAAGGCGTTTGAGGCGTGCGCCTCGAGGCGAGGCGGGCAAAAAATGCCTCAAGGCATAAGCCTCAGGGTTGAATTTGAGGCTTACGCCTCGATGCGCCTCACGCCTTTTGGCTGAGGCGCAGAAAAAAAAAATATTTTTCTTCTTCCATCACTAAGTCTATTTTTTTAAAGGTTAAAGTTCTTCATTTTTCTAAAATTGCACTTCACTTAAAAAATGTTGTTTTAATCCCTCTTATTCCTTTTTTTCTTTTCTTTTCTTTTTTTGTTTTAAAACTGCACTTAACTTAAAGTATTTACTATTGTAACGTGAGAGAAATTTTTAAAAAATAAACAATATATTAATGAAACTTAAAAAACTGATTTTGTCAATTTGATTTTGTTTGAAATATATGTACTAACTTAACTTCAATATGACTTTTTTTAAAAGGTTTCTGTTTTTTGGTTTTATTAATATGTTTTCTTTAATTAAACTAAATATATTTTAAGAAACTAATATATTTTAAAGGTTGTTATTTTTTTAATAAACTTAGTTTGATATGTTTTATTATTTTTTTATAATAAAATTACTATTTTTTTTTAATCTTAGCTTGAAAATCAATGTTTTTTTAATAAGTTTGCTTGTTAAGTTGCATTGATTAATTTATTGTCATATTATAAAATAACCAATATGTGAATGAAGCTAAAAAAATGAATTTGCCAATATGATTTTGCATTGATTAATTTATTTTCATAGTGTAAAATAACCAATATGTTAAAATTGATTTTCTCAAATTACTTTTTTTTTTAAAGTTATCTTGGGGGAACAAAAACATGTCAAATTATGTGAGAAAGCCCTCAAGGATGTTTTTTTTGTAGTTTTATTTTATATTTCTTTGTTATTTTATTTTTATGGTTTTATTAGTATTTTTTTAATATTATTTTGTTCTTTTTTTTTCTTTTCGGTGAGGCTTACGCCTCGCCTCGCCTTTCGCCTTTTTAAGCTAATTTCAGCAACTAATTCCATATAGATTTCATCAACAAACATATTTTTTTTTTAAATTTACATATTGTATAAACTAAGATTATGAAATATAAACTATACATTTTATATATATATATTATTTCGGGTCGAGCCTACTTCGAGATTGATTGTGCTTGGTTCAAACTCAACTCAAGTAGAATTCGGCCTTGACTTTTTGGCTCAAACTCGGCTCGCCTCAAACTCAATTAAAGCTCAACCTGAATTGAATTGAACAGGCTCAGGCCTATGATTAAGTCCTATTTGATTGAACTATTTAAAAGCAATACAAACCCATTATTGCCATTGTTATGGCAGGCTGAGCAAACTGGCCTATGATTAAGTCCTATTGGATTGAACTATTTAAAAGCAATACAAACCCATTATTGCCATTATTATGGCCTAAAATTGGTGTGCGGGTTTATATCATAGCTAAACACACTAACCTCAGTTGATAACAGATCAAATGTAGAACACTTAAGTAAATGTTTAAACCACCAAAGAAGGGGATGAGAAATGTAGAGTAAAAGACTAATATACGGGGTTCGGCCCAATGAGGTGCCTACGTCCACAGGTGTAGTGATGTTTATGAATATGTAATGGAATCCCATGGTTAAAACACCAAGGATTAGTAGGTTATAGGTTACGAATTCCCATGATAGTATATTATACAGAACAACGTAGAACAACGTAATGGCTGTGAGATAGGCAAATGAGGGCTGGGTTTTCTCGTGAGTGGCTTTAGTTGTGAAGGTTGACAGTGGAGGTCTGGATGCTTAGGGAGAAGGAGGATAATTGGGTCAAAGTCGGATCCTTTGCATGGTACACCCAACGTCCCTTTTTGTACTCAATAGGTGAGAGAAAGTAGCTTAGGTAAGACAAAAGACAAATTGGAGACCAAAGTGAGTGGGGTGTCATGTGTCATACCTTTATATTGAAGGTAGGTACACTTTTGCATATAATATGGTTATGATTACGAGTGATTTGTCAAATGTTGCCCATCACTAAAGGTGGAATATTAATCTGAAAAGCCTTGTCCTGTCGGCATGAGTGTTGTTGACATCATCCCACTACCCAATGCCTTATATTATATTGATATTCTCCAATGGTTGTCAGCCACGTAGGCTGCTGCTAGGCCGAGCCTAGTGATACCCATGTGGCATGAGGCCGATCTGGTACTCAAGTGGCATGAAGCCTAGCCGATAAGATGCTTAGGCCGACCTCTTGGTTGAGGACGACCAGATGGCCGAAGAGGTTCATATCTGAGGGTGTTCGGATAAGCTGAGACTGACTAGATTGTTGTCGGCTGATCTCTCTGTTGCTGTAGTTTTGGGACACGTGTCACTTCCTGATTCGCTGACTGAATGAACCATAAATGTGGTATAACATTAAGCCCCTAAGACTGCATGCACGACGAGCGGAGAGTTGATTCTCTGAGAAGATGTTGGAGGCGAGGAGTGGGTGGAGTCATTAACCTGTCTGACCACATTCAATGATTCTGGTCGTCACTTAAATTCTTCTCGACAACTTAAATTCTTCTTGGCCTACGCCAAACAGAATGACTTGTAGCATTCTGAAACTAGAACTAAGGGGACACGTGTCAGAATCTGGGCTAGGATGTGCGTCATAATGGCGCGCGTGGCTTGGGCGGCGTGTGTTAGCCCCCAAGCGTCAGGCGCACTTCCCAAGCTTGTTTGAGGTGCCAAATACTTTAATACTAATCATTTCACTTTTGTTGGACGTATAAATTATTTGTTTGCTTCAATCATTATTCTTTTTCAGACCTTTGACATACTCAGTGTTTTAGAGAGAGAGAGAGAGAGAAAACCTTTCGTCCCTAGCCAACCAAACTCCATTGTCACGCAGCTCCATTTCTTGTTCTAGTTGCCTCGTCGTCGCTTTTCATTTGTAATTCCGAGGCCCAAGGTTCCTGATTCTCTGGGCTCAGCCCCCAATCCATCTTTAGCTGACTAGAACACCTGTTCTCCTAGCAGGTGTTCGTCCCCCCCTTCTGTTGGTGGTGTTGGCGAAAAACTACCAAATATCGTATCAATGTCTGTAGTTGATTTAGATACTCCTCCTAGGAGGGCTATGATGAGCCTTCTGTCCAAAATGTTGTTGGTCCTTCCACCTTTTCTATGGTGGTCCCCCTTAGTGAGGAGATAAATACAGGACAAGGAGATGACTGGGATGACACCCAAACTGATGCCATTAATAATGCAATGATATTATACAAGAGGACTTGGACGAGCTAAGGACTCGATACAATATCTCGGCTGATGTGGTAGTCAGAATCCCTTATTCTAATGAGAGGGCCTATGATCGTCATGATGCTGACGAGATATGCTTTCCCATATGAACCTTGGTTGTTGGGGTTCGTCTCCCCCTTCATCCCAATTATCCGATCAATCTTGAGAGGATTTGGGGTTGCCCCTACACAACTTCCCCCGAACGCCTATCGTACTATCCTCGGGGCCATGGCCTTCTAGAGGAGCAAAACTAAATTTGACCTCACTGAGGAGGTTTTCCAAACAGTATACGGGATTAAAGACAATCCTCGAGGACCTGGTTTTTATTATTTTTCTGCTCGGAAGAATCACCAGAAGATGGTGCAGTGTGTTCAGTCCAGCAACCATCACTATATCTTTATGTCCAGGGGATGGGAGTTCCGTTCGGGAGAGAGGGACCGATTCCTGACAGTACCTCGGGACAGGTGTCCATCGTCATATCTTGGTATTTTCTTTATCTTGTATGAGCACCCTTTGTAGTTAATCTGCTCGGCTGCCTTTGGCTTTTGCACTTTGGCTTTTGCAGACAAGAAGGCCCCAAGATTATCTAACCCTGCCATGAAGAGTTTGGTGAACAAGTACTGACTTGAGAGACCTGACATTTTCGAGAATCTTTTCTCGCCCTCTAAGTTTGTTTAGTTGGGGTATCATCAAGCTCCCCTATTGCAGAGAGTAAATCTGAAGAAAGTGAAGAGAAAGTAGCTGAGCAGGAAGACGAAGCTGAAGCTGAGCAGGAGGACGACCAACAACAAGGTCACTTCGTTATTCATAAGTGCTCTTCCAAACCAACCACATTTACTTTGAATAATTTTCATAAACTCATTTTTCTAATCCACTTGCCTTTTGTAGCCTCGTCTTCATCCGACTCCGAAGAGATTCTCTTCTCACCCACTATGGACAAAGACGAGGTCGTTGCTGCCAAGCAAAGGAGGTTAGCTGAGAAACAGAAGAAAGTGGATGTTGCAACCAACAAGAAGTTGGTTGATGAACAAAGGACGGCTGTCGAGGCCCAAAAACAAAAAGATGCTACTGCTCGTCAAGCTGCTGAGGCCGAAGCTGCCAGGAAGGGCAAGCAAAAAGTTACCGAGGCCGGGAGTGGCTCTCTTATTGGGACTAAACGGTCCCATTGCCTCAGCAAACCAAACCCCTAAGAAACAGAAGCTCATAATTGGGGACAACCAAGCCCAAAGACTGATGAAGGCTGTTGAGGGAGATCCTGATAAGACCAAATACAAAAACTCTTCCCTTCAACTGGGACCCTTGCTCACCCTCTGCCCATTGAAGAACTGAGGAAGGGTACGGAAACCATCTACTGCAGGTGGAATAATGCTCCATTTCTCACCGAGTACTACGGTCATCCCAAGGACTTTTGAGTACCTGAGACACTTTTCGTATGCCGACTTGTGGAAGATGGCCCACCAGGACAACATTGTTGTAAGTAGCTGACCCCATTTGGTTATATTTTCTTTATTTTTGTATTGTATTTATGTTCATCCTAACTAATTAGATTTTCATCTTTGAATAGTCTGGGATGGCCTCTACCATTATAACTGAGCAAGCCCAGGAGTTGCAGACTGAGTATAAAGTTACTCTGAAAGATGTTGCTGACCTGGAGGCTGCCAAGACCACATGGGAGAAGGCTCTTAATATGGCGCAAAAAGTGGGCGAGGAGAAGGATGCCCAACTGGTCAAGAATATTGAGGCATTGACAAAGAGTGAAGTTGAGGCTAAGAGCCTGCAGGCGATTGTTGAGGAGCAGCAGGTGAAGCTCGCCTCTTTTGAGATTGTCCTGGTAGAGATGGACAAGCAGGTTGAGAAGGTAAAAAGGGTGGCCAAGGATGTCATGGCTGCTGCTGAGGGGTCAACAGTGGAAAAGTACAAAGCATCTAATGACCATATGCTGGACGTGATGGGGTCCTTCTGTGCTGGGTACGACGAGCTGAAGAAGCGTGTTATGAAGCACTACCCAAAGATTGCCTTCGTGCTCAGCACATGGGAGGCTGATGATGAAGAAGCTACGGCTTTAGCGGCTGCGGCAGAGGGTGTGGAGGTTCCAGCACAAAATGTTCCTGAAGGATTGGTGGTTATTCAAGCTTTCAATGAGCCTGAAACTGCTGAAGAGGCTCTGAAACTGTCAACGAAAAGCAAGAAGGCCACTCCTCCGACCGATGGAACTGGGGCCGATCAGAACACTGTGAACATGATTCAAAGTCTCGGTATCGATCCGAGTATCGGACACCCAATTTTCAACTCGGTCGCAGTATCGGGCGATACGCAAAGATACGCTATTTAGAGAGCGCAAAAAATTATGTAAAAAATATAGAAAATTAAAAAAAAAATAAGATTAGCAATGTGGACCAATTGGATACATTCAAAACCACCATTTAATATGTATAGCATTATCAAATTGATTATACTGACGCTCGTCGGACTTATCAGCTTTAATATTATATATTATATAAGTTAGAAAACAATCTAATTACGCATAAAACTTCTTAAGGAAGTTAGAAATAGTTAAGTGAGTTGTGACCATTTTTAAACATAAGTCCAAGTGTAAACATTTTTTATTTTGTACAAAAAAAACTTTTAATCATAAGTGAGTTGTAACCATTTTTAGATTGTAAAAAAAAGGAGCTTTTAAACAAAAATTCATGTAAACATTTTTTATTTTGTACATAAAAAAATAACTTTTAAACATAAGTGATCTGTAAACATTTTTTATTTTGTACAAAAAAATTAATTTATAAACATCTCTTTAAACATTTTTTTAGTACAAAAAAAAACTTTAAAACATAACGAGCAGTAAATATTTTTATTTTGTACAGAAAATGAACTATTAAACAAAATTTGGATTTCTACCATTTTTTTAGAAATAAAGAGTGGTAAACAAAATTCTAAGAACTAATTTATTAAAAATCTACAAAAATTTACTATTTTTGGCAAACCAATTTACTATTAATTGTACAAAAAAAGTTTACTTTTTTTTGAAAAAAAAAACATAATTTAACTTTAATTATTTTCCAGATTTTTTATTTTTATTTTTTACAAGACAACTTACTTTAAAATATAATTTTGTACAAGAAAATATCGTTTTTCTAATTATTTTTACAAAATTGAGTTCACTTTTTAAAATAATTTAACTTTGCTTGTTTGCAAAAAGCAGTTTTTTCCTTCAAATTTAAAAAAAAATATATATGTACAAAAAAAAGACGTTTTTCTAATTATTTGTACAAAATCGAGTTCACTTTTTTTTATAATAATTTAACTTTAATTATTTGTACAAATCATTTTTTTTTACAAACCAACTTACTTTTTGAGAAATAAAAAAATTGTACAAAACTGTTTGAAATAGATCTGTGCGACGACCAAAGAATTTTATTTAAAAAAAAGTACTGATTTTTTCTTGTCAGGGAGAATGGGTTTAAAATAAAAGAAAAAACTATAAAGTTAATGTATCAAGGCTGTTTGGAAATAAGTAACACCGACTGTTCCCCTTCTTCTTTAAACAAAACTCTTAAAAAGCTTTTTGTCCAAAAAAAAAACTACGAAAGCGTAACATCCTCCCTTTTCTCAAATCAAAACTAACGCTGAGATTGAAATCTACTGTTGTGTTCGAAGAAGTCGCCCAAGGTAAGATTCTTACATTAGTTCTTCTTCTTCTTCTCCGTTGTTCAATCTCGACCGATTTTTGAAGATCTCGCCGAGATCTCGCCGATATGAAGTGAATCGGCCGAGTTCTCACCGTTACTGCCCGATTCGACCCGAAAACGAAAAAAATTCATATCGTGCCACGGTATCGTATCGTTGGCCTACGAGACAGAGTCAACTCGGTCGATACCGAGTTGACTCGGCCGAGACTTTGAACCATGACTGTGAATGCTGGCGCCTCTTCGTCAGTCCATCTTAGGCCACTTACTAATGAAGCTAATCCTCCTCGAGACCACTAATCTCCCTGACTCTTATGTTTTGCTTTCTTCTATGATCAAAAAACTTTTCGATGTATATGTACAAATTCTTGAATATTTCCTTGTTCTGTTTGAATAAGTTTCTCTGTTTGATGAACTTCAATCATATTTTCTTTATGCACGTTGCTAGTTTTATGCTATCTTCCTACTTGATATTTCTTTTGTGCATGTGCTCATGCTTGTCCTGCAATAACTTGTTAGTTTAAACATTTAATCTTATAAATAAGTGTGCTCATATTAGAGCTTATCTAATATGACTTCTATTCTTATAGGTCTCTTTGGAACGAACTTTGTCGTTCGTCCATGTGTTAGTCCGAAGTCAGTGGTCGTTTCTTATCAATGATGAAATCACCATGACACATTTTTTTCTACACTTTAGTAACAGTGTGAAGTAATGTTATCCATTCCCCACACCCTTAAAAATGAATTAATTAGGCACAAGGAGGATGAAGATGAACAGAGCTCTTTTATTGATATCATCACATCACTCTTTGGAGAATCAAAGTTCAGAACCTATGGCTAGGTAGGCGTATCTCAAATGGGACCACTGCCTCTGTGCTAAAGGCAAGCATGTACATTGTTTCCCCCGTCGCAGTCCTGGGAGTGATCTTATATGCCCAGAGCACACTCTGCAGCTCATTGATCCAGTTTCCTTTAGCGTCGTCCAGCCTTTTCTTCATACCATCTAGCAATGTCTTGTTACTGCCGTTGCATTGGGGAGGACCAACTGCTGAGTGAAGCTTCCTGACTTTTGATCAGGTGCACCACTCCTCAAACTCTGCATTATCGAATTGAGTCCCATGGTCGATAATGAAAGCATAAGGCATGCCATACCTGCATATTGTGAACTTCTATATGAATTGAAACACCTTTTTGTATGGCATGTCAACCAGAAGTTCAGCCTCAACCCACTTTGTGAAATAATCAACTGCGAAGACCAGAATTTTGAAACTTCAATTTGTCTTCGGCAGTGGACCAACCAGATCTATGGCCCACATGGCGAAAAGCCAAGGGGATGTGATTGGCATCAGCGAGGCTCCTAGAATCCTATGAATCCTGGCGAATCTCTGACATTTATCACATTTCTTGGCTTAGTCTATACAGTCTGACTTCATGGTAGGCCAGTTATAACCCTAGTTAGTGACCCTCTTCATCAACGACCTTCCTGCAGAATGGGCTCCACAACAACCTTCATGAACCTCTTTTATCAGTGCATCCACTTCATCTGGGTGAACACATCTTAACAAAGCAACAGAGAATCCTCTTCGGTACACGACACCTCCTTCCAATACATAATGAGCAGCTTTGTACCAAAGACTCCTTGCTTCCTTCTAATCAGCAAGTAGGGTTCCATCTCAATGTAGGCCCTAATGGGGTCAATTTAGGAAGGGTTCCTAACAATCTCCAGCACATTCACCTCTTCGACATCAATACTCTTCTGGGACAGAATCTCCACCGGCACAGTTCGTCGAAACTCTGCGCGCGTGGCTGAGGCTAATATTGCCAGGGCGTCTGCCTTGGCATTCTCTGGATATTTGGGTCATCTTGACGACCGAAAATTTGGATAAGCTGCCCTTTGCCTTGGCTAAGTATTTCACCATGGATTCTTCTCAATCTTCGTAGCCTCCCAGAATTTGATAGGTGACCAGTTGTGAGCCACTCTGCCCGTCAACTATTGCACCTCTTTCTTTGTCGTCGGCATGTCCATATTGATGAATGCCTAAATTTTCTCAGGATTAGCCTCAATCCCCCTCTGATTCATAATGAATCCTGAAAACATCCCCTCTCGAATCCCGAACACGCATTGGGCAGGAGCTTCATCTGGTGTTTCTCCAGCTGATCAAAAGTTTACTGGAGGTCGAGCACATGGTCTACAGCTTTTATGCTTTTGGTGAGCATATCATCAACGTACACCTCCATGTTCTTCCCAATATGATTTTCTCACACTTTATTTACCAAGCGCTGGAATATGGCCCCAGCGTTCTTTAGTCTAAACGGCATCACACTGTAGCAATATATTCCTCGGCTGGTAATGAAAGAAGTCTTCTTTCTATATGCTGGCTTCATCTTAATCTAGTTAACCAGAATAAGCTTCCATGAAGCTGAGAAGCTCATGGCCCAACGTGACATCAACTAGTTGATCAATTCGTGACAAGGGGAAGAAATCCTTTAGGCAGGCTTTGTTCAAATCAGTGAAGTCTATACACATCCTCCGCTAATTATTTTTCTTCTTCACCATGACCACATTTGCCAACCACTCTGGGTATTGGGACTTCCTTTATGAAATCTACTCAAATCAGTTTATGAAATCTACTCTAACGTGATCTTTGATATAGTAAGATCACGTTGTACACAGATGGTACATTTTTCTCCATGACAAAAAACTTTACTTTCTCTGCTCTACAGGTTGGCCAAGTGCCAACCACAACATGCAACTTCCCTGGAAAATCGATCAAAAGGATGGTGGTACGGCTTCAACTTGCTTTCTCTCAACTACAACTTCCTGAAGCAGTCATAGAACATGACGTCAGCCGAGCTCCCGTCGTCGACCAATACCCGAACTACATTGCTCTCGTGTATTATCATAGTGACGACCAGGGGGTCGTCATGTGGGTAGAGGACTCCAAACAGGTCGGCCTTAGAGAAGCCGATGATCAGGCGATCCTTGTTAACTTTCCTCGGTCGCTCCTCAGTGTTGTGCTGCCGTTCAGGTTCAGCTTCCTTATGTGTGCACATGTCTTGGCCTCATTCAGATAGGCCTTCCTCTCTACAGGTTCCTCTCCACCTCCGGTTGCCCTGCCAGCAATGAAATTACAGTCAAACGACCCAAAAGAGATCATGTTGATGTTGTTTTTAGGCTCTCTGGGTTTCTCCAAAAGGTCTGGGTCAATACCGAATCCATCATCATCATATGTCCTTCTCTTCTTGTCGTCTCTCTTCTTACCAGGGGAATCTGCCTACCTCCTTTCTCTTCGGTCTCCACGTTCTCCGCCATTCTAGCCCTTCTTCTCCACGAATTTATTCAACTTTCCTCTTCAAATCAGATATTCTATCTCGTTTTTCAAGGAAAAACAGTTATCTGTGGTATGTCCGTGGTCTTTGTGGAATTCACCGTATTTATTGGGATCCCTTTTATCTGCCGGAGACTTCAACTTGCTTGGCCATCTCAGACTTCCATCTCTCTTAATCTCTTCCAAGTTATGATGAACACCTACCGTCAGTGGGCTGTATTCGTCATACTTTTTCACCTTTTCAAATTTCTTCTCCCGGTTACCTCCTCAGTTGAAGTGCTTCTGGTTGGCCAACTTCTCGTTCGGCTTCTTGGTATTGCCCCCGTCTTGTTTGGCTACCATGGCTTCTTCAGCGTTTATATATTTTGTGGCTTTGTCCAGGATCTGTTCCATTGTCATTTGGCGGCTGTTTGGACAAGGAGTAGTACAACCTTCCTGGAAGTAGCTCATTGATGAAGGCTATTATTACGCCAATCTTCTCATCAATATTGACCACCCCCAATTTTTCGTGGCTAAAACGGGCCAAATAATCCCTGGTCAGCTCGTATTTCCTTTTCTTCACACTCATTAGGTGAGTTGTTCGCTTTCTTGGTTTCTCACCAAAACAGAACCTGTTTACAAACACGGAGGCCAGTTGCTGGAATGTGCTGATGCTCCCTCGTGGGAGGGCGTTATATCACAACTAGGTTGTACCAGTGATCGTACTAGAGAAAGCTCGGCATCTCATCTCGTCTAGGACAAAGTGGAGACCAAAGTGAGTGGGGTGTCATATGTCCTACCTTTATATTACAGGTAGGTATACTTTTACTTATAATATGGTTATGAGTGATGGGCAAACGTGGCCCATCACTAAAGGTGGAATATTAAATTGAAAAGTCTTCTCGTGTCTGCCTGAGTGTTGTTGACATCATCCCACTACCCAATGCCTTGTATTATATTGATATTCTCCAACGGCTGTCAGCCACGTAGGCTACTGCTAGGCCGAGCCGAACTGATACCCAGGTGGCATGAGGTCGATCTGGTACTCAAGTGGCATGAAGCCGAGTCAATAAGATGATTAGGTCGACCTCTTGGTTGAGGACGACCAAATGGCCGAAGAAGTTCATATATGAGAATGTTTAGATAGGGGTGACAATTTTGGGAATGAAACGATAACACGACACGAAACGAAACGAAATTGACACAGTTTTTCGTGTTCGAGTCGTGTTCGGGTCTGAATTTTTGGACCCGCCATCGGGTCGGGTCGTGTCCAATTTCTGCCATGAAATTGACCCGTTAAGAACCCAATAGTGACACGATAGTGACCCAATTAAGGACATGATATATACCTTATGTAAACCCACTATTAACCCCATTTAGACCCATTATCAACCCAGTATTTTTTTAATTCCTCACTAACTAGTCTAATCGTGTCCAATCGAATCATATTTACTTAGCGTGTCGTGTCGTGTTCGGATTAAAGAAAAAAAACAAGCTATCGTCTCGTGTCGTGTTCGTGTCCACTAGTTTCTTATTGTGTCGCGTCGAATCATGTAAAAACACGACTCGTTGACCCGTTTTGCCACCCCTATGATCAGATAAGCTGAGGCTGACCATATTGATGCTGGTTGATCTCTGCGTTGCTGTAGTTTTAGGACACATGTGACTGAATGAACCATAATATGGTATAACAGCCATGTAATCCTTTTCAATGGAATAGATAATTAGAATTATAAAATAAATTGTTTTCCAAAATGTGTGATCGGAACAAGTAGCAATGTTCCTTTTCCATTAAGCCCTAAGCGTTCCCTCTAGCCACAAAACAACCACTGGTCTGATTAAACACCAATTTTCCTTACTAATTCTGTTTAATATCAAAATTTACAATTAAAACACACACACACACACTGATAGAATAGAATAGAATAGAATAGAATAGAGGGAGTAAAGTCTATATTACGAGGGTTTTTGGAGGTAAGGGCAAGGGCAAGGCGTTTCCTCGTGAGTAGAGAATTGAGCAATGAAGATTTTCCAACATTAGACCTCCCCACAAGTGCAAACTCAAGCAACCCATCACAAGGGCAATCGTCTGTCCGTACGCTGCTTGAACCACAGGCTGAGCATCTCCTCTCCGGCGTACTTACTCATCACAAGGGTCAGGGGTGTGCTATTATTACCGTCAGTATCCGGAGGAACAAACAGCTTATCCACTGATATTTCAATGTGGGTCTCTTCCTCTTCCTCTTCTGGGTTCTTGTTGGTGTTAAAGCAGAAGAACACAAGTGAGATACTACTCCTATATGGTTGGGTCTGGACGCAATAACGAATTTATGTTTGACTGTACAGATAACAAGATCGTCTTGGAAGGTGAGTTAGCAACATCTCCCCTGTTTTTCTCTCTTTTAACTCGGGGCTATGGGCTGTGAGGATATATCAAATGAATAACACCCAATTTTTTAAGTGGGATGGGAATGGAGAATCTTGCACCTTTTTTGTACTATGGGGTTGTGGGGACATCAAATGAATAACACCCATTTTTAACTCGGGTTAACAATTTTTTTCCAAGACAAAATTGCCCCCTTCATCTCTTATATGCACTTTTTTGCCTCCTTAACATCCATTAAGGTCTTGTTTATTTTTACCTCTTAAGTTTCAATCTGAACTGTTCAGATTGAAAAAGTATCAAATAGTATTTATTTTTTTAAATGATTAAGAGGTACTGACTATTTTTGCCTCTAAATGATTAAGAGGTAAAATTTATGTGATATTTTTCCTACATCTAAAGCTTTTCTTACATCTTTAAGATTCGATTGTACTAAAATTTATGTGACTTTCATTTTCAACAGAGTACCTATTTCTTGGCATTTCTATCTTGGCTCATCAATTTGTGGACTTTTTCTGTGGACTGTAAGATCATTTTGTAATGTATTTCTCACCCTATTTCATTGTCATCCAACTCGGGATTTGTAATAACCAAAGTCATGCCCGCTCTTATATTGAGTACCATATATCACTTGAATAACATATATTGTTTGCAATTACCAACGTGATGTTCAATCTTCATTTAAATTACATATATTATTTGAAGAATAGATATTAATTTGAATTGATTGTCATGTGTTTGTCAAAATGTCCCTGTTGGGTATCGTTTCGGTTTTACGTTTCAAACGGCGTGTTGTAATTGTTGTGGCTTGAGATGGAAGAAAATGTGAATGATATATGTCGCTTTTTTCATAGCCCAATAAAATTCTTTTACTTTGTTATTGGTTATACAAGCCATGAACATCCTTGAAATTCATATTGTGTGTTTGTGTTTTCGTATATGTGATGTTCTTCTTGTCATGTTTCATTCATTGTTACATTAACTACACGTCAATGGCTAAAAGAAATACACCAAACCCTAATTTTAGAGAGAAAAGCAAAATATTTCTTATATTCAAAATGGAGAGTGTCCCAAATGAAGACTACAAGTGGGTACTTAAGGGGTAGGAGTAGCTTACGCTCCAAGCTAAGGCCCTAATTATAAAAATGTCATTACTACTCCTTACCTATAAATACTAAAGTAAAACAAAGTAAAATTCAATAACAAAAGAAAAGAAAATACACGAGTTTATATGGATGTTTGACTTCTCTTGCATATTTGAATTTGGTGAGGCGTTCTTATCTCAATCTTGTCATCTATGCGTAAGTAAACTTAAGGAGAAATGTGCATGTAATATATGTTTACCGTGATGATTTAATATTTAAAAAATGATGAGTGATTCATGGAAAAAGGGCTGCGAGAGTTCAAAATTAACTCATCGTGAAAGCCACCGTTTAAAAAGAGCCCAAAAAAGAAAAAGCAAGATGCTAAGAAAAGGGCCAATAAGATTTTCTCTAAGTTGAGAATGCTAGAAACCTCAAAAGAACTTGAAAAATTATGTTTATATGAGGGTGTTTGGTTGGAGAAAATTTAAACGGGTTTGCACATCTAATCCTAAGGTTGAAACATTGCAATTTGACACTATTGTTTGTAGCATCGTCAAAATTCTGGATTTGTGTGCATGTAGTATGTTTAGTTCATTAAGCTCACTCTTTAATTGTCATTTGGCTATGATAAAGTTTGATGATTTATTGCTATCAATTAGAGCTTCTTGATCGTTTCGATGTGTTAGAATTGTGACTCATTTGTTGTAGTTTCACGTCATTCATTCCATGTCCATGTTCGAGCACATCGGTACTATGTTTGCATGTAACTCGCATTTTTAGTTTTAATGAGTTTTTGCGTTTTGTGCGAAAAGCCTACTGTTTTACGCTTTTAGCATTGTTTTGCTTCTGTCAGTCCCTTCCTGGAATTTTTTTGTGGAAATTTTTTCACTGGGCAATACTTTATAATATTTCTGGGAAACTGGAAAATTTTGGCAAGTCGCGCGAAGTCGTTCTAACGACATTGCATCTCGCGTGAATGACTTATGTACTTCGTTCGAGCGACTTCCTCATCTCGTTTGAACGAAGTCCCTAGCTCGTTCAAACGACAGGGTGAAAAATGGCTTCTGATTGGTTTGCAGTCCTCTAGTTTATATTGTTATATTTTTGGTACTACGGGAAGCATTTTTTTGGATTGTTTGGTTTATATGCAGGTTCTTTTATGTTCCAAATTGGTATTTTGCATATAAGACCATTTATCACACTTGATTTGACTCGTATACTCTATGTGTGATTCATTGGTTTACTAGCTACTATTATGTCAATACATGATCTTATTTAGCTGATTGATTCATGTTTATCTAGCGGTTTTCATTTTTCCAAGATTGGTATCAACTTAATTCTATTTGGTATCATATTCTCATGCTAGATATTTCATATTGGTTTATCTTTTCACCGGATTATCTATTCGAGACAAAAAGGGGGAGAGATTTGGTATGTGATGTAGGGGAGATTTGTTGAGCGCTTATATTTGTTTCAAATTGGTAACAAATTGGTATCAAATAATTGCTCACATGCTTCAAATGATATGTTCTTATTGACTATATAAATTGTTTTCATTTGTTCCTCCATACTTCACTTGGTATTTGTTTGTCTGTTTCATGTGTGTAGGTATGCTTCAGCGATTTGAGATTTCAAGTCTACATCACATTCAAACAGTTCATACTTGCCGGTGCTACATATTCTAGTCTGTATCTTGTATTTTTTTGATTTTGGGTTTATGGGATGGGATTTAGGTGTCATACGGCTTGACGGCCCGGTTAGTCATTTCACTGATTTAGTTTTGTCCCGGAATAGTCAAAGGGGGAGATTTGTAAGGACATAAATTTCCAATTGAGTCCCTGTATTATTTTGACTTAATTCCGTGAACAAAATTGTGTTTGTAATATGTCATAGGGAGAATTTTATTTTGTCACGATCTCACTTGGTCTATGACGTATTAAAGAAATTGAAGACGTTGCGGCAAATCTTTAAAGAAATAATCATGCCGATGTTTATTTGGTGCAAGTTTACTCGTCTTCAAAGTTAATTTCATTCCGAGATCACTCAGGTATGAATGCATATAATTAATGGTGCTCGGAATTATTTTATAAAAGATAAGGATGTAATTTTTATATAGAAAAATGATTTTAAATGTTTTAAAAGTGTTTTAATGGTTTAAACTTCGTTTTATGATGATAAGCTCGAAATAGAGTTTGACTAATTTGAATCTCTTTGTTAAGAGACGTTTTTATTAGAAAGTCTAACTTTCGCGAGGTCGCTCGAGCGACATTGGATCTCGTTCGAACGAGATACAATGTCGCGCGAACGACTTGCTTAAGTTGTTCGAACGACGCATTTTTCGAGGCAGCGTTTAAATCCTATTTAAACAGTGTTTGCATCATAATTTCGGAAGTGTGCTTTCTGGAAAAAGGTTTTACGAACTAGAACCTTGTTTGCACATCTTTTCTAAGGTTTACAAAGCATAAACACATCCTTAGAGTTTGCAAAGATCCGAGTTATCATTCTCTTATGTTTACGTGATCTTTCTGCACCAAAGTTGTTTGTTCTACACATTGAACACAAAGGGTTTTGCAGTGAAGAAGCGACGGACATCGTGTTCGATATCGTAGACGTATCAAAGCCATATCGGTGGACACCGAGACATACGTGGACGCGTGTGTTGTTGATAAAGATCGTAGAAGACGGAATTTCTGCATGGGCACTATTGAAGAATGGTTGAAGATCAGAAAGAGCGTCAAGACCCGTGGGGATCGAGTCTTACTATAAGGCTAATTTGTCTTTGTAAAACCATTATTCATAATGATTGTCTGGCTTGGGCCGTCCGAGGTTGTTTTCCCGTTTTGGGTTTTTTCCTCGTACATCCGGCGTTGTGAGTATTCTTTACTTTACTTTACTTGCTTTAATCACTAGATGCATGTTTAGGATTAATCAAGATAAAATTGGTTTAAAGTGAGAATTGAGATTTCACAACTTGGTTTGGTGCATAATTAAGAGTTAGATCTTTTTCGAAGAAAAATTGGTTTTGTTTGAATACACACATATCGGGCCACTCACAAACGTTTCACAAATTGGTATTAGAGCTAGAAAACATTTTTATTTATTTTTTGATCCCGTGTGTTTTCAAAGATGAATTCTGGATATAATGAATTTTCTCGAACTCCTGTTTTTTATGGCACTAATTACACTTATTGGAAGATGAGAATGAGATGTGCTTTAAAATCTATTGATGAGAGAGTTTGGCTTGTAGTTGAAAACGGTTGGACACCCCCTGTCACTATTGTAGGTGAGGTCACTAGTTTAAAGCCTGTTGAGTCATGGACCGAAACTGAACAAAGACTTGCACAATATAATTCTAAAGGTCTGCACGTTATTTCTTCACAAGTCACACAGGAAGAATATAACAGAATTATGACTTATGAAACATCAAAAGAGGCTTGGGATATTTTGGCACTCACTCACGAGGGCACTAGCACGGTTAGGGCGTCAAAACTTCAAAATCTCACTACATAGTTTGAGACCATCAGGATGTTAGAGAGTGAGACCTTCGATGAGTTTTATGTTAGGTTGTCCAATATTGCCAACTCATCATTTAACCTAGGTGAGAAAATTCCCGACAACCGTGTCATTAAGAAAATCCTTAGGTCGTTGCCTAGTAGGTTTGATGCTAAAGTGACCATTTTAAACTCCTTGGGTAGGTTAGAGTCAACGAAACTAGAAGAGATTGCAGGTGACTTACAAACCTATGAAATCGACATGATAATTAAAATATTTCGACCTATATAGTCCCAAAAATAATTACAGCACCCATCGAAAATCATTCAATCCTCGAAAATCCCAAAATTACTATTTAGGAAAATTTCCCAAATTCCAATTTATATCCAATTATGGAATTTAATGGTCTCCAAAAGGACGGTTTGTTACATTATCCATTAATTAACTTCTTTTAGCCTCGGTAGGAAGTTACAAATTTCAAGACTATATATATATATATATATATATATATATATATATATATATACATTAATTACCCATATAATAGAAGTATACTAATAGCACCCCACATAATATTTATGGTGCTGGCATACTCTGCTATCTGGTCCTCGTATCACTCGTACTAAGGAAAATACTAATTCAGAATCACTTTCGAATGGTATTAATACAAACAAACACAAATTGAGGCGAAGCATAGTTCCAAGTCACTAAGAGGTCAGCACATACCCTCACGTCTCTTAAGACCGTCTGACTATCAATCAGATAGCCTGTACCAAGGATTTCTATGTTCTAGGGTACGAGTCAATATCCCCCATAAAGGTCCCATCAAGATAAGACTGTCCCAGTGCGAAAACCTCGGCGATAGCAAGTAGCGCGGGCATGATTTGTTTACACATATATAAGATATATGATCAATCACAGAGTCATATAGATATATAACTATTCACATTCATAAGTTAGGTACGCCCACGACCCAACATTATATTATTCCATTCTTAGTAGATTTTTATTCGATTATTTCTTATAACGGACTTATTCATTTTATTTTCGAAATTTAATTTATTCCAACTCACTTCTCATCTCTCGAAGTATTCTCTTTACCTAAGTACAATTTCAGTAGGCCCTCACTTACCTTCTAATCCAACTCCTAGACATTTCGATTATTAAATCTACGCATGTTAGATTTCTTAGGTATGAATATTTTCCCGTTTACCCTTCATTTTCCCATTTCATTAAAGTTCCACTTAACGGGGTTTACCTTGACCCTACTGGTCCTTTTTATGTTTCATTATGTCCTAATAACATTAATCAAGATTTATTACGCATTTAATCTGATTAAGTCAACATAAGGAAAAATCTAGTTTTCCAGAAGGGGTCGATCGATCGATAAAAAGGGGTCGATCGATCAAATCGTCGATTGATCGACATTCTTTGGTCGATCGATCGATCAAGCAGGTATGGCGAAAACTGCAGAATACCAGTTACGGGAATTATCATCCAAAATCATCCAAATCCAAGCCTTTAACTCCCAAACTCCCAGAAATTTATACCACAAGCATTATAAACCCAAATGAACAATATTCTACGTAAGGCATGCGAGTTTTCATTAAGTGTCATAAATTAAGAGGGCCAAAATCTATATAAATCTCATGAACCCTAATAATTTCTTTAACTTAGTTCTTCTCATTCTTTTTCCATAAATTCTACTTCTAACCCAATGTAAATTCGTGGTCCAACCTCTACATGTGAAGGGGATTTCCAGAATGATGTTTATATCTCTACAACATGCGATTTCTAACCTCCAACATAGGTTTTCTTTCATAAAAACTCATCCTAATCAACCCTAAACTAATATGGATGAAGCATTAACTAAATTAAGCAAGATAAATACTTTCCTTGGAATTTTTTTTTCTGATTTGTGGATAAAATCAGTGTGGTTGTGATCCTTGTTGCGCGATCTAACGTTTGGCGGTGCAAACGGAGGAGTTCTTGGCCTAGAACTCCTTGGTAAGCTTTTCCTTTCCTTCTCCAATGGCCGTCTTTTGTTTTTGGTTGTGTTAACCCTATAAGACAACCCTAAGCATCTGATATAACCTAGAAAATTTGTAGGTTTCCAAGCCCAAAAATACAAAATGCCTAAAACGCCCTCCCGGGGTGTTAATTAAGCCTAAAAACTCCCCGAGACCCAAACTAAACCCCCGGGTACATTATTTTGACCGTCTCGACCCTTCCGGACACTTTGGCGCACTCGAAATGACCATACGAGTGACTTATAATTTATTTACTTTTATTAATCAAAATTTAGTCCTGACACAACACGGGCGCGTCCCGACTTAAATTTTTAAAATTGTCATTTTATTCACTCGTGACATTTAATAGAATCAATATTATATATTACTTTGCTCATTAGTAATATTCAACAAGTTTCCAATAATTACTAACTCCCGTCACGTTAGTAATTATTTAAAAAAAATAATTAATTTTCGGATTTATATTAAATTAATAACTCACATCAAATTTAATAAATCCCCAAATTTAGAAAGCATAAAAATACGGGGTATTACATTGTGTGGATTACTGTTCGCCGGAGGTTTACGGCTTCTGGTCGCCGGCGACTGAATTTGCGATTTGATATGGGTTTTCATGGGGTTTTCTTTTGGGGTCTGATTTGAAAAATTAATCAAAATTCTTCTTTTCATTTTTTTTGTTATTAAGTTGTTCTAAAGTTTTTGTGTTCTAATTCTTAGATGCAGGTCTAATTTATGCTCTTTCTCAATTCTCTCTTATGGTATGATTTTTTATTCTGTTTTCTTTCTCTTATATTCCATGTAGGGATTTCTATTGGTTGGAAAAATGGGTATTTGACTCCCCTTTCTCGATTCTCTCGTATGGTATGTTTTTTTATTCTTTTTTTATTTCTCTTATATTCCACGTAGGATTTTCTATTGGTTTGAAAAATGGGTATTTTCTAAGCAATATTTGACTTTTTCATGCATTATTTTTAAGGACCATATACTAAATAGTTCCAAAAAATCCTTCCCCCACCTAAAAACATTAAAAAAAACAAAAGGTGTTTAGGTGAGGATCGCAGGAGCCGCCAACCTTTAAAAATAAGAAAATAGTAGTTAAATGGGCGTTTGAGTGAATTTTGAGAACAAAATAAAAATATTTGGACTAAATGTATATTAAAAAATGTTTAAGGGATTTTTTTTATCATTGAACCTATTTGGTTTTTTATAATTTGTTCTCATTAATGTTTTTCTCTCCTAATTTAAAGGTAATATTTGCATTGAATTTTTATTTTTTTGATATTTACTTTTTTATTCTTTAATATTTTTAAATTTAAGACGGTGTGCTAGATTTTACAACAAAAAGGGACAAAATCCCTTGGTGTTGAGTAGATGAGAAGAAATATGAATATCATTAATGCGTGTCTAAGTATCTACATTATCAGTCATCTCTGTCTAGATTTTACAGCAACGAGGGCCAATTTTTTCATGGTTTATTCGTTTGTCCATTTTCCTTGAGAAAAACATTATTTTGAAAATTTTATACAGTTGTGAAAGATATTTATACACATCATCTCTGTCTTGCTGGAATTACACTGTTTGGAAAATTTTACTTTTATTAGGGCCATTTGCCTTGAGATCCGCCATTGTATCAAATTTAACATCAAGTTGTTATAATTCTATTATGGCCATATAAAACCTTTTTTATGCAATAATTTTTGGCGAACATATAAAATAGTTTTTCATGAATTTTTTTTTATAGAAAACGATTTTTTGACATTAGAACATTTGTTTACTGAAAAAGTCTAAAAAACAATTTTTTTTCGTAAAAACTATTTCTTCATAAAAGAATTAAAAATTTATTTTATTTTGAAAACAATTTGAAATTTTGACAATATTTTTCATACAAGAATATTATTTATTTCTTAAAAGCATATCATTTAGGGTTATGTTTCACAAATTTCTTCATGTATTAATTTATTTTTCACTGAATAATTTTTTTTATAATTTGAGGAACAGTTTTTTTGTATATTTTTTAATAATTTCGCTAAAAAAAGGTCCCGCATCGCGGGGCTTTCATATTAGTATCATAATATAATTTGGGTGTCTCTTTAGAGTGAGTTGACACGTGGCATAACACTTAATACTCCAAAAGGTTCTGCCACGTGTATCTTCTCAGATATTAATGAACGTTTAAAATATCTGTGATATTTGACGATTCAGTTTTCAAAACTTAATCTGCTCAGATATTGATCAACGTTTAAAATATATGTCGGTTGGCGTTTCTACTTCTCAATGCATAAGTTCTATGCCTCTTCATATTTCTCTCCTTTTTAAAATCTGATGTGTTTTTATATTATAAGATGTGTGGGCATGCCTTTATCTCACTCATTATATACAAAAGATGAAGTGAAAAGTTCTTATATATCATGATGACTAAAGAAAGAGTAAATGACAAGCAATTTTCGTGAGTGTTTGACACATTGAAGACTGATTTTTTGTTTCCATCTCTTACAGATACCTTATTTGGTTAATAAGGTATATGTTAATAATAATTATGAATATTATATTTATACCATTACTAAAAATTAGGCGTGTCATCTCCTGTGCATTTTGAAGCATATGCATATGAAATTATAAGCACAACAACTTATGTCAACAACACAGTATCTAATAATTTTGTTCACCAGAATCAAATACAGTATCTAAGGAAAAAGTTCAAAATTGTATCATTTAACAAACAGAGACCACCACGTCCATAATCAATTCTATCAATCACAGAGGTGAAACCTTATCTGTCATCAACCACGTCCACCTCCTCCCACTCAAATTCTACATTTGTAGGAATTTGATGATCAAACCCTAACCCTAGCTCCTCACCAAAATCATCATGCAAATACAATCGTAAATATATGATACAAGATGAGCAATTGGGAGCGAATCAGAAGCGTAGAGCTGAGAAGTAAAGCTGTTAACAACAGAACAGGTAAAGTGATGGATGATATTTATGAAGGAAAAATGGAGAGTCATTTTTGGAGAAGGAAAATGAAGAGAGACAGAGAAAAAAGGAATGGATGATGTTAAAAAGCAGGGGAAGAGAGACTATTAATTATTAATTAGAAGAGGAAAAGACCACACAGAAAATGAGGGAAACAAAATATCTAGTTTTAAGTTTTATTGTCTACGTGGACATCTTTACTCGAGAAAACAATGATTTAAGAATACAAGAAGATAAAAGATAAAAGTTTCAGACGTTTTTCCTTCCCATTCCTTATATTACAGTTGTTGGGCCTTCCATTCATATTTATGCCCCTTCATGTGCCATCTTTACAGCATATTCCACCCCTTGATATGCCATCCTTACCGTATATATATATATATATATGAGAATGAGAGAGGCACATATGTTTTTTCATTGGACCAATTCGTTGGAAATAGCAAGGTATGTTATATTCATTTATCATTTCCTTGCTTTTATCTCCTTAACTCACAGACCTCATTCTTATTCCTAGACATCTACTATTGTCCAAACTATTACACTTGGGATCACAAACCAATACACAAGAATTTGCTTTGTTATGACAATTTTATTATCTGTCAATTTTTTTTTCTTCTCTATTTTTTTGTTATCAGCTTTGCTCCTATCTATTTTGAACTTTCTTGATCAATACTTGGATTTATTAGAATTCTTTGCTCTTCATATTGTTTATCCCAAGTGTGGATTTCATAGAACTTTGTTGACCAACCAATACACAAGAAATGGGTTGTGCTGTTTTGCCACACACTTTTAGAGTTGTTTTTGTGTTAATCTCATTTATTTTATTACATTTGTGTTTACATTCCCCTTCCAAATTTTCGATAGTCAAACTGCTACTATTAACATCTGATCATGTTATCTTTTTTTTTCCAATTCTTGTGAACCATAAAATACAAAATAAAAATTAAGATCTATGATATATATATATATATATATAGTTCTTGATGTTTAATTGATAATTCTATATTTTAAAAGCAAAGAAAATGCCAAAACTCGCTCCATCCCCATTCCTAGGGTTTTGAAATCTGTAGTAAGAAAGAAAACAATAAGATGTTGAATAATCTCCAACAAGATCTTACAGGCGCCTACTTTCTGGACCTGTGGAGGCTAAACTCGAAGAAAACGGACATAGAAATGGAGGACCAAGAAGAAGAAGAGGCGCCTGTGATTGGTTGGTATTTTATAAATATGGGTTCGCGCTAGCTGTTTTATTCAAAAATAGGGACTAAAACTATAAATAAAATGTTTGTTGTCCTATTTCCAAAATACATATTACAATAGGTCCTAAATTTACAAAGCCCCTAAAAATAATGGGTTTTAATGATTATGTTTATTGAGTATAGGTTGAGTGACTAATAGTACTTGTTAGTCTTTAAAAGGATTTTAAAATAATGGATTTTAATGGTTATTTTATTGTGTACTGATTGGGTAACCCTATAGTACCCGTTAGTGTTAACGGAGTAGAAATGGGTACAAGTAAATTTTCAAACTCGAACCATTAATGTTAACGAGCTTACCGTGTTAACTTGTTAATGATCCAAATCCTAAACCCATTAACTTATAATTTTGCGTCGGGTCGTGTCATGTTAAGGGGTTATCGTATTTTTTGATAGGTCTAGATACAGTGACGCATCGCACTCGCATTGACCTTTGTCCAGGGACGAAGCTAGCGAATTTTGAGGGGGACCATGGCCCCCTCCAACTTTGGAAATATTTCAAATGATGCCCTTTAAAATTTTCATAATATGCAATTGAGTCTTTTTTTAATTTCCAAGTTTTGTCAACACAGTATATCATTTTGAAATGTAATTTAGTTATAGCATAGCTACGAATACATATAATCATAATAACATCCAAATTATAATTATTTATGTATTGTAAAATTTTATAAAAATAACTTTATTTATTGGATTAATTATTTTTTAACAGGAGTTCATTATTTTTTAATATGATTAATAGTATAAAAAATATCTCCCCCCCCCCCCCCTTTCACATATCTTATAATCCTGGCTTCGTCACGTCCTGTGTCTAGGTTTCACAAATGTAGGATCCGGACATGAGCCAATATGAATGCAACACATCACTATGTCGCATTAAATGTGTCACCTTCGTGAATCGACTAATCATTTAAATATACCTTTGGGTTATGTATCAATTTGGTATCATTGGCCATCTTTAAGACATAGTCATTGCGTGTTGTCTATACTAAGCCTTCGGATTAACTGATTTATAGTTGCAGTGGTGGTCATTAAATAAAGTTAAAACGATTAGTTTAAAGGCCAACAAGGTGCACAGATCATTCATGTTTACAAGTTTTCAAATTTTGTACCCAACAAATAATACTTTGAGAGTTTTCTATTTTAGTCGTTGGTGGATATTCTTTTTTCTAATTCACTTACATATTAATTCGACACTAAGATTTCTCTCTTAATATATACATTATAAGTTTGGATATGCACAAGTTTAACATGTGTATATTATGAAGATTCGTGTATGCATTATAAAAAAAATCGTTCAAATTAAAATTTTCTAAAAATTAAAAAAAATAGTTATACCTCACAAAATGATTTGTATACATTACTAAAAATCAGGGACAAGGGCATTATTTCCCATACTAGAGGCAAAAACAAATTATCGGCCAAGGAGCCTTAATATTTTTTGGATCTGGTTCACTTGCATAATTTATGGGCTATAAAAATCCTCAATAATTTATATATTATTTAATCATCAAAAATTTATATATAAAAAAAATTATTACTGGATAGCTAGTATTTTAAATTATTACATCTCTAAGCTCAATGTAATAAAAAAATTTGTAAGTTTAGGTGACAATTAAAAGCATTATACGGAACTTTCAAGTTACGAAAGCCAGGGTACAAATGATTAATGCACGGTTTCACATATCCTAAGGGTCCCAGAAGGGAAAATCCAGTGCACGAGGCTCTCGTCACTACAGGATACAAAAGGGTTAGATGTAGGCAGTCTTACCTAACTTGTGATCTCCACATCACAATGGGCAACCTTATCGTTGCCTAAGGGAATTGGATTACCCAACAAGATTAAAAACAAAACTATCCAAATGGTTTCACAACCATAAACTATGGTATCTTATTTTAATAAAGGGAAACAAATGGGTACAAGAATTCTAAACCCATGATGGCATCTTACTTTAATAAAGAGAACCAAAGACAAAACACTAAAAAGGAGTATATTTCCTCCTATAAATGGGTATAATTCTAAATTATTTTATATATAATAAGCGTCGAACCCAAAACTCCCCACTAAATTCAAGTTCTCACGTCAATTTTTTTTCTTATTTACTAATTGATTCTAGTTTTTTTTCAGGTTCACTATGGAACAACAACCTTATACATATGAAGTTTATGAAGTGACTGAGGAACATTATAATGCCAATAAGGACACACTATTGCCATCTTTGGATGAATTTCTCATTCAACTTAAAGTTAGAGAGACGACTGTGGACCATTTTCTCCAAGATGATTCCTCGCATGATTCTATCGAAACACGCGAGACGACACATGTACAGTCATTCACATTCGGATGTCAAGTGTTGTCTAGAAAAGAAGATGCAGTGAGGGTCATCATTGAGATGCTTAGTATGGTCGATAATCTGGACCTTTAGGATATCCCGTCACAATTAATATATGGGATTTATGTTGCTGCAATTTTGGTGGCGAAAAAAACATGCGATCGCAAGGTTTTGGTAGAGATTGCGTTTGCGCCTATTCACCACCATTATTATTACATAGGGTCGGATGAGGATTTATCTTTGTCGATGGAAGATAACGTGCCGTTGACTGTACCTGCTATGAAATCATCCATTGAAACATTAGAGAAGGTGAGGGTTGAAAGAGCAGAGACGTGTGTAGTGTGTTTTGAAGAGTTTTTAATTGGATCGAAAATCACTCGCATGCCTTGTTTGCACATTTTCCATGAAGAATGTATTGTTCCGTGGTTGGAGACAAGTCACAAATGTCCACTGTGTCGGTTCAAGATGCCTATTATCTAACTTGAATATTGCTCCTTCTTGATGGTTCAATGACATGTCATATCTTCTTAATATTAATAAAAGATAAATGAAATACAATTATGAGTATGCGTTCAGTTTTAGTCTGTGCCTTATGGAGGATAAGGACCTTGGAGGAATGCTTTTGAATAAAGTTTTTGAATACCCATTTAAAGTATTTAAATTCCTAATGTTTGTATATGTGTTTTGAATCAGAAAGTAAAATAAGGTGAAGTAGTTTTGAATCAAATTAAAATAAGGATTGGTTTGTAATTAGCACAAATGTATGACTATGTTTGTGTATGTGTTTATGATAATACAAATTAGAATAAATTACTCATTTGGCCCTTCAACTATGACAATCCTCAAACTTACCAAACCAAACAAGACCCTTCCATCCGTTTTGACTGTAAGTGATATACTTAGCACATGACTTCTCTAAGAACATAAATGTAATTTAAATTGAATACATTTATTTAAAATAAAAAGAAAAACATACCACCTCCCTTAAACAACCTCTCCCTCTCTCTCTGAGTAAATGTCCAACCTCAAAGCTCCTTCACCACCACCCTGCTAACTTTCCCGTTGCACCCCCTCCCGCCCCCACAACTTCACCCTCCTCCAGCCACCCCCACCCCGCCCCTCCTATACCCAGTGCCCATCAAAACCCTCAATCAGTTATTTTTCTCTCATTACACACACACACACACATAAATATATATATATACACACACACACACACACACAAATGGAGGAATTAGTTGGAATTGTGTATGTGAGAGATTGAACTGGTTTTTGCAAATAGTGGAGGAGGAAGGGTGGGGGAGGTGAAAGGTTTGCGAGGAAAAATGGAAGTCAGGTGGACGGATGTTGACCGGAGTAAATGGGTGGAAAAGGTTTGCCAGAAAAGCTTAGGGATGGAAGGAGTGGCCGGAGAGCAAAACAATGGGTTTTGCTTGTTATTTAATTCTAATCATTAAATAATTGTAAATTACTGTTAACCCCTTATCATATTGTTAATCCCTTTGCCCTTCATAATAAGGTAAGCTCCAGAACCCCGGAGAAAATGCCCGATCCTAAGGGTTCAAGTTTCCTCAGTTTCAGACCTCCCTAGTTAAACCCATAATTCCACATTATTTGAATAAATATATGTGAACGTGAGGCAAGGTTGACAAGAAGGGGCCATGGGGGGAATTAAAAACCAAAGAAAAGGTAAAAAAACATAAAAGATCAAAATGGAAGTTCTCATCGTGCATAAAATTTTACTGAAAGGCATTATACACTTATTATCATCCTCCTACAAAACACTCACACTCATTAGCAATACCTTTATTTGTTTCAAGACTGTCATTAAGAAAGAACATAAAGGCTTACATTTAAAGGCTGACTAGTTTGAGAGAGTTGGCTTTCTCTTGCAGACCATCAAGCTGGCTGTCAAAGCTCTTCTTGAAATAGTCGACTCCTTCGAGTTTGAGTTGAGAGCCGATGAAGCTCCACTCGATTCCCAACTTCTCGAGGGCACTGTAAATGCCTTCATCTTCAGATAAGTTTGAGTCGATTGTCCATCCAACAGTGCCGTGGTCGATAAATGCTTGTAGAGCTTGATCGGGCATGGTTGAAACCTATATAAGAAAAAGTGCTCAGATATGAGATTTACCCTATATCTATATAATAAGTAGGAATGAAAATTTTGAAACAATACGATAACACAACATGAAATTAACACGATGTGTCAGCAATTTTGACACAAAGTTGTGTCGTGTTTTTTTGTGTAAAAATTATGAGTCGTCTTATTCGTGTCATGTTAGGTTTGATTGGGTTTGAAAAGTATGAATCGTGTTGGTGTTGTGTTTTAATTGGGTCGTATAGTGCAATGTAAAAGAACACGAAGTTGTGTCGTGTCGTTTTCGTCCTTTAATGTGTCTTCATGTCGGGCCAAAACATGACCCAAGAACACAATTTTCCACCCATAATAATAAGGAAGGGGTGGTGTTTTATTTATAAAATAGGATAAGTAGTAGGAGATGGTGTTTTTCTATTCATCAAAATGTTTTACATGGCATTGTGGTGATGTTTGTTTATCCCACATGACATGGTGTACTTTGTGTTTTATTATACAAATAGGCCAATATCTCACGACTATAAAATTATACCTTATAAGTTTAAGGATACAACCTACTTGCAAAATTACAAAATAAAAACAGGATGTGTTGTAGGCACAACACATTCCATTAGTGTGCCGTATGCACATCAACACGAAAATTTGCTAGTCCATAACTATGGAAGAATGGTGTATTCCTATCCATCGTCTAAATGTCGGGGCCTGGAATTTTTATTTTTTTATTTTTTTTAATCTTCTCCTATATTGTTGATCTTATAGGATTTATATAGAATATTGCAGATCATTGAACTTCTTAAATTACTAGAATGACCATAAATAATTTTGTGATATTTTATTTAGACCTTCATTCAATTTAAAATTATTCTTAATAAACATTAAGTTTTTAAAATTACAAAATGACTTGGTGCTGTGGGAACAAATACACCGAAAGTAAAATAATATATATGCCACAACAACTTTACATGTAAATCTAAACATTTGCACTACAAATTTGCAATGGGCAATGCACCGTGTAGATTTGAAGGACACATTGTTTAGTGGAGATGTAAAATTAGATGGCCGAAAGACAACGTGTAAAGTGGGACCTAGTGCCTTCTGCGGTACACGTTCTAGCGTGGGGGCTTTACGTTATAAAAAATCTCCTCCACGCTAAACATTTTAGCTTGAGAGGTGGGTCCCCCACTTCCGCATTATAATGTTTAGCATGGAGACTCAATTATTCAACTCCCAGTTGTGAACTTGATTATATCCAAGGAGATAAAAAAGGGCAAACCTAGTGCACGAGGGGGGGGGGGGGGGGGGGAAGGGAATTTGTGTAGGGGTTAGATGTACCCAGACTTACCCCTGCATATGCAGAGAGACTGTTTTTGCAACTCGAACCTATGACCTAGTATATCCTAGGAGCTAACTATAAATATTTATACTTTTTAAAAGTCGAACCTCGAACCTATGATACATTGTGGATGGCCTAAGAAAGATGGCTCACCGTGTCAGGTCCAATGAGAGGAGCAACGTATAAAGTGTCAGGGTAAGCTGGATTCTTGACGCTAGTTGAGGCCCACAGTAACCTCTGTATCCTGGAACCTTTCTTCACCAAAGCCTCCCATCTTGGACCAGAGAATTTCCTCTGGTAGAGTTGGTATGCCAAAGCTTCTTGAGCATTTGTAGGCTACAAAACAGCCAAAAAAATACAATTAAATTACCCATGAAATTAAGGGTTGGTCGGTTAAGAAAAAAACACGGTTGTTTTTCCGGAAAAAAATTATGTGGAAAACAGAAAATAGAAAGTGATTTCATATTTTACCTAATATGAAAACTAATTTACAATATTCAGTTTCAAAAAATGACAACACAATTATAACAATTTTCCTTTCAAAATAAAAATCTACATTTAAAATTAGGATCAATTACCAAAAAGTCCTTCAAACATTTTTTAATACATATTTAGTCCAAGCCTTTTTTATTTGGGGCATATACCGAATAGTCCCCCGAACAATTTTTAATACACGTTTAGTCCAAGCCTTTTTATTTTGCTCTAAAAATTCCTTCACCATGCCGCTGGTGCGGACCTTTAAAAATAAGAAACTTTTAGTTAAATAGGTATTTGAGGGACTTTTTGGTACAAAATAAAAGGCTTGGACTAAATGTGTATTAAAAAATATTTGAGGGACTTTTTGGTATATGTTCCCAAAAGTCCCTCAAACACCCGTTTAACCAATATTCTCTTATTTTTAAAGGCCTGCGCTAACGGTACCCCACCCCACCCCACCCCTACTGCCATAGCTCTGACAACCCTCACCAGAGCTCCTTTTTTAAGTGTTTTTATGTGGTGAGTGACTTTTTGGAACAAAATAAAAAGGCATGGACTAAAAGTGTATTAAAAAATGTTCGAGTGATAATTTGGTATACGCCCCTTTAAATTATTGGGTGTCTAGTACAATGTACCTATCCTAGAAATATTTGAGTGAAAATCCCATATTTTTTCACTTAATGCTGTTATTTTACAATTTTCGACTATTGTTTTATTTTATAGTTCTCACAACGTTGTCTAAGCATGTGCACTGATATTTATATCAACGACCCCTCAATAAAAGTTTGACAATAGCAAGGACATCACATAAAAATTTTAAAATAGGGAAATTCTACTAAGTTTACTAAGTCTAAGGGACTTAATACTAAATCTCTATTAGGCTTACAGCTAACTCACCTCCATATCCACCACAACCGTGGTTGGGGGCAGCGGCACAGTGGTAGTGGTGATTTTTGCGAAAAGAGAGAGAGAGAGATAAAGTGGACATTGTTTTCAATAATTGAACGCATTTTCTAATTATCTATAATTTTCCATAGAACGTGAAAACTAAAAATGGAGATGAAATTGGAAACAAGAAATAGAAAATAATTCCCCACAACGAAACAGGGCATCATTTTTTTATCCCTTGAAGGAGAGAACAATTATGTTTTAAGTATTTTAGTACAATTACCTTTCCACTAAGATCAAGAGCCTCTGGAGTTCCAACCTTCTCCAGCATTTTGTCGACGAGTGTGTCTACTCGACTAACAAAGAAGGAAGCAACACTCGTAACTTTAGAGAGATCGTCTAGCCCGCATGCCTCGAGCCCATCCAAATAAGCATCGATGATTGCTTCATATCTCGGAATGGATAATATGAGCTCTGTGTACATAAGAAGAAACTAACGATTAGAATGACGCATCCAAAAATTTATGAATAAATAAATAATTAGTAATATGATACAAAATCATCAACTTTTAATATTAAAGATCTCTTCTTAAATGTTACCAAACTTCAATAAAGGGCATCAAATCCTTGTCATCTCACAAAAAATGGCAAAAAGCGTCATCATAGAGCTTTTTTGCCAAAGGAATTTGAGAATAGGAAAAGAAGGATAATGTGTAAAAAACTGGGTGTCTGATTGATAAGATGGAAAAGAAAACATTTGACTTAGGGTGCGTTTGATTGGAAATATTTTCCAATTGTCTGTGTGTTTGATGGCCTAAATTTCCTTGAAAATTTACCCAGCTTTGCCTAAAGTACAACCTTATAATACACATTTTGGACATTTTCTCTGGAAAATATTTCTTTTTGAGTGGTAAGTAAAAGAATCTTTTTAAATCAATTTCCTACCCTAATCAAAGTGTTGTGTACTGGGTCCCAAATGTATTTCGTATTTTTTGTTTATTTTATTTTTCAAGTTTTATTTGGTTATTTTCCTATTTTAGTTGTTTTAGGTTAGATGGTGGCATTGTCTTTTAGTTTCCTTTTTAGTTTTTTTACTTTTTAAGATTACCTTGTATAGCAAACTAAGTTTGCCCTGTAAACAAGGCCATTGGTCATCCATTATACCCACTTCACTTTCAGAGATAAATTAGAAATATTTCTTGGGCATTGGCCTCTAAACATAATGTTGTTGTTGTTACGTAGTTAGTAAATTTAGGCTTCCGCAATTTTAATTTCACATCACAAACAAACCTTTAAAAAATGTTTTACAAGGAAAAGCTCTTGGTAAAATTGTGTTATTTATTGTAATGATGGAAAATGGGTTGTTATGAAGGAAAAGACGGTGTATACATAGGCTAAAGTTTTTTCACTTGTTTGGAAAATGTTTTCTACGATGGGAGATGAGAAAATAGAAATTAAAAAGTCATACCCCAAATGGGCATACCTAGTGCACAAGGCTCTCGCTTTAGCAGGGTCTAAATGAGGTAGATGTAGGCAAGCCTTACCCCCATTTTTGGAGAGGCTGCTTCCAAGACTCGAAACGGCGATATAACGCTTTGTGTGGGCAAAGCACTGTGTATCAAACACTACCGAAAGTTGAAAATGCGAGACATTACATCATTTTCCATGGAAAATAATATAAAACACGCCCTAATAGATTTTGTAGGTTTGACCACACTTTTGATATATTCATATATTATGAATTATACTAGATAAGTTTTAAATCTAATTGTAACATGTTAAATGATACACCAAAAAATCCGACAACAGGCACCTCAGATTGTGATGGTGCTCACTACTTGACTACATACTAAAGCCGAAGGTATCAACGTGTTTGATAGAAAGATGAAAAATGAAAAAAATTCTAAACAAGTTTTTAGAAGTAAATGTTTTTCCATAGGAAATTCTGCCAAAGTTGCTCTTTTATGTGTTCGACTGTAATTGTATAAGCAGATGGAAAGAATGGGTTTATTGGTGATAAATCAATAAAAATTTGCCTCTCAAAAATTTTCTTAGGGGAAGGTAAGCAAATAAAAGTTGCAAAACGCAAGTTTTTATGCTTTAATAGCTTGTAGTTGTACATTATGGGTGGTTGGAAAAATTGTCCAAAGCAGAATCGTGAAGTCATACGCATCAGAAGCATGATTGATTCTATATGTTTCGTCGAAAATATCACCAATAAAAAATACCCTTAGATTATATTGATTAGTGAAGTAAAATCCAACTTAAGATACAAATAATCAACTTACAGTTACATTGACACTTACGCCAAGTGAAATAACTTCCTTGATTGAAGGGACGTACTCAGCTGTAGCAGGAATCTTTATGTACATGTTGCGATGATCAACCACTTTTTGAAGCCATTTTGCAGCCTCAATGGTACCTTCAGTATCATCAGCAAGTCTGGGTGAAACTTCAACCGAAACATAGCCATCGACTCCATCAGTCTCGTCATAGATTGGATCGAAAAGTTTGTACGCATCTTGGATGTCCTTCACCACAAGTTCCCAGTATGCACTTTCGATGTCTTTTCCTGCTTGTACAAGTTCCCTAAACAACCCCACCAATAAAAAAGTTAAATACAATGGAGTGCTAGCAGTATTTTATTTGACGAGGAACAAAATATACATCTAATGTTATAATCAAACGCATGATAAAAGTACAATCACATAAAAAAACATATATTAAAAGTTTGAGTGTGACATCAAGTTCCACACAATTTGTTTTTTCTACAACCCCATCTCTTTATGGACCTTGAACTCATAATATGAAAAACGTTACCGCGAGTTTATTATTATGTATATAAAATGAAGCTTACAGTGAAAATAACCCAAAAGTCAAACACTGATGCATATTAATCTATTTATACAAATATAGAATATAATCTACAGAGAATTTTGTAAAGCTTCAAGGGTGCGTTAAAAAAATTGTAAAAGTTCAGCCCCATCCTAACGGCCTCATATAGCTCTAGCCTAAAGTGTTAGGCTTAAAAGTTGGTTTGGGGTTTCCAAATTAAAGCTAACGTCAAAAATAATATCTATTACGCAAGCCCAACTTCTAGACAACATCTGTCCAAATGAGCAAGCTGAGTTCTGAAAATATTGTCGTAAAAACAAAAACTTTGCCAAATAATCTTTAGTGCTAGTAATGATCATATTTTTATCAGCCAGTTAATTGATTTTTATTATATATCAAACTTTACATCAAATGAAGCGCACAAACAAAGCAGCTTGTCAGTACAAACAAGCCCTCCAAACACTTTCATGACATGAATACACAAACCTGAATAAACACACACATAGCTATTGTTGGCATCTCTTAATTGAATTATGCGATTCTATATGTGAATTAACCATTTTAGAATTCTCGGAAATCTCCAAAACGTGAGCCCAACGAGATTTAAGCATCAAACTACACTCCCTTTCTTCCTCACTCACCATTATATATCCTAAGCTATACACATGAAATTTTGTTCACTCTGGAAAATGGTCACCTGACCATCAAAAGATGGATTACACTTGAAGAAACTATGCATCTTGAAACCTCAAGTCTTCAAAAAGGGACTACAATTTGCAGGGATAAATTACATAGTCAAGATTACCTGAATTGGTCATTGTAAGCATTTGAAGTTGATATAGCTTTCTGGAAAATCTACAATCATATATACATTGATCAGCTTATTAGATTGGCCGAATCCACAGACAAGTGTATGAAAGTTGTATAATAGTAATGACGTAGCAGAAGGCGATAAAATAAAGGGATCAAACCCTAAAACCCTTGAATCCACAAGGCAAGAACCTCACAAGACCTCAAAAGTGGGAAAAAACTTCAATTTGTATTGATAGTAAGAATGATGTGATTAAAACCTTACATCTCTTGCCTATATATAGGCATAGTTATCAAAATCGTACGATTCGCGAGTTGAATCGTACGATTCAATTTGATTTAGGGAAAAAACGATTCAGATCGAGGTTAGAATCGCAAAGGGCTATAGAATCGGCCGATACGAGTGAGAACCGTACAATTCAGTTTGAATCGTGAATCGTTTCATTAAACGATTAACTTTATAATCAACGCATACCCTTTTTTTTAACCCAACAAATTATAGAACCCTTTTCGACCAGCAAACCAATAAAACGAAAAACCCTTTTAGCCAAAAAAACCCTCCAAAACCCCTCCACAACCCCTTTTCCCAAACCAACAACCATTACGAAGGCCGAAATCTTATTTTTTCTGGAAATCGAAGGCCGAAGTCTTATACGGTATGTTTTCTTTTGCTGTTTATTTTTATTTTTTGTTAAAAAACCTTTCTTTTACTGCTATTTTGTTATATGTAAGCCGAAGTCTTATACGACTGTTTTTTTTATTTGTTGTTTTTGTTTGTTTCTAATCTGTTTAAAGGCTGTTCTTTTACTAATTAATTTGTATAAAGGCTGTTAATAATTTGTTTAAAGACCTGCTACTAATTTTGCTATTTTTTAATAGTTATTTTGCTGTTATAAAACCATTACTAATTAATTTGTTTTTTTACTAATTAATTTGTTGTTATAAACCATATGTGTGCTGCTTTTTTTAGTTATTTTTAATTTTTTGCTGATTAATTTGTTGCTCTTTTACTAATCTCTCACTGTTTTTTTTAGTTATTTTACTATTCTCTCACCAATGTTTTAAAAGGCGAATTGAGGCGCGCCTCGAGGCGGTGCTGAAGAGGCGAGTCGCTGAAGCGGCTACATAAGGGTTACGCCCCTACTATTTTTCCTGGGCTTACGCCTTTTGAGTGTGAGGCGTCCTCCTTGAGGCTATACGCCTCGAGGCTCCTGAGGCGTACGCCTCTTGATTTTTGTCCTGGGTTAAGGTTTAAGGGTCTAAACAACTTAAAAGAAAAAAAAACGTGCATAACTTTTCAAAAGCCCTTCTCTACCTTTGTTTCCACAAAACCGAAGGGGAAAAACCTACAAACCCTAGCCGTTTCACAAAAACCGAAGGGAAAAATGCAGTGATTTTGTGCCTAACCTTTCAAAAGCCTCCTCTGCCTTTTTTTTTCCTATTTCGAACCTCTGTTACAACATTCCGAAGGTATAATTTATGTGCCAAGTTGGTTTATTTTATATTTTTTGTGCTATTATAAAGATATACATATATAAGGAATTTAGGTTACTTATATATATACTGTTTTTACTTCTATATATACGTACTAGCGAATACTCGTGCCTGAAGGCACGGTGAAAATTTCGAAAGTACATAATCGACAAACGACAACAATTTTGAAAGTACATAATCACAAAACAGCAAAAATATGGTTCCCCAATTGTAATTTTTAAAAATAAACCACTTGCATACATGTGTGGTGGTGGCGGCAACAATCGTGGGGGAATGAATGTCACGACATGTAGTGTTTACCGTATAAAAAATGCACATAAAAAATATAACTCTCACAATACAAATATTGATTCAATCCAGCGAACACAACAAAATACAATGCCCTATTTATCACATCAGCAATGCACATAACAAAATATAAGGCCATGTTTATCGCGTCAACAACAAAATACAATGCCCTATAAATTTCACCATTGAAGAATGAACCAAATGTATGTAACACCATTGAAGAATGAACCACATGTATAAATGCAAATGTATGTAACACCATTTATGTAACACCAAATTTATAAACGTAAATGTATGTAACACCATTGAAGAATGAACCACATTTATGCAGGGCATCCTTTATGATTCAAAGTTAAAATTTCACGCCCCAAAACTCTTAAAGTTTCTGCTGAAAAAAGTAAACAAAGCAAGGTATATGACAGTGACACTACTAAAACTCTCAAATTTCGTGACTTTGGAGATAAAAAAAGAACAAAAAAAAAACTTAACTACCTTGGAACACACTAACAATTGAGAATTAAAATATAAACCAAACCCCTAGTTGCAAAATTTCTCTCTTTCAAGCCCAACTCACTTGTTAAGGCTGGGTAGTCCTCCCTTGTTGGTTCCCACTGTCTGCAGGAAGATGAATTGTAGCTTCAGGTACAACTGATTGCATAGTTTAGTATTGAGCAGCCAATTGGGGTGCCATAGGTTAAGTATAGTACACGTGATATTGTGATGGATTTGCATATTCATACGCGTAATTTGGAGTAGTAGCTGAATTAGGTGCAATTGATTGAGACGAATGATGAAACTGAGAGAAATTGACATATCAAGGCTGAGGCTGCAGCTGATGCTGAGTTGAAGGAACCTCAACCATTGATGGAGCTACTGTGGCTATTGTTTTGTACATACTCGAGGCTATTTTCGGCTTAGGGTTAGGAACATTTCTAGTCGCAGGAGGAGCTCCTGTTCCGAACAGTCACAAACGCTCCTGATCCGATAACTTTTCTCTTCACCCATTCGATACATGCCATTTCCCTTGGTTATAAATACTTAAACACATCTTTGGAGTAGTGGGATCCTCCATTTACTTGTTTCCAGAAGCACCATGTACTCTATAAAAATTAACGGAGCAATTGGGAGCACCGTGTACTTAAATTTCTATTAACACACACAAAAAAATAATATGTGAAACTATATCAATTACATATTAAAAGAAGTAGAGTCTATTATAGCACCAATAAATACCAAGATCTTATAACCCGAACCCAAAACAAATACTGAGCAATAACTTTAAAGGGGTACAGAAAGTTGAATCCAAAGATCCAAAGATCAACCCCTATAGAAAGATTTCAAAAAAATGCCACAAAATGCACAACCCAGTTGCTGCTACAACTCAGCCCCTATAGTTGCTGCTATTGCCTTCTTAAATTGCAGTTAATACACAACTCAGCCATGCTATGAATTGTGGGTGACACAATGCCACAAAATGCACCTCAAAAGATTCTAAAAATGAAAAATCAAGAGAAAATAGTTGAGACAACAAAATAACAATATTATTTCCCAATTTTGTTGTACCAGTCATTGACATTGGCATTATACGATTGAATTACCACTTACATAAACTTCAATAATCATCTTTTTTTACTTTTCATTCTCAATATTACTTGTCATCTTTTTTTTACAAAAACTTCAATATTACTTGTCATCTTTTTACATAAATTTCATTCATATTATAATCCACATACATAAGTGCAAAAACCATATTGCTTATAATGGGCCCATAATCACACAAAATGTAAAATATCAAACTCAATGGGCCGACAAATTGAGTGTAAACTCGGGAGAACATCATAAGAAGTTCGCCACAACAATTCAGACTTGGAACAAATGGACCAACTTAAAATCTGTAGTTATAAATTAATAAGATATTCCCCAAAAAATAATGGAAATCCCTAAGAATATTAACCTCACAAATGAAAAGTAGAAGAACTCATTGATTTACTAGACATGGAGAGAGATTGGCAAGGAGATACTGGGATTGTAAAGAGATACTGAGTGATATTCGGGATCAATATTAATAAAATACTCACGTGGTTTTTTCGATGCTAGAAATCCATTGATTCGTTGTTGTTCGCTTTTGAATACCATCTCTCCATACCATCTATGGTGTAATTTTCTTAGCTCAGTGACTCAAACTATGCCCCAGTTTGTTTATGCCTCAAGTCTAACAATGGATAGAAAACATATAATTTTAAAAGTCAAAATGATTTCAAAACTGAAATTGTCCCAAACATAATATCAATTAAGCGAGCAATCTCAGCTCTGTTGATCATTCATCATTTTTGCCGAAATATCTCTCTCCAAAATCAGCCATGCCACGAATAACACGAAAATCATCATTCAAGGTAGATTCAATCTCACATGTCACAATCTTTTTTCTTTGGAAGCACTTGCAAACAATATACACTCCTTGATCAGTGCTAGTGATGAATGAGGTTGCCTTCATTGAAAAAAGTAAAAAAAAAAATCAGTTCATTATGATCAAATTAGAATTTATAATGACAACAACCACACCAACAAAAAGTATTTGAAGCTAATTACTATAGCGGAATATCTAACAGGGGTTTAAAACCATGGCAATGTCATAGGATTGATCATAGGTAATGCAATTGGAAATTAAGAATATCAAACACTAAGTTAAACCAATGGAGTTATCAATATTCGACTAACTTTAAATTCACTTTCCCAAACAATTCAAATCATAGTCCATTGATATCAGAAGTATAAAGAAGCAATAAATTCTGAATTTTCTTTCCAAATCAATTAGCTTGCTTGTATTTTTTTTGTTAAACAGGTCTTGGTCTAGAGCTGCAGTTGAGTATAATCGTATTGTCAAAGTGGAAGAAGCATACAATAGACAAAAAAAAAATCTAATGTGGGATAAAGATGGTGATATTAATTCAAGATTCTTCCTTGTAACAGTGAGAACTATAAGAACAATATATGCAAAAAATTCAGAATGGATTAGGTATATGGTTGGAGGAACATCATTAAATTAAGGCAGAGGCTATTAAAAATAGAAAAAAAAGAACAGAAAGTCCTGAACTAAACATATTTTCCTAATGTTCTAGGTTAGAAGTTGAAATATAACCAAGCTTGGCAATATCTTCTCCCGATCCTCCGGCAATCGTGAGATTTTTGTCCTCATCACCTCGACCATTTTCCCTCGCCGTCATCTTCTTATTGTCTATATGTGCGCTGAAATCAAGAGAAATGATGAAAATATTAATATCCATCTTATTGTCTACATGTACCCGTAAAAATGAAAATAAAAAAAGGAGAATCATACCTCAAGTGTAACACTGCCCTGGTCTGATCAGGTACTGATGCCATACTTGACACTGATCAGGTGCTGCACTAGTAGCACTGCCCCAGCTCTGCATGACATGCATGCTTTCGCCTGTGCCTCGTGACGTTATCACACACACACACATTCTTAATTAGGGGCGTGCTTCAGCCTGATCGGATCAGAAAATGGCCTTTGACAAAAACTTCTGAAATTTCAGGCGAAAAGAAAAGAAAAAAGTTGGTCGATTACGATTCTTTAAAAATTGCAAGTTTTTGCAGAAATCGGAACAATCAGAAAAATTATCAGAATTGGAAATCAGAATTAGAAAATTCTGATACAAAAAAAGGAAAAAAAATCTATTCATAAACACAAATTTACAACACTAAATTATAGCGTTGTAAAGTCCAGAAATCTGTAGATAGGGCTGGTCATTTTCAAGCGCTTGATCGAAAATCTACCGAGATTTAAGGTAGAAAAACTCCATTCACCTCCAATTGGATTAATCCTGCTATAAACAACATCAACATCAGCAAAATATCCACCATAAACCAACTGTAATACCAACATTAAGCGTTGTAAAGTCAAAATAGGCCTATAAATTCATAGTCCCAATTCAAATCAAATACCATCCGAATAGGTGAAACATTCTTAACAGGATTAATCCTACTATGTATTGGATAAATTTTTAGCACAATCATTTTATGGGAAAACATCTTCTACTGTGTATTATATTGATGAGAGTGAAGCTTCAATGTGTGATATACGAAGTATGACAAAAGGGTTTTGAAGTTTGGCTCTTTGGCAGCTTATGTAGTGATTAAATTTTATTTCACTCTTTAATGAATTTTGAGATCTTACAATTAGCACTCCAGCAGACCACCATTATAGTGAGCCCCCCATCCACATATTTCAAATCCATGTAAGCCAAAGATATAAGATTGCCAACACATTCCGACCAAAGAACAAATTACTGCAATTTAAAAGGAAAGATTGAAAAAGATTAATGATAATGGACCTAGGAAACCATTGAGAGATTAACTAACATAACATATAACTAAATTATAACTTTCTCCATAAACCAAATATGAAAAGGAACAATAGTACAAATAATAAGAAAATTTTAATTACCCAAGAATTAAAAGTTGCAATAATATAAAGCTAATGATATATATCTCAGGCAAAAAATAATATGTAAAGATGTGAAACCTTCGAGACTTCATAAATGTCAACACCTGTCTACTTCATAAATGTAGCCTAGGTGTGTGTTGATATTATTATCTAAACAACAAAAGACAAATTGGTTAATTAGAGGGTGAATGTTTTTTTCTCAAGGAAACCCCTAGCTGAACCCAATAAATGTACCTAAACATGAGAGAACCCGCTCCCCTACACCGACCTTCTACCACCTATGTCATAACGCCGCTACAACGAACCCTGTCACTAACTTTGTCCGCATATCCCATCCTGAATTCACCTTGCACTGCCGACCCAAGGCCTAGCCCAACCTTGCAAATACCCCACCTTAGAGCAACAACAATGGTGGTGCTACTATCCAAGAAAATTTGCAAGTTTATAGGTTTTCATGACCGCAATGGTGGGAAGAATAGTGCATAGGAATTCTCTAAAGTTAGAGAACGACTGTTGATACGAACAAATGATGTTCGGATCAACTCATAGGAACAAATGAAGTTCTTATGAGTGTGAGTTTGAATTAATATGAGAACATATTTCTTTCACATGAAAAAATATTATTTGTATTAATTCATGCGAACAACATTTGTTCGTATGAAATGAAAATGCCTATATTTAACCCTTCACCATTGGGGAATTCTTGATCGACGAAAGGTCGGATGTGTAAAACTTCCTTTCGAGAAAGCTCACTATTGTAGTTACTCTTAGCAGGTCCAACAATAAAAAAATAAAAAAAAGCCAGCGACATTTGTCACTGAGGTGGATTTTGGCGGCAGTCACGAACAAGGGGATGACATTGCCCCATATGTTGGTTGCTTTCAGTTAATAAACAACAAGGAGCTGTGAGAAGAATGAGGTGACCTCATCGGACGTCACGCTTCCTCTAATTGGTGACTTATAGGTGCTTTTCTTCCTTTGTTATATATAATTAATATTGAGAGAGTTTGAAAGATCAACTTTTACTTGAGAGGTTGAATTTGTCCCTCCGTCTCTTGTTTCTCAACTTCTTTATCAATGTCATCCTATTGAGTGGTATTTTCTTGATAGCTTACTACTCTCGACCTTTCGACGAGGCCCTTTTATCATTGAGCAGGTTTGGAATTTTTTTGCTAAGCCAAGGCCTAGCTGGACCCCACAAATAGTCCTAAACTTGTCAGAACCCAACCCCCAACCCTAATCCTAACTTTTTATTACCTACATTACAACACCAAAGCTACCACATATCCAACCACTAACTCCATCCATGAATCCCACCCTCATTTACCTCGTGCCCCCGATCACAAGGCCTCGCCCGACATCGTAACTACCCGCCTCGGTAGGTCCAACAATATGAACTAGGAAGACGCAACCACATTTGTCACCGACAAGGCTTTTTGGAGGAAGCCATGAGTAAGTGGATGGCGTTGCCTCCTCTGGTGATGAGTTATTGATTAACATTAAGGAGCCATCAAGACAGACAGGGTGACCTCATTGGAGGTCGCGCTTCCTCTGGTTGGTGATAGCGGTACAGGTGGAGTATCGGGATATGGGAACGAGAGTCTCAAATCTGGATAGCCAGTCCTTAAACATCGTCGAAACCCCAAAAAAAGTACATCGGATGACGTCGAAAGATGGATTGGGAATTTTTGCTCCAAATTTGTTATTTTTGAAGGAGAAATGGGTATATGTTGGCTTAAATGGGACTTGGGCTTATCTTGTGTGTTCAAGGCCATTTAAGTATAGTGCTCACATTATGGATTTTATTGGTTAACTATGGAAATTAAAGATAAAATGATTCCAAATTTCACTTTTAATTCCTTTGGCCCGACAAACGGGCTTGGGATATATTGGGCTTAGAGTTTGGATCACTCCCTGAAGAAAAATTTAATTTTTGTTACACTAAATTTTTGGTAACGATAATTTTGGAGCAAAGACGAAGTAAAAATAAATTTCAAAATATTTATGGATTTCGCACGGCCTTCTGCAGTTTTCCCCGAAAGCTTATGGACGAGCTTTTCTGAAGGAGCAGAGAGTGACATGAAGTATGGCCCAAGGGGTGGGTTGAATTGAGCAAGATAAGAGGGGGGTTTCAAATTTTGAATTATTCTTTGTTTTAGGTAACAAATTACTATATATATATATATATATATATATATATATATATGTGTGTGTGTGTGTGTGTGTGTGTGTATATATATATGTATATATATAAATGTTATCTATTTTCCTTTTACTCGTTCTCTTAATTTTGTACAAGTCTTTGGACCCAAGTCATGTAATGCCTATTTAAAGAGGCTCTTCTTCTCTTGTAATACTTAATTAATGTTAAAAGATTTTGAGAGAGTAGCTATGATCGGAGAGGTTGAATTTGCTTTTGCTACCGTTCTTCAGCTGTGTAGTGTTTACGTCACATAGGATCTATTGACAATGAACTAAAAAAATACATCTTAAATGCAATTACGAATGTGTCTCTTATTTTACATATGATAAATGTTAATGTAGATAGTTTTGCACTGATGAAGATTTTTATGTACAGTGTATAATTTAAAATGTTTGCCACATAAGAAACAGCATTGTTTTGGGAGACTAAGGCCAACTCCAACTAATGTTTCTATCATCCATCTTTTTTATCTTAGAAATAGCAAAGGCAAAAGTATTTATCCAATGGGATTTCTTATCTGAGAGTGAATATGACGTGGGTAGTGATTCATATACAACTTTTTGAAGGTGATTTCAAGATGTAGAAATCCTTGAGCGGTTGGACAATATGACATGGAATACTGTTGATCAACCACGTTCCTTTGGGTAGGTTAATGGTTATTTTGGATTGGTTAAAGTTTGTACAACTACTTTGAAAATTTGCCACGCCAAATTGATGGATTAAATTGTTGGAGAAAGAATTTAAAGGGGCATTCTATGTTATTGAAATAGATGAAAATTAGACACGGCTGATTTCTAAATGCCTATGCCAACTAGGATATAAATATTTTTGTAAAGAGAGAGATTGGAGAAGGCCTTACAATAGGCGATTGGACAAAATGAGTTTTGGTGAAGCCTATCTCGTAACCCAACAGTTGGGCAAAAAATTCCAGAATTTTTTAAACTGATTGATGGCTATATCTAGTGTTTGGGCAACAAGACATTTACCCCCACTGAAGTCAACACTCGTCACCTTACACAGTGATTAAAATGTTAAATCAAATCCTTATCCAAACCGACTTGTTGTAATTGTCGATTTTTATTTTGTTTTGTTAGTATTAATTTTCATATAAGAACTCCGTGCTTTATTTGTCACATTAGTATTGTTTTGTCTATACATTCTTTCAAGTTGCGAGTTGATGGTGACCGACCATCTAAGGTGCATCGTCGTCAGAAGTGATGATGTCGACAGCATTTCTCTTCTCCTTCATAATATTCCTTCCAATTGTTCAATGGGAAATAGTAGGCTTGATGTCATCCCCAATATTCACGTTAGCCATTGGATAATGGAAACACCCATTGAGGAGAAATATAGTTCAGAATAGAACAACAATGGTGGAGGTTGATTCGACGCTTGCTTTCTTAGTTGACTTGACCGAGTCAACGGGCACGTGACCCACCGGGGGTGTATTCCATGACTACTCAACACTCGTCGAACTTATAGCAATCCCTCATTTGAACTAAGTGTGTCAAGCGAACTTTACATCATCCTTAATGTTTTTCCCACTTCCCGACTCACTGTTCATCCGATTGTCTGTGGATGCTGACAAATTTTGTGAGAGCCTTCTATTAAATCGTTCACATGTTGGCTCGATGATATGGGGTTCTGCATATGCATTCACCGCGTTGAAAGATGTGGCAATTTTTTTTTTTAAAATTGAAAGTTGTTAATGATTTGTGCCATGTAGTAATCGAAAGCCTCCAACTAACGCTAAAGTAACATGTCCTCCTTAGTAATGAAACTCTTCTTTCGGTTCCTAACACTCACGGAAGTTTGGGCTTTATTTTATTGTAGCGAGGTTGGAAAGAAACACAAATATTGAGTTGGTTGAGATATTGACTATATTTGAATATGGTAATTATTTATTTAAAATTATAGAATATATATATAGTTATAAAGAAACTATCAGTTTGAAAGGAGCCATTGAAAATAGCTAGCATCCGGGCGACAAGGCCTTTGAAGCTCAAAGTCTTACAAGCGACATAGTTTTTGACGCTCGAGGTCCTTTTTTACAACAACAACTAGTTTCCAAGAAATTGCAAAAATGGGTCAAAGCCAAATATGGCCCATTTAGAGTTGGAGTCAGCCTTATACTTCCTCAAATGCAAAAGATAAGACATTTGCATGGGAGAAGATTACATGGTGTCAAAAGATAAACAAATTACACGTTTACACTACTTTTCAGGGATAGTCATGGACCGACCTTCATTTAATATCATGGACCAAACCTTTACTGCTGGTTGTATTTATTTTGGGACCGTGAGGAAAGGTCGGTTAATTGATAAGTGGCCATGTTCGGTTAAGCGTTTGTTGGTGTGTGTTGTTTTTTTTGTACATCCATGGAGTGATGCAAACCATAGGGCAAGGGGTGCGTTAAAGAATGATTCTAATAGTAGCTTTTAATGATATTTATTTATTAATTGTAATTAACTTTATTTAACTACTAAGGTCATACCTAATGTACAAGGCTCCCGCATAACTGCAGGTTTGAGAGATGTAGATGTCGGTTGGCCTTCCCTTCATATATGGAGAGACTTTATTTAACAAAATAACAAAACATTCGCTAAAAATAGTAGCTTTTAGGGATATCTTAGTACATTTTTCTTATGGTAATTTGGGTAAATTAGTATTGAAGCGAGATCGTTGTTGTGTAATCAATCGATATAGGTTTCTTGTCAAAGGACGTTTCCTCATATTGAACAATGCCGGTGTGTATGATGAAATCGCCAATGGTTAGTGGAGTGACTGAAAGATATTGAGGAGAAGGCAGAACAGTTGGCTTGCAAAATCTTCTACTGGTATATCTAGGCATTTCAATACAAAAGTACGAAGAGTGCTGTATGACGGTAGTTGATTTCGAAGATAAAGTCACTTTCGAAGACGGAATACGAAATAATGAAGCACAATTGTGACAATTTCTTGGACAAACGTCGCGTTGCCGAGTTGGAATCTGTGTCTGCTGTACCACACTGTCCCGCATCATTTCAATGGGTCTCAATTAGGACTCCCTTCTTATCCTTGTTCATTTGGATATAAAAAGAAAGATTTATGCTCCATTAAGGAAGAGTGGTGGTATGGAGATGAGGTATTCTGAGGATGACGATTGGGAAGAAGACACAATTTTGCCTCTTCAAAATGGTTAATTCTATCATCATGGCCCTTTGATGATTTTTTTGCCCAAGTCAACATTAGTTCGTGCGATAAAATCACAACGCAAATCGTTATCGTCGGTCTTTCTCAGCCTTCTCCCTTTTCAATGTCCTGGTGTTGACGGTTACAACAGTGCTGGCGATGACATCTTTTTTCAGCATCCCATATCACGCTACGTCAGCAGTCGCAGAGGATAACTCGATTGAAGGTGTGCCATTAACGATGATATAGGTGGGTATTAAGTGGTCTAAGAGAGTCGAGGTGTACTTTCGAAGCCTTCACTGGATCCAATATGGGGGCTTCCCATCATCCCAATTCAATTTGGTGTTGACTCTTATCAGGTTGAGGGGTTGGAATCAATTGCCTGAAGCTCTGCAAAAGTATCATAGGCCCCTAATTAAGCTGATGAGTCATTTTTCAGGGATTGGAACAAAAAAACAGAAGGCAAAAAGATGTCGCTGAGATGGATTGTCCTTGAGGAGGGACTCAAGGCTAAGGGAGGCGAACTACACTTGGGCGAAGTCAGTCATTCGAAGCCGAGGGATAAGGTGGAAGTTGTGTGTGAGATCTTAGTGCACCTCTACTCAGCAATGGTGTGGTTATACATACCGATCCAAAGGGCTGTTTGGCAGGGAAAAAGAAGGATGGGTGGCTTATTTGGCTATGAGCATTTTACTAAAGTGACTTTTGGGTTCAATGAAGTTTGGTACCAACCCACACGGGTCAATTAAATTTGGGGTCCAAACTCTGGATTTCAATGTATTGGGCAGTTTTGAGTTCTTTCCCCAAAGATCTACTTATTGGTGAGGAATTTAATTTTTACCGCCTACAATCTTAATGGAAATCAATTTAGTCCAAAACCACAAAATTACTCTCTAACTCTTCATTGTGTTTAAAAATGATTGTACATTTTTATTTCCCGGTTTTCCCATAAAGCTTGTGGCTGAGCTTTGTCCATTGAGGGGAGGTGCATACAAGAAGGATTCTAATTGAATTCATTTAATTAATAGTTTTTTTTTTGCAAGAATCATATAATATTCAATAGTAAATAGGAATATTCTAGAGTAATTTTTAGGGTTAGTTTAGTACTTATATTTTAGGGTGTTTTTATTTCAACTCCATTTTACTTTCTACACACCTACTTTTACACGTGCACGATGTCAACTATTAAGACACCCCACCTGTATGGGGTGTATACGTTGTTTTAAACTTTAAATACAGGGTCTATGTTTTTCACATTTTTTTTAACTGGATACTATCTATGAAGTCTCAAAGGTCTTATTAGGATGAAATCAACCTGGATTTAATTCCATAAATCTTTATAAAGCTTCTGGCCATAAAAGTTATAGTACTCTGACAAGATTCTTAGGCAGTGGTTTAACATTGCTATCTCTTCAATCCACAAGATCAAATGTTTACAATACCATGAAATACTTTAGGCGGTCAATCTCTTGTTTAATTTTTAAAATCCCGATGGAAAGGATTAAGCTCATGCTCGATCACATTAGCAACGTTAGTGCTGAAGCATGTCGGCCCATATGACTTTGGACACCGGTAATATTTGATTATATCAATGATCGTGGGGGAATCGCATTCAATTTTTAAATCCATGATTGTTTAAGTATTTGTTACAATACATCTTTGATTGTGTTTTTTTTTTTGTTTTCTCTAAACCTAATCGACGTTGAATCTTCATTCAAAATGGAATTAATTAATCATTTCAATGTAAAAACTAATCGGGGTGACTTAAGTGGAATAGGTTGTCTTCTACATTTAGAATGTTGAAAAACTTGTTAAATTGGGGTGTCTAAAAAGTAATATTGGGTTGGAATAGAGACACCCTTATTTTATTATGACAACTTGTACATTAGCTTCCCTGAGCCCTACAAGTATATTGTATTATCTTCTTTAGTACATAACTCGACATATTGAATGAGAATGCAAGTATAAATTATAATGTCTAGTTGTTATTGTGTATGCTTCCACAAGTTCATATCATGGAGAAATGAAGGAGATAGAAATGTACAGTTAGGACATAACACACAAAAAGCATAAGTATGCAAAGATGAAAACAAGTAGACACATACATACTCACAATTGGCATATTCAGATGAAGACATAAATGCATATTCACATATTTAAAGGAGGGCAAAAATGCACATTCTCATATTTAGATTTGGAACCGAAGGCAGATTCATATATTTAGATGAGATCACAAGCATTAAACAACAAATCCTGGTTGGTTTTCTTACAATTCTATTTGGGTACTTAGACTATAATTTGTTAATCACTTAAATCACAGGGGAGTTAAGGGGTCCAATATGTCTAGTTGAACCAACCTGTTTGTGTAGAGTTTTGAAGGTATTGGTTTGAAGGATGGGGAGCTGAGTTAACAAATCTAACCACCCCAAAGAGATAAACAACACTAGAGAATAATGAGACTTCTCTTGATACCCACAACCAATAACCCCTTTAAATAACATTTAATCCCTAGCTATCATCCCCCAAACTTCATCATGACCAACCTTTAATTGACGGGGCATGTTTGCAAGGATGCCTCTCCTTTATGTCACACACTCCCTCATCAATACCAATTTGAACCCCATCTAATAATTATATTAACCCACAATTAATGCACCTCATATTAAACTTTGAGGACTCAAATCACCCATAACCCCACTATATTGATCACCCTTTGCTTTGTTAATACATATTAGAAACATTTGAGAGAAACTCCACTTAATTACTATTTAATCTCCCAATAATATTTTCTATCTAAATTTACTCACATTCATAACTCACCTCCACTTCCCCACCTTGATCTATCACTGCACTTGTGAGCATATCCCTTATTGTTTTGTACCGTATTCTTATCTCTCTCTCTGATAAGGTCTGCTATCTCATATCCATAACACTTTAGGCTCTCTTATTGCGCGATAATATAACCAAAATGGGTATGTCTCGGCTGTTTTGGACCCACCTGTTACATACTCAAGACTCATTACCCTATACCTGAAATTGGACACACTCGTTCTTCGACTTCGAGGCAAGCTTTAAAGTGCTTTGAATCTTCGATTTTGGCTGTCCATGGAGAAGGAGAAGAAGAAATATTTATAGCGGGATAAGAAGAGATATGGAGCGGCAAAGCCTTCTTCCATGGAGATAAAAGGTCTTTGTGTGTGCGACAGAGAGAGAGGACGAGATTAGGAAAAAGAAGTGTTTGGATAAATTAGGGTTTGGTTAGGTCCCTTTTTGTTTTTATCTTGCTAAACCACTGGCCGAACCGAAAATATTTGGCTTTTCAACTAATAAATCGCTGGCCTAACCGTGGTATTAAAATACCGCCAGTTTTGATCCAGTTTGGTTTCTCGGTCCATCGGTTATTTGAACTCCCCTAGTTTGTACACATGGACAATCTAGTATGGCACCCTGCCTTGCTAAAATTTTGGATATTTTTTTTCTAGTCTTAAGTGCTAATAATTTATTTACAAACAATACGAGGACCTACTGTCTGAAGCATCTGCATTTTTTTTGGTACTACAGCTTGTCTTTGTGTAGTTCTTTTGAGTTTCAAGATTAGGCAAGCAGGACCTAATTGCATGGTATCCAATGATCTCTACAATTAGGTCGTAAATTGAAAGTGATTTCATTAGACACAGTATATTAATTGAGTCATGTGGATTGCCTATGTTGTTTAGAATTTTTTGGTGATAAGCACGAGCTAGAAAATATTCTTATTGTTGGTTATAATAATGCGAGCATATAAATTTTGTGGGTAGATATATGAGGGTTGATCAATTCTCACCTACATGACTGTATGTCCTTTGTTGTTTATCTGGCATTAGCATGCCAAAATTATCCTGCTCTTGAAATAGACTAGGGGTCCAGGAGGAAAGGGATTTTTAATTAAAAGCATATATGCTCATTCATTGGGTATGAATCATTTTTTGCATATTCTTTAGTAGGATTCATATGTATCTACTATATCCTTTTTTCCCTCTGAGACTTAACTCCCGAGAAGTTAAAGAATAAAACTTACCTCCGCATTCCAATCAACCTAATTGTACCCTTTGCATTATCTGTTGCATATAGGGGCGAGTCTAATTTTTGAAATTCTAGGGGGCAAGTTTAATTATGCAATTATCTCATGGGTTAAAGTAAATTTTTTTAAATGTTTGCAAAGGGATTTATTTATTTTCTTTGTTAAGTTCTATTTAATCGACCATCCATGACACGCACGCACTTTAGTATATCTTTACCATCCCTTGCCTACTTAGTCTGAATAGTTAAGACCTTTCAACTTGAGTAAATTTGAAATACAGAAGACCCCCTGGGGTTTAAATCAGCAGTACAACTAGTTATCAGAAATAAATCTAGATAGAAAGTTGTGCAATGCTGAGTACTTTCCCATATTAAATATGTTGATGATGCAAGTATCATATAATTGAATCCCAAGTGATAGCAAAGTCATTGGATCTATTGAGAAAGTTAGATAAAGAGGAAGTGACTAAGGATGTTGAAATAGAAGAGAATATCCCTACCAAAGTGACTTATAATATTGTTTTTGTAACTGCTGAAGCATCGCCATATTCAAAGACACGAGGTTTAGGAGATGTTTGTGGTTCTCTCCCTATAGCACTAGCTTCCCGTGGACATCGTGTCATTGTTGTCTCTCCTAGATATATGCATGGTGGTCCTTCTGACAAAAAATTTACCGGTGCAACTGACATTAACTGCCGAATCAAGGTCTATTGCTCTGGAGGGGTGCAGGAAGTTGCTTTCTTTCACGAGTATAGGGCAGGTGTTGATTGGGTAAGAAAATAGATTAGAGTAAATTACATATATTCCCCCCTAAAGTAATAGTGGATCTCAATTTACCCCCTAATCTATCTTTTGTTTCGATTCACCCCCTAAAGTATGAAGATGAAGATAAACATCCACATCAAACATATAAGAGACAAATTTTTTTAAAGTGGTTCGGCTATGAATAAAGCCTACATACACTGTTATTTTATTCCCAGGGGTTTACAATAGCACCATAGGGTGTAGAGAGAGAAAAGAGGTGTATCTTGTGTATGGTGTTTCTTGGTTATCTCGGATCTCCTTTGGATCTCTCTTGAATCTCTCTTGGATCCCCCCTTTGGCTAAGGGAATACATGTATTTATAGTGATGGGAGATAAAGAGATTCATTGTATGTAGACATTTATGTCTACATTCAACGAATCTAATTGTTGAATTGCTTGGTATGCTATGTGTTGTCATCTATTAATACAATATAAATGTACATTAAGGCTCATTAAATGCGCTGCCATCTTCATTAATGCACATTAAATGCATCGTTATCCTTTGATCTTCCTGGTTGGTATGCCAACCAACTCTCCTCGGGTGCCGACTAACTCTCCTCGGGTGCCGACTAATTCTCCTCGGGTACTGACCAACTCTCCTCGGATGCCGACTAACACTCCTTGGGTGCCGACTAACTCTCCTCGGATTTCGACCAACTCTCCTCGGGTGTCGAATATTGCCACGTAGGATGACATGTGTCCTTTTCTGATTGGTCCTCGTAGATGGAGAATTTTTACGTTAACAGAAGCCCCCAATGCTCCATTCTTGATGGTTTACTTGAAAGGATGGTGTATTTATTCTGCAGTGATGCTCGGTTCTCGTGAAATTCTTGATCTACCTTCTTGATTTGTTCAACATAAAGTTCATTATCTCCTGGACGACATATGATGCAGGCTGATTGATGGTTGCTAATCTTTCTTTTGAGGAACTCTGTGTGCTATGTATCACCCTGGGAATTTGGATGCAGCCATGCCATAGTATGCAGCTTGTATCTTGTCATAATCTTCAAGTATGTTGATTGGTTTGCTAGACGACCAACTTCCTCCTGTGCCGAGCAACTAAATGCTAACTTCATGTGCTTGATTCTTCTGATTTATGATCCTCTGAATACTTTGTCGAGTAACATACTAGCTTTTGAACCCAACTCTTCAATCTGATTAGTACCAAGCTAGTGGTGGACTTCGAAACATTTTCATACAACTTCTTCTTCAATGTTGGTCGGGACGGTAGTAGTAAAGATCTCAGTGCTGTAGATGCTGAATTTGACTTCTGAACTTCAATAGTATGTGCATAATAACTCCTGAATATACCTCCTGAACTTCAATATACCTCCTGAACTTCAATATTCCTCCTGAACTTCAATATACCTCTTGAACTTCAATATCAAAAATAATTCATGAGCAAGAAAAACAACTCCTGAATGTGCCTCCTGAACTTCATAAGAAAAATTAGCTCCTGAGCAAGAAAAATAACTTCTGAATGATAATTAGTCAGGGCCCCGACCGTGTGAGTTTGTGGAGTTGAATTTGATGCTCGACTGCATGATGTTAT